>CM076578.1:804151386-804655830 GCA_034641835.2 Pinus albicaulis | reverse complement strand
TACCACTCATTTTCACTTTTAACCAATTTCGAGAATGATTTGGTGCAAGAACCTTTCAAAATTTGATCATTGAATTTGAGATATCTAGGCAACTGATTCAGAATTCATTAGGAACTAATTAATTTATGACTCACTTTTCTTTCATTTTGACCCATAAAATTTATATTTTCATTGATATTTGGGAATATTTTCAAAAATTAAAAGGACATCTACACATATGTGATTCCCATTAAAGAGGTTTTATATGCAACCTATTAGACAATTTTATCAAAGGATAATTTCAAATATACAAAACTATCCAATGAAAAACCTGTGTATTCACACACACAAACTCTCTCTCTCTCTCTCTCTCTCTCTCTCTCTCTCTCTCTCTCTCTATATATATATATATATATATATATATATATATATATATATATATATATATATATATATATATATATATATATATATATATATATATATTTCTATTTCTATATATATATATATATATATATTTCTATTTCTATTTCTACGTGGTTCATAGTTGTTGAAGATTGGTGACGACTACGCCCACATAATATTGTACCAGGAAAATATAATTGAAAGGATCACTTCCTACTGGATAAAAAACAAAGCCTAACCCTGAGATTTTTTAGAGAATTAAACCAGTGACCTCCTAATAGAAAATGTGCTTTAATGACTCGGAATCAACTAACTAACCTAACCCTCGCGGATACCCTCTTTAGATAATTTGTTTCTAACTTGATTTTTTTTCATTTTACTATTGAATGGCCATTATCTAGAGGGATAAAGAACATGAAGAAATAGGTAATGATATTTCAAAGGATTAGGAGGTAGTGGATTCCCTCTAAGATTGGATTTTTCTCATGTTAAATTTCATTTTCTAGAGGCACTTAATTCAGACTCTCATCATCTATTAAATATCATATAATAATTTCTTTATGCTAGATGAGATGCCTCTTAGAATTGAGGTAGAGGACATGTATTTAATTATAGGACTCTCCCAAAAAGGAGAATTGGTGAACCTAAAGAATCATACTAGTGTTGGGTTAACCATATAATATTACATTGATGTATAGTACATTGAGGGGACCTAAATTTTAAACTATAAAAGTCAAATCTTGGGGTTCTAGATCATATTTTTCACCATAGCACAAGTAGTGGGTTTAGACTCATTATATCAAGCATCTAGACCATAAATAGTTATTGTAGTAGAGTTCTTACACCCTACAATAGTTGATTTGTGTACCACACTATTAGCCAACATGAAAACAAGATTCATAGATTACAAGTTTGGAATGATGAAGAATTTTTTGCTATTTGAGCATGTTGTTTTCCTTTTTCTTTGAGAGGATCCCCACATTGTAACGACAAGTCGACCTTCACATCTTCCACTTGAGAGAGCCTCGAATACTAATCTGGGTAGATTTGACGAGTAGACTTGGCGGAGGTGGAGTTTCTTTAGCCATTTTTGACGATGGGGTTTTCCACTAGGGGGAGGAGTAGATCATCACCATCAACAATTAGCCATATGCAAGGCTAGGTTTATTGGGAGATCGAAAGCTTTCCCTCCACCCATGCCACCTGGCGTGACATAGCTATGAATTTTTTTTTTTTTTAAATTTATATTGTTTTTGGTTATTTTTTAGTTATTAAATGACTCAAGAAGAATGCAAATGTTTTTGACATGAAGAAATTTTCTAACAAATTGATGCAATCATTTATATATTGGACTAGTTAGGTTGGAGGTATTGCGACATCAAAAGCATCATGGAAAAGGAAAGGAGTATTCTAGTTGTGAGGTGGAGAGTAATATTTGACAATGGCACAAGACGAGTACCTCGCTAAGAGTATTTAGCACCATGTGGTAGGAGTTCCACAAGCGTGAGTATGACTATCCCGACAAGTAGAAAATTTCATCATCTACTACCATGAGACACATAAGGGCTTAGGTCCTTAGACCTAGTTATATTTATTTTTTTAGATCTTAGGAAAATTAGTAAATTATTGGGATTACTTGGGTGAGGCCAAGGTTTAAAGCTGATTGATTCCATTCTAACCCTTAGGTTCGTGATAGTAGCCTCTAGGCTTTCAAATAATAGGTAACCTATGACTTATCAAGGGATGATACATCCTTCATAGTGGGGACATCTACCCTCATAACCTTATCATAATACGCCAACATGTTCCTTTGCAAGAATTGAACTTGGGTAGACCGTAGAAAAAACATGACCCCAATCACTCAAGCTAGAACCCGAGACCTGAAGCCTAGTTATAGTTATTATATTGTATTGGATAGATACATGATCATTGAGTTAAAAGCAGCAAAAATTTAGGAAATTTGTCCACTTTTTGTATTGATGACTTTTTGATATGCGTGTGTGTGTGTGTGTGTTTTCAATTCTATGTTAATCCCTATGTAAGTCCTATTTTAACCCAAAAAATATTTATTAAGCCCTAGATATTGAGTGATTATATTTCTATTTTTATATTGGTAGGTAGAATAGAACCCCTCATGGTCCCATTTTATTATAATTGTATCCTTTGTCTCATATCTCTCTCTCTCTCTCTCTCTCTCTCTCTCTCTCTCTCTCTATATATATATATATATATATATATATATATGCACACACACATTGAGGAAACCTAGACATAGGATTACCAAATATTGTATTATTAATTGTAGTTATTGTAAAAGGATGTTTCCCCCTTGAGTTTTATGTAATTATTATTTCCTTATCATTTTTAATGTGCAAGAATCATAACATTTGGTATGAGAGCTCTGTATCATAGGGTTTTGTTGCTTCAAACAAGTCATCATGGAATTTTCACTACAACTTTTTTTCTCGGAGGTTTCAAATGGTGAATAGGAGGGAATATTTTTAAGTCATATAAAAAATATATATGGCTAAATTTCCAGTTCTTGGTTTGCTATATTTTCGTAGATATGGTCCAATGAAGTTAAGGTTTTTGAATAGCCATAAATTATGTCTAAAACATGTTAGTTTGGAATTTTAGCCATACCTTTTTTCTATGAGGCTTCATAGAATGAAACTTCATAGAATGAAACTTAGATCACATTGAGTTGAACTTGTGGTGAACATATTGTACAAGTTACAAATCTTGGCTCACTATATTTTCACATATATGCTCCAAGGAAGTTAGGGTTTATCTATGCTCCAAAATTTAGTCTCAAATACGTGAGTTTGGCATTTGTACTATAAATTTTTTCCTGCAAGGCTTCATAAAGTGAAACTTGGACCATATTAAAGAGAAACATATGGGAATAAATGGTTCTATTTTTAGAATTTGGTTCACCATAATTTTTGAGTTATACCCTATCACGGTTAGGGTTTGTGAATATTCATGAAATAAATTTTAAATGGGTCAACTTGGTATTTTTGCTATATCTTCTTGTCTAGAAATTTTCAAAATGTGAAATATTTAGAAAGTTTAGGAGACATGTAGAAGTATCATAGGTATAGGTTCTAGAATTATGTTTCAAGAACTAAACATGTGGCACGCTATAAAAGTTTGGTCATGGGAAGAGGCCAAAAAAATCAACAATTTTTAGGAAATTTACTGTGACTATCAATTGGCGCATTAAATTTAGTTCACATCCATGGAATTGTAGAAACTACATATTAGGGTATTGAAGAAAAAAAATCATATCTAGAAGGCCTCACATCTCATAGATATATGAATAAATCTTCAACCATTTTGATATCCTCCAAATTAAGGTAGTTTAATTACTAGTGACCTAACTATTCACTGGAGTATCCTCCTATTTTTTTTGTAATAAAGAGGAGGGATATTATTATTTTATAACATGACTCTAAAGAAAGCTACTACAACAATTAAATATACTGAAGGCCCTTCCTTGACTCATGAAAAAGGTGAAGACTTACTAGAATTTAAGTTATCTCAATTAGAGAATAAATTGAATGAAATGGATGTAATATGTTGAAAAAGGCCTCTTTCTTAGGTTCGAAATAAAATCCTAAAATAGAAATGGAAAAGAAAATGAATTAAAATAAGGTAAGAAAATAAAATAAAATGAATGGAAACAAAAAAGGAAAAGATCAAAATATAGAAGGAATAAATTAAGGTGATGAAAATAAGGAAGAAATACAAATAAGATGAATGAAAATAAAGAAGAAATAAAAAAATATATGATTACCATCGAAAATATTCTCTTTGAGAGGCTTCCTAAAAGGGATGTGGAGATTCAATGAAATTGTGAACATAAGGAGAAGCATGATGTTGATAATCAATCACATATGGGGAGTATGCTATCACAGTTGGAGAGAAAAAAAAATTAAATCTCATAACCAGAATCATGAATTTTCAATCCAAGATCCACATCATCGTGGTTTCAAGTCAACACAAAGGAAATACTACATTATGAATTTTGATATGAGAAAATGTGTTGGTAATGATCCTGTAACATGGATAATTCAGATGGAACAATACTTTGATCTACACCAAGTGGAATCCTTACAAAAGGTAAATATTGCATCCACGTTTTTAGAAAAATACCAACATGTATGCTATGAATGGGTCCATGAAACAAAAATGATTATGTTATATCTTGGTCCATTTTTATAGAATAACTAATAGAATATTATAGGGATATTAAGAGAAACATATTCTTTAGTCAATATTAAATCTTTGACAAAAAGGTATTGTTATAGAGCACATTCAACAATTCCAAAATTTGAGTCTCAAAGTAAAGAATATTTCAAAGGTTAACTTGTTATACCTATTTATGGTTACTTTAAAGGAAAGAATCCAACATGAGGTGTGTCTCTTTGAACCTAAATATCTAGATCATGCGGTTTAAGTATTGCAAGGAAAGTTGAAAGTAAAAAAATGCCTTTAGAAAATTGGTTAGTAATAACTATAGAGAAAAGAATTCCCCTTTTCCTAAACTGACAAGGTTGACTCCTTATCAAATTAATGAAAAAAGAGCAAAGGGAATATGTTTCGACTATGACAACAAGTATAGTAAAGTGCATAAATGTAGCGAGAAGTCATTATTCTACTTAGACTGTGAAGATGAAGAAGGTCCAAAAGTGAAAACTTTACAAGATATATAGCTAAAAGAAACTACTCCAAAAATATCTTGTCATGCATTGACTGATATTAGTACTAAAAAAAACCTAAAGATAGAGGTACATATCAAAAGGGTAACAATATTGATTGATTCATGCAGTACCCACAAATTCATCAATTACAAATTGGAAAAAATTCTTAATTTATTTATATATCCAACACCATAATTTCAATTGATGATCATAGATGAAGGTACCATAAATTGTTTAGGAAAGTGTAATAAGATTAAGCTAAATATGTCCCATTTAAATTTAGTCCCCTCTGGGTCAAGGAACCAGATTTCATGCAAATAGTCAATGAAAGTTGGAGTCAGCCTGTCAATGGATCTTCGTTCTTTATCTGGGAGGAGAAACTTAGAAGAGTAAAAGGAGTCCTAAAATGTTGGGTCAAAACCCTGTCCAACCCTATCACAGAAAGAAAAGCCATTAAAGTAGCTCTTGCCTCTCACCAATCTCATTTGGAACACGCTATAGTCATAGAGGAGCTGTTAGACCAAGAGGCTCAACTACAACAGCGCTTTCATAAGGCCTGCTTAGTTGAAGAAGAATACTGGAGATTGAAATCTCGAAATCTCTGGCTCAAAGCAGGGGACAGGAATTCTGCATTTCTCCACAAACAAGCCCAGTCCAGGAAATTCTTCAACATTATTTCTGAGATTAAGGAGGACAACGACACCCACAAGGATTTTGAAGACATTAAAAAAGCAGCCTTTTCTCACTTTCAAAACTTGTATAGTGAGGATAAGGATCCGGATCATCTCCCAGATCTGCTTGACATTATTCCTTCTGCAATCTCTCATCGTATAAACGAGATCCTTGAGGCCAAAGTCACCAAAGACGAAGTCAAAAAGGCCCTTTTTGATATGGAACCGGATAAGGCCCCTGGGCCGGATGGCTTTTCTGCCAGGTTTTTTTCAAGTTTGTTGGTCGATTATTGAAAAGGATCTGCTCAAAATGGTTCAAAAGTCTCAAAATACTCAGAAAATTGGAGGCAGCACAAACTCCGCTTTCTTAGCCCTCATTCCCAAGGAAAAAGGTGCCATCAATTTCAGCAGATTCCACCCGATTTCCTTGTGCAACACAGGATACAAGCTAATCACCAAAGTAATTGCAAACAGATTGAAGCTCATTCTCCCCAAGATTATTCCGGAGAATCAAGGAGGCTTCATCAAAGGAAGGCAAATCGTGGACAACTTCACCCTTGTTCAAGAGGCAATTCATTCAAGCCTTCTTCGAAAAGAACAAGGTATGGTGATTAAACTAGATTTAGAAAATTCTTTTGATCGAGTTAATCATAGCTTTCTTTTAAAAGTCATGAGCAAGTTTGGTTTTGGAGATAATTTCATCAAATGGATCCGAGCTTGTATCTCGGAACCATGGATTGCCCCTCTTGTAAATGGAAGAGCCACTGATTTCTTCAAAGCTTCGAGAGGGCTAAGGTAGGGGTGTCCCCTTTCCCCTCTGCTCTTTGTCATCCAAGCCTCTGTTCTCAGCTTCCTATTAGACAAAAAGATGCAAGATCAAGATATTAATGGACTGTGTATTGCAAGAGGGGTCAAAAATATAAACCACGCCTTATTTGTGGATGACACTCTGCTTTTGGGTGCTGCCTCCCTTTCCTCTGCCTCCAAATTTAAAGCAGTTTTGGATGATTTCAGTGAAGCCTCAGGCAGCGTTGTTAATAAGAGAAAATGTCATATCTTCAGCTAGAACACTTCGCCCAGATTGCTCTCTGCTATTTCTAGATGTTTGGGTTTTGCATCCTCCTCTACTTGGACCTCTTTCAAATATTTGGGCCTTCCTGTGTTTCTTAAGAGACCTGCAAGCAAATATTGGCTCCCTCAGCTCGAGAAATTCAAGTCTAGGATCCAGGCGTGGGGTTTTTCCTGGCTCAACGCTTCTGGAAAATATGTCCTTATTAAATTTGTGCTTACCAGCCTTCCTCTTTTTCAATTTTCTGTGATTCTTGCTCCGGAAAACATACTAAAAAAAATGGAAGAGTTCATGCAGAGGTTTTTTTGGAAGGGTGGAAAACAGAATGATCACAAGATTCCTCTTATTAGTTGGGAAACCATCTCTAGGCCAATTTGGGAGGGCGGTTTGAATTTCAAAAACATCTGCCAGCAAAACATGGCTATGGCAGCTAAGATTATATGGAGGATCATTGCGTCCAAGCCAGGCTGGGCCCAACTGGCTCTCTGGAAAAATTACTTCAGAGGTCCACGTTCTAGCTGTTTAGGCAATGTGATCCATTTGCCTAATTCATATTTTCTCAAACTATATGCTAAAGCTGCTCCTCTAATCAATGAACACTCCTACTGGATCCCTGGAAATGGTAAAAATATCAATATTTGGACTGATAAAATCATGAATAAGGACCCAATTGAAGACAGAGCCTCCATTAGAGCGCTGCATTGTTGGATGGATAGAGAGGGGCTGTGTTCGTTGTGGGATATTTCACTTTGGTGCGATTCTGTTTGGGCAGGCTGGAAACGTATTGAGGTGCCGGTTCACCTGGCCAACGAATGGTCCACGCTGCTTGACCTCCTCCATGGCTTGGCCCCCACGCGCATGAGAAAAAGAGATTCAAAAGGCTGTGGACTGAATGCCAGTGGCTACACCGTCTCCATGGGCTTGCCAAGCTGAAAGAAAGGCCATACGTCCCACCTAACCCTGCACCTTGGCAGGGTGTCTAGCGTTTTCCTTCTTGGCCCAAAGTCAATTTTTTTGCTTGGCTTCTCTGCCATGGCAAGATCCTTACATATGACATTCTGCAGAGAAAAGGGTTTTACGGTCCCTCCATCTGTTCGCTGTGCAACGATAATGCAGAGACAACAGTCCACTTAATCCTCGATTGTAATTTTTCTAAGCAGATCTGGTGCTTCTTTATTCACAATTTGGATTCCAACTTTTTTCTCCCTCATTCCATTGCTGATATTTTTGCTAATTGGGCAAACAGATATCCTGGCCCTCCTCCCAAAAATCAGATAATCAAAACTGCATGGGCTATCCTGCCAAAGGTTATTTGTTGGCAGATCTGGCTAGAACGCAATAGAAGAATCTTCAGAAATATTAAACAGAATCACAAAGTCTTAGAAATCAAGATTAAATGCCATTTAAAGGAGTGCTTGACAGATATAAAAGACGACTCCAATCTCAGACAACAGGACATTGCTTGGGGATCATTCCTTGACTTGCATTTTCAGCCAGCGGTTAGAATCGCTCCTCCTCTTAAAGACTAGCAAATAAGGAAATCTGAAACTAAATTTAAAGATTGGCTCAATTCGCACTCAAGGCACTCTCTCTTTTTTGATGGAGCAGCAAAGGGAAATCCGGGCAAAGCTGGTGCTGGAGGTGTTGTTGTTAGTCCAACTGGGGAAAAAATTCACTCCTTTGCTTGGGGGCTTGGAATCTCATCCAGCATCCAAGCTGAGGCTTTGGCCCTCTATCAAGGCCTCAAGTTCCTCAAATATTTAAGTATAAGTGAAGCTAACATTATAGGTGATTCCCAGATTATTATAAACGCAATGGTTTCCAATTCTCAAGCCTTGGATCTCAAACTGGCAAGGCTAATATCCAGAATTAAGGCTTTGGAAAACTCTTTTCAGAACTTGAACTACTTTCATGTGCTGAGAACTCATAACAAAGAGGCGGACACTGAAGCCAAAAAAGCTGTTCTCCTTTCAGCCGGGGTCAAGATGAAAGACGAAGAAAAATTCTGGGAACCCATCCCTTAAGCTGATTGTTGACATGTTTTACTGCTTGCTCTTAAATAAATTTGTTTGTATCTTCAAGCTGGGAAAAATCTCTGAAAGCGAATTTATAGATATATTATCAAGGAAGAAGTCTTCAAGTTTCAGCTTCATTCTCATTCTTAGCTGGGAGATGCAGCAGGATTTAGACATCCTCATTGTAATCAAATTTTCGGCTTTCAGGCCAAGATGAATATAAATACAACATAACCGTTTCTGTCAAAAAAAAAAAAGATTAAGCTAAATATGTGGGAGTATTTATTAATTAATTCCATAATTAAAATCTAAATGGGTGGTGTTGATGTTGTGTTAGGGGTCTAATGGTTATAATCATTACGAACATTGTCCCTTAATTTCTAATATAGTTTCATAATATTTTTCTGAGAAGGAAAGGAAATTGGGCTTAGAGGTATCCAAGGGAAACCCAATAAGTTGATAAGGTTTAATAGCATGAAAAAAATTGCTACAAAATTCAAAACAAGGTGTAGTTGCACAATTTTGTTCATTATATGTTCAAACATATATATCCTCTGCCGAAGTTGATCTTCAAAAAGTTATCAACAATCATGCTAAGGCATTTGTAGAAATTTCTAAGGGTCTTCCACTTGTCCGAGATAATGACCATGCTATTCATTTGCAGCATGGAGGTGCACCACCTAAAATTAGGCCTTACATATATCCACATGCACAAAAGAGTGAGATTGAGTGTATGGTTCAAGAAATGTTAGAGGAAAACATCATTCACTCTAGCCAAAGTGGTTTATCTTCACTAGTGGTGATGGTTATCAAAACATATTGTTTGTGGAATATGTTTCCAAACTACAAACAACTCAACAAAATGATAATCAAAGATATATTTTCTATTCTTGTCATTGATGAATTGTTATATGAATTGCATGGAAAATTTTTATTTACTAATTTACATTCCCAAAACAACCTTTAAAACACATGAAGGCCATTCTAATTTTTTTGTTATGCCATTTGGACTTATAAATGTACATTCAACATTTAAAATATTGGTGAATTATGTTTTCAAACCCTTAGAAAATTTGTGCTAGTATTTTTTGATGACATACTAATTTATAACAAGTCATGGGAAGAGAATGTACATCACATTGGCAGAGTCTTAACACTATTTGAAGAGAAAAAACTATATTCAAATCCATCCAAATGAACCTTTGGGGTTCAAGAAGTGGAATATTTGGGTCATATTATATCACACGATGGTGTAAAGGTGGATCCTAAAAAAATCAAAGCCATGAGGGAATATCTAATCCCAAATACCTTGAAGAAACTCAAAGGATTCTTAGGATTGACATGATATTACTGTAAAATTTCCATAAATATGGTCAAAAAGCAACCCATCTAACAAATTATTGAAGAAGGAAGAATTTTCTTGGACTAAATAAGAAACCAAAGGATTTCAAGAACTTAAATAGGCTAAGTGTACAACTCCCTTATTGGAAACAATTGACTTCACAAAAATACTCATTGTGGAGTGTGATGCCTCATACCATGGCATTGGTGTAGTTTTGACACAAGAAGGAAGGCCCCTTACCTTTGAAAGTAGTGAACTAATTAAAGGAAATAATTTACTCAAACCAATATATGAAAAGGAAATGTTGGTCATACTACATGTAGTTAAGAAATGGTGTCCATAACTAATAACAAGACCCTTCAAAGTAAAAAAAAAATCATGATATTATGGAGTACTTCTTGGAGAAAATACTATCTTAGAAGAGAAACAAAAATGGGTCACAAAAATGTTGAGTTATAGCTTTGAAATTATCTGCAAAAAGGGAAAGAAAAATACTATGAAATATGCACTCTCAAGGAAGGAGGAAGAAATATATGGTTTACTATGTGCTATTTCCATTCCACAAACTAACTATGTGGAAGAAGAAAGGATAGAATGGAAGCAATATGAGAATATATGCAAGATAATTCAACATCTACATGAGGACCCTAATGTAATAGAGAAATTTACATGTAACAATGAATTTTTGTGGTATCAACATCTATTATATTTTTCTAAGCATTCTCAACTCAAACAGAAGGTCCTATTGGAATATCTCACTTCCTTGATAGGAGGACAATCATGGTTCCTGAATACATACGATAACATCAATAAATATATGTTTTTAGAAGGTATTAAAGAAAATGTTCATAAATTTGTAGTGGAATATGGGGTATGCCAAAAAAATAAAGGAGAGACTATCAAGACCCAAGGAATCCTTCAATTATTAGCCATACCAAGCTAACATTGAAAAGAAATTCAATGGATTTTATAGCAAGTTTACCCAAGTCTAAAGGAAAGTGTGTCATTATGGTAGTGGTAGATAGAATGAAAAAGTATGCCCACTTTCTCTCTCTTTTTCATCCTTTTAAAGAAAGTACTATGAAAGAATAATTCATGGAAATAGTCCAAAATATACATGGAATACCAAATATTATTGAAATGATACATATCGAAATTCACTACAAATTTTTGGACTAAATTATTTTCTTGTTTGGGTAGTTAATTGGCTCACAACTCATCTTATCATCCTCAATCTGATGGGAAAACTAAGATTGTGTATAAATTTTTAGAAGTAGATCTATGTTTCTTTGCATCTTCTAAACATACATAATGGGTCAAATGGTTTCCCATGGGAGAATGGTGGTACAACACATCCTTAAATACTTCATTCAAAATTTCACCATTTATGACACTTTATGGATATCATACTCCATCCATCACATCACCCTTGAAATGGATTATAAAGGCTCAAGCAGTAGAGGACCACATACAATACCCACAAGAGGTTCTCAAACTATTTAAAGACAACTTGGTTATGTCACAAAATAGGATGAAACAACAAGCATATAAACATCATAGTGAAAGGGAGTTTGAAGTGGGGGATTGGGTATTTGTGAGACTACAACCATATAAATAAATTTTCCTCAAGCAACAAAAGGGAAATAAATTAGATCTGATGTATTACGTCCCCTATAAGAAGTTGTAGAGGATTGGAATTATTTCCTACAAATTGGAGCTTCCTCCATCTTCACGTTTATATCCATATTCCATGTTTCTTTCTTAAATAATGTAATCAATAGTAAGATGGCAGTAAAATATATTTTACTAGATATTAATGAAGAATGGAAAAAAAATACTAGAAACAAAAATCATTTTGGAAACAGGGACAAAGCAACTCAGAACTTGAGAAATTAGTGAGTACCACATCAAATGGAAGAACCTACCAATGGAAGAAGTGAGATGGTAATATGATTTTTTCATGCATAAACACTTGTAGATAGTCAATAATTGAGGAAAACACTTCTTTGAAGGTGAGGGGTACGTTAAGCTCTATATAATCCCAATGTCAACCCAAAACCCCCTTATTATGCCCTATATATTCAACGTTTACATTTCTATTGTTATATTTTTATATAGGCTAGAACCCCTCATGGTCCCATTTTATTATAATTGTATCCTTTATCTCATATTCACCAAATATTGGCTTATTCATTGTATTTATTGTAAAAGGAGGCTTCCCCTCGAAGTGGATTGTAATTATTGGTTTCCTATCATTTTTAAGGCACATTGATCATAAAATTATATATAGGTGTGTAGTTATGTGATTGAATGTTTTTATCATTATTTTTAATGTTGTGAATGATTATATTCCAATCTAAAACATATTTTTATAAGGCATTGGAAATTTCATTTCTAAATCTAGGTATCTGAACTTGTGTGATATAATTTAAAGGATCATTCAAGTAACCTTACTCAAATAAATCTCCAGAATAAAATAGGAGCATGCACATGATATTTTTTATTTAAATAAGAAAATACTAATATAAAATACAAATAAATCACTATAAATCAAATTCCATGAGAAGTGATCTCCAAGTGTATTTCAATAATCAAAACATAATCAATGTTGGTATTCATTGCATCACCAATACACGCACCGTTGAACATGATATATTGGCCATTTGGATAATAAGTTAGTATTTGAGTTTGAAAACTGACACTTTTAGAAAATCCTATACAAACTAGATCATCCATCAACATTTGTGAATAATTTCAATAGCATGATAACTAAAACTAACAAAAACTAAACTATCCTATAATGCATTGTATGCATAAATTACCAAAAAAAAAAAAAAAACACTTAAGAAAGTGCTTGAGCATATCACTTCTTGAGATATACTCCTTTCTTGAGCACACACCTTACAATGTAAGGCATGCACCACATTGAATTAAACTTGCTTTCCACTAAAGCACCTTGTCTTGGTCATTGACCAAAACAAGGTCTCCTTCAGAAAATATTTGAGGGTGAACATGCTCATATCATTCTAACTTTTAACACGCTTTTTATGCACCTCATTTTTTGTAACAAAAATTTGAGGCTACTCATCAAGATGTTCTAACTGACTCAGACACTCCTCTAAACTATATGTGTTTGGAAGGAGCTTGGTTTCTAACTTAAGAGTAAATATCTCACATTCAATTGAGAGAAATAATTCCACCGGATCAATGAGTTGGAAAGTAGTAAATCACATAGTAGTATTTACTAAGGTTTGATATGCCTAGAGTGTAGGATGCAATATTATGTTCCAATTGGTCTTAATTCCATTGATAGTTTGTTGAAAAATGGTTTTCAAGGAATTATTGAATTCCTCTATGTGTCCATTTTCTTGGATGTATTATGAAGAAGAATATTCTTTCCTAAACACCAATTTAAAATCCAAATATGAAATTATCCTATTTTTGAATAAGTTACCATGATTAATGAAAATCTCCATCGACATAAAATCTACATTGACTTGGTTAAATATGAAAGTGCAATTGTTTCACCATAATTTGATAATTGGCATGGCTTTAGCCCACTATGTGCAATATTCTATAGCCAAGATCATGTACTTACACCCCCTAGCCAAGGCTAAGTGACACACCATGAAATACACCGCCAACATAGTGATGGTTTGATGGTGATAATAGGGAAAAAATGAAGCATTTGTGTACACATTTTTCTAGTAAACACCTAGCATAAATGGAACTTATTTTTTACTCCACTACAATATTTGATGATCATAGGTCATAATTAGCCTACACAAAATATTTTATGGGCGGTATCCCACCAAAAATTATTACCACTACTTGCTCTAATGTGGAAATCATTTAAAACCTTGTCCACCTCTTCATGGATCATTCAGTGACATAAAAATAAATCCACACCATGATGATACAAAAGTGTCATCAATGATGAGATAAATTTTCACTAAATGATGAATATGATATCAATCATCCCATGAATAATATGGAGGAAAATTTAGAGTTTAGAGATACACAAGTATTTCCAAATACCATGGATCAATGTAAGAAATAAGAAACATATGTCTATCAGGAAATGAATCCTCATCAAAATCCTTCTCATTCTCCCTCGATAGCTCCAAAATTAATTCTTCAAATACTAGAGAATTTTACGAACTTTGTTGATGTGAACTTTAGATCAAGTCCTTGTAAAACTACAATCCATTTATTAAAATTCCCCTCAATCACTTACCTGGTGAAGATGTACTGAAATGGATTGACATCAACAAGTTTGGTAGTTTTCTTCAACAAAATGTAATGATAGAGTCTCTGGACAACATTAACCACTTCCAAAAATAGCTTCTCAATGTGCATGAAATTAATTTAAGGACTTATTAGACCACAATTTAGATCATAAACAATGTTATATTTAAGTTGATCATACTCATGAAACAAAACCATACCTATAGTATATATTTCGATAGAAAGGTACAAAATGAATTCTCTACTATAGTCCAAAGGAATAAGTAGTGAGGTAAAGATCAAAGCCTTTCTTAATGCATCGAATGACCTTTAAGTGAAATCATCCAAATAAATGGGACTACTTTCTTTAGTGGGTTCATAAATTGTTTTGCAATCTCAATATAGTTTACAATGAACTAGCACAATAAGTTTGGTTCTCCTTGCAAACATTGAATTTTTTTGATGTTGTGTGAGGAAGGTTGTAACAACCATTTTTCATTGCACCCCATGTATGTAAACACAATCATTTAAATATTTAATAGATGTAAATTATGTGAAAATAAATTGGATACTGGATGAAGGGAAGGACATATAGATCCAAAGCTCTAGGGGGAGGCATATGCAATGTGGTTGTGCCTATTTGTTGAGGAGGTAAATCCCCTCTGCGGACAGAGGCGATCCCTACTAGCCCAGCAGGGGTCTAGCAACAAACAAACAATGCTATGACGCAAGCTCCTAGTTACGAATGAAAGACTTGGGATAAGAGCCTACCTGGATTCCAACGCTAGATTTGAAGAAGAGATGTCCCCGTCCTTCAGCCCTGGCAGATCACAATCCTTCCGCGATCTCCGCGGATGAACACCTGCACACAGAAGAAACGAACAGATACAAGCATAGGAACCAGCATACGTAACTAAACATCGGTCGGAAAAGATATTACTCGCATTAACATGATGGAAAAAGGAGTGGAACCATAATCATAGTCATCTATTAAAATGATAAACGAATAGAAGTTACAACCAAGTTCTGACGTCGCAGCTTCCTTCGAACGGGTCTTCGGTCGTCCACGTCTCGCAAAGCTCGCCAAGGAAAGGGAAACCTCTCCAGAGTCTCGTAACAATGGTCTCCTCGCTTGAATGGGCCTTAAGGGAAAGAAGGGATTCTTTACAGCACAAAGGCACTTGGGAATAGGGAGATGCAAAGCTTCAGCACTTCCAGACTTTCAGCCCTTCCAGCCCCTTCATCAATGGATGAAGGCTATATTTATAGAGGAGAGGAGGAGGTTGGGATCCCTACAATAGTGGAAGGGAGGCCTTATCCTTTGGGAGGTTCCCCATATGGTGGAAACAAGAGGCCAAAGGAGGAAGGCCATGGTTATCCAGGCGAAACCACTCCTGATGACTCATCCACGAAGTTGTTGTAATCGAAACTTCGCCTCTTTTTTAAAAAACTTTCCATAAACAGAGTGGCGCGGGTACAACACTAGGACAGAGTGCCAATTGGCGCGGGCTCAATGTTAATTTTCCCCCATTGGCACGAGTACATAACGGGATACCAGCGCCAATGCAAAAACATGTGTTTTTAGGGGTCTGTTCAGGAAATGATAAACAGGAGAAATGTTGTCCTCATGGAAAGGGATGCAATGAAGGTATTTTCAAGGCATGACAATGTTCACAGGTCACAAAATGGGTCCTCCATTGTGCGGGACGGGGAATGGTAGGGACGGTAACAAATTACTGTGTAACAGATGCCCCCTAAAGTATGAGGCCCGAGAGAGAGAGGGGTGAAATGCTTTACGAGAACATGTTCAACTGAAGGCCCGCCGTCGGAAAACCTGCGCAGAAAGATACAACTGATATCTCAAGTACATGATGTATATATATGGTATGGACGCAGCCATCCGAACAGAGTATGCTATAATATGGATCCAGGGTATGGGCGCAGCCATCCAACTAAGATCAAATAAATAGACTCAGGTATGGTCGCAGCCATCCAATCAGTGAGTCATGTACACAATGATAATAATCCACAATCGCAGCCTGGATTACAACAGACACAATCCAGGGTCTTGCGCTCCATCTCGACCCAACAAGTACAAGTTCGAGCATGTGAATATGTGAGCTGATGTCGAACATGCAAGAACATCGTCTGATTACCAGCCAATGATGAAAGCTGTTAACAGACGCGAGAGAAACCACCAATAATGACAATGGTCCTCAAGGTACTACAGGTACAATCTACGGCGTGCGAATAAATGAGCTGACGTCGAACACCCGCAGAATCATTCGATCGGAGGCCAATGATGAAAACCTCACGTCGAATGCGACGAACCTGCCATTGAGGCATGCAGGCTCCAAGGTACCATCAGGAGTCTCTAGACCAACTTCCTGGATAATGAGTTGAAATCGACAGGAAGTGACCTTGATCGAAGGTGGGCCATAATGATTCCCACATCATCGACACGAGACAGAGGAACATAATGTTTTGTTGTGAATCAGGACCATATGAGAAACAGAGGAAGGTTGATATTTGCAGAGGCCAACTTCTCTTGAACACATAAACAGCACGACAATGGACTTGGCAGTATTTGACATCAACGGATCAAAGGTCATGGCGACGAGGCAGTGAACAGATGAGAGGTCAAAAGAGATTATCCAAACCCACGGAGGCAAAGTGAAGAAACGAGATGAGATGTCCCCAACCCGACACGAATGCAGACAAGTGCCATGTTCAAGAGCGACATACTGCCGACGACAACGACGATGGTTCCATTTTCCCCACCATTTCGGTGAGTACCTCTTTATTTTTACACAAGCTTGAAGAGGATACCATATGCTTGTCATATAAGTCCGCCCTTCGGACGAATCCATCCTAGTGCATTTAACGAGTCCTAGGAAGGAGAAACTCGGATAACGTCATTTCGACTAGATCCAATGTCATTAGGGTTTAACGAGTCTGACAAAGGAAGAACTCGGCGTCTTTTCATGTTTAGAGAGTTTGAAAAGACAGCGGAAAAGAAAACTCCAGAGGTCCCTTTTCGTAAATAGTTCCCCAGATCCGAAAAGGTAGAAAACAATATCCGGGAAAACCTCCTAGTCGCAATAGGCTAGGGTATTCCTTTTTCGTAATCAATCCATCCCAGCCCGAAAAAGGGTTAAACTTATACTGGGTGGATGTCGATTCGTGTCCATTTTAACGAGATCGAAACGACAAGGGCCTCGGCGATCTTTTCATGTTTAGAGAGTCAGAAAAGAGCTGAAAGGTGACTCCTCCTGGAGGAACGAGTGGTATAAAGGGTAGCAACTGGTTCCGGTAATGGTGGAACTGCTCAAAACAAGTAAAGGTCAAGAGGTTGGCTAACAAGACCACTCATTGCAGCGGTTCCTCAAGAACGGGTAAAACAACCAAGTGAAGGCATATGATCGGCCAAGCAGATAGTGACGATGGAGTGAGAAAACCAAGGTTCATCTGGAAAAAACAGGCTGATAAAATGGCCATCACAAGAGGTAAAATGGGAAAGGTTTCATTTTTACACAAGCTTGAAATCAGGAAACTCTGCTTGAAGTTGGTTTCATTTTTACACAAGCTTGAAACAAAGATAAACTATGCTTGAAACCGGTTTCATTTTTACACAAGCTTGAAACGGAAAAAAAACTATGCTTGAAAAATTAAGCATGCCCCCAACATGGTGACTCAATTCGAGTACATGCCCCCCAAGCTTCAATCCATATGAAAGGCAGATGGAGTGAAGGTTCAAATTACGAGATCAAGAGAAAGACTCGACTGGGATTTTACGAGAACTTACCAAAGAATCGAATTGAATAGGAACGTGTTTCATTATTTTAACGAGGTTGACACATTAAAAGAACTATCCTCGGACACCCTTGTTTCATTTTTTAAGGAGCTTGACACAAGACAAGGAACTCTGCTCCGACAACCTTGCTTCATTTTTTAAGGAGCTTGACCACCGGAACAAACCATGCTCCCGGATCATGGTTTCATTTTTTTAAAGAAACTTCGACCCGGGGAGCGAGTGCTCTGTACCTTCATCAAAATGAACAAGAAGGCAGTGCTTCCAAGAGTTCCACTCCTGATGGAAGGAAAACATCCTGGAAGTCAGGACCCAATGCCCCCAGCACCTGATGCACGACGGCATCATCACTGAGCACAAGCACGGGGTAGGTAGACACATAGTTGACCTGCAGTGGAGCAGATACAACGGGTGGATAAAAACCAGGAGGGGGTGATGGCGGACCAGTTGCCACATTAGGACCAAAGAACGACAGCTGATCAATGGTCACGATCCGTCCTTCATGTGGAAAGCACGCCACACGAAAAAGGGAGGAGACAAGCGCTCCCATGGCATAGGTGTAATCACGCGCCAGGAGCAGATTGAAATCCAAAGGGCCTGGAACGACCATCACGTCCATATGGACGGTTTTACCTCCCAAAGTAATAGGTAACCTTGGAAGGATCCCCAACGGTTGACTCGTCCTTCTATTGAATGCCAACAGATTCTGCGTAACAGGCGCAAGCGGCGGTGAACCAAAAGCTTGCCAGGTAGTTGAAGATAGAATACTAACAGAGGCACCTTCGTCTATAATGGTGCTGGGTACAACCAAACCAAGAGCCTGTACTGTAATATCGAAAGGCACATAAGACGGGAGGCGAAATCCTGCAAATCGGTTCCAATCAAAGGAAGCGACCAAACTACTCGGAGGGGCTACCATCGTCAAGCGAAGGTCTTCCCCTGATGTTACGGTAGAAGAAGCATCCTCTATAACCTCCATCTCGAAGGCGGGAGGGATATCCTCCCGGGCCTCCATCATGGGAGGCGGAGGAGCAGCTTCTTGAAGTACAGGGACAGGAGAATCTTTCTCCAAGTCTGAAGAACCTGAAGAAACCAGAAGAACATGAGGGTTATGGGGTCCACTCTCGACAGAAAAGACCTGGTGCACCGCAGACGGGGCCAGTTCAACCGATCCCACGACCAATGGTTGGTCGGGAACGGATTCCTGAATCTGAATTTCTGGAGGAGTGGGATCGACCAAGGATGACCCTTGACCAATCACGGCATCAGCCGGTGGAAGACTCAAAGAAAGCTGTTTATAACCAGCCGGGAGGCGTGGTGTAGAAACAGTCAGGTTGTCCAAGACTCGCTTGGCTTCATCCATATAAGGACAAAGGTGAATAGCATGGTGCCCTTCACACAACTTACAGGGATTGGTGATCTTACCCTACTTCTTAGGAGCCTTACCAGTGCCCCCAACCTGACTCCCGGAAGCCAAAGACAACGGTGGGCGACCGTTGGACCATACTTCGAGTACCTTGGGAATGCCAGGGCAGTCTCGAAGAAGATGGTCTCCCGTGCACAACATGCAGGGGAACTTTACTTTCCGAGGAGGGTTGGAAGGGTTATCAAGAGGAGACGTTTCAGGAGCAATAGCAGCACTTTTAACCTCTCGTTTATCAGACTTCTTCTTCTTTGTCTTCTTCTTCTTCTTTTTAGCCACCTGGTTACTCGAATCCAGGCTTTCACCAGGCAAAGTAGAAGATGAGGACGCAGAAACAGGCGAAGAAGGGGAGAGGTCCACCTTGGAATCAACATGATGTTGTTCCGTCGGAAGAACTGATTGAACAGTAGTGGAGACATTCGAAATTACAGAGGTTGAGAACAACCAAACAGGCAACCCAACAGTTAACCCAGGAAGGGACAACGTCGCCATGTAAGGAGCACCAACATTTCCAAAAGGCGGAAAATGACCAGGATTCCCTTATGAGGGGATTCCTTGGTTGGTAAACTCTGAAAAAGTTGCCATCAAAACTCAAAACCACACACGGGCTGAAAAAAGAGTTTAAGACACACGATCAAACGGCCAACAAGCAATATCTAAACGGGTGTGTAATCGTGGGCGATTAATTTTACCACATTGGAAAGTAAGAAATTCTACCGTTTCATGTTTTAAGAGTCGAGAAACGATAAAAGATGACTCTATCTTTTTCAGAGTTGACACAAGCGTGAAAGGACAAGCGCTTGACGGTCTTTTCAAGTTTAGGGAGTCAGAAAAGACCAAATGACTGCTCAGGAAAAACTAGGCACAAAGGGTGTACCAAATATCCGTGAACTGCAATATACACCTTGGTTTCAATAATGAAACAGAAATCGACCAAGGACTTTCCGTACGTGTAGGTAGTCTCCCCGAATGCCGTGTTCGGTGTATCACGGGTATAGGGCGGCAGACTCGGCTTCCTGTGGATAAAGGATTGAAAACCTAGAGGGGTCTCCCTTTATATACGCGACGGTACGGGGAGCGCAAGTCCGTACTAGCGCTGTCTAAAGCCAACGGGCGAACGACAGCTGCTAGGTTTAACGACGCCGGAACACGTCTCTAGCCTAGACCTTCTAAATATGTTTCGTTAAGTTCCAATGTTGCCTTAGGTTAATTGAATAAATTTTACAGTTGATCTTCAATTAAGTTTCAATTTCCAGGCCCTATCGTATGTAGTGTCTCAAAAGACGCCTAAATGCAAAGCTACATGAGAAAAGAAATCTTTTCAATTCGATGAATGCTATCTAGTTAAGGGAAGAGCTTCAAACAATGATGCAACAAACAGCAAAACTGAAAACGAAACTTTTCCAAACTAGATGACTTTCACTATCCAAAAGTATTCTAAAACATCCAACGAAGCGAATTATGCAATGTAATCTGTGCAAAATTCTTTTTCCGAAAACTATGAAATTGTAATCTATGCACAATTTCCTTTTCTTTTCAAATAATACGAATGCACTCAATGCATTTTTCGATGAAATGAGAATCTACTTAATGCATACTTTCAATAAAAGAGAATGCACTCAAAGCGATTTCTAGTTTTCAATCATTAAACAATGTAATCTAAGTTCAATGATGGATCTCAAAAAATACTTTTCAATGCAATGTAATCTAATGCATTTTAACAAAAAGAACACTTTGAGACGAAAAATAAATAAACGCAAATCTCCTTAATGAAGGATGAAGGCAAAAGGGATGCAAACAAACACTAAGAATGCAACCGTTGTTTCAAAATACTTTGTGACAAAATCCCTCAAAAGTTGACAAGACATATGCGGTCAAACACAAAAAGGACTTCCAAAGCAAGAGATCAAAACAAGGCATTCATCCCTTTTACATCAAACAATCATAGAAATAAGACATTCCAAATAATGAGCAATGTAATCTATGCTCATACAGAGGAAATACCCGAAGGGAAAGACGCACTGTTGAAGGATTAAGGGAAAAAAACTCAATTTTCATACACCCTGAAAGTGGCCCGACTTGTACATTGACAACTGGCGCCACTTGGCGCGACTTTTACTTGAAAACTAGCGCCAATGGCCAAGTGGCGTGGGTTGCTAACTGACAACAAGCGCCACTGCCTGAAAATGAAAAAACAAAGAATTTCTCTCAACCAAGACCAGACTTCCCACTTCAAGCTGAATCTAAAACAAACCCAGAAGCAAAGTACTAACCAAAAGAAGCTTCCGAACAAGGGTAACCCTACCACCTACAGGAAATGGCGCGACTGTTTGGCTGTAATCCGCGCCAGACAGGGGATGGCGCGAGTGATAAACTGGCAACCTGCGCCAACTGGTGCGACTGTCAGGGCTAAACTCGCGCCAATCAAGCCAACTATGAAAAGGTGAAAATTCGGAAAAGCAGAGGTCAGATCTGATCCTCTGGGGGCTGAACCAAAAGCCAAAACACAAAAAGAACCCAACCCAGAAGGTTCATCAAGCAAGGAGAAACGATCAAAGCGAAACAACATAAACGAGACAATGGAGACCGGACGATCTCCCCAGCGGAGTCACCAATTTGTTGAGGAGGTAAATCCCCTCTGCGGACAGAGGCAATCCCTACTAGCCCAGCAGGGGTCTAGCAACAAACAAACAATGCTATGACGCAAGCTCCTAGTTACGAATGAAAGACTTGGGATAAGAGCCTACAGATCGGAACGCTAGATGCGAAGAAGAGATGTCACGATCCTTCCAGCACGCGGTCCTGATGCCAAGTCTCCGCGGATGAACACACACCACCAGAAGAAACGACAGAGATACATGCATAGGAACCGGCATAAGCTAAACATCGGTCGAGAAAAGATATTACTCGCATTAACATGATAGAAAAGGTGGAACCATAATGTAGTCATCGTAAAATGATAAACGAATAGAAGTTACAACCGAGTTCGACGTTGCGGTACTCCTTCGACGGGTCTCGTTCGTCCACGTCTGTGGCTGCGCCGAGGAAAAGGCGCCTCTCCGAGTCTGCATGTGATGGTCTCCTCGCTTGAATGGGCCTTAAGGGAAAAAAGGGATTCTTTACAGCACAAAGGCGCTTGGGAATAGGGAGATGCAAAGCTTCAGCACTTCAAGACTATCAGCCTTTCAGCCCCTTCATCAATGGATGAAGGCTATATTTATAGAGGAGAGGAGGAGGTTGGGATCCCTACAATAGTGGAAGGGAGGCCTTATCCTTTGGGAGGTTTCCCATATGGTTGAAACAAGAGGCCAAAGGAGGAAGGCCGTGGTTATCCAGGCGAAACCACTCCTGATGACTCATCCACGAAGTTGTTGTAATCGAAACTTCGCCTCTTTTTTTAAAAAACTTTCCATAAACAGAGTGGCGCGGGTACAACACTGGGACAGAGCGCCAATTGGCGCGGGCTCAGTGTTCATTTTCCCCCATTGGCGCGAGTACATAACGGGATACCAGCGCCAATGCAAAAACATGTGTTTTTAGGGGTCTGTTCAGGAAATGATAAACAGGAGAAATGTTGTCCTCATGGAAAGGGATGCAATGAAGGTATTTTCAAGGCTTGACATTGCTCATAGGTCACATAATGGGTCCTCCATTGTGCGGGACGGGGAATGGTAGGGACGGTGACAAATTACTGTATAACACTATTGAAGTGCTTTTTACATGATTTTTTGGTTGCTTAAGGAGTGCTATGAGTAAGCCATGCCAACCTCCATAAATTACCTTGAATACCACTTGACCCCAGGATTGGCATGTGTTAACAAGAAGTGAAATTTGGAATGGGTAGGCAGGGAAAAGGATACCACCCATACTATCCCCCTTCCTTGTGGAACATGGATGAGATAGGATGAAACCCTTGAGGGAAAATAAAAGATGATTAGAAAAAGAGATGAGTGTGTGAGAAAGTAGTTAAAGTGTGTGGAACATGCACAAAAAAATTGGCGCAAAATCTTATTGCACAGAGAGCAGGAAGAGAACTAGAGACCAAGGAATAAGGGAGATTTGGGGGAAGACATTGAAGAGGAACTATATGCCAAGTTGTTGGTAAGAAGGTAGTAGGAACAACATTAGGCATAACTGAACCCTGTGCTTTGTGAATGAAGAAACAATTCCTTGTGACCACGTGAAGGCCACTAAACCATGTTTTTAATCCTAAAGAATTAGTGGGAAGTATTTGGAGGAATTGGATCATTGTGGTGCTTTCCATGAGGCTAATAAACCGCCTATATATTTTTTCTTGGATGATAAACCATCGTGTTGTTAGGACTAAAAATACCTCCCATTTTTTCATTATTTTTTTGTATAAAAATAAAAGAAATGGGACAGTATCTAAAAAAAGAAAATATTTTGTAAATGAATCTGTTTTCAAGAAATAAAACAAAAAAAAGTCAAAAAATAATTAATAAAAAAATACTTAATAAAATTTTGGAAGTCGGGAGGTCATACCTTTTTTAGTCCTCAAAATAATAAAGGTCATTCGAATTCCCAACCTTTCGACTGCTTGCTCACTCTGACCTGTAAGAAGAAGTTAGGACCTAAATTTGTTTCTTACAAAAGCCTTTTATTTTATCTCCCCGACTCTTGACCTTCCTATATCCCCAACTCCTGACTTCAGAACTGCACCAAATCGGTCTTAAGTTGGAGTTAGAATCAATAAAGTTCATGAAATATTATGAAATACCTCTCGACTACCTGAATTTTGACTATTTCGATTGCAAATAAAATAACAGTTTTTCTCAATTAAAGGGCATTTTATTGATTTTTAATATGTTTCTATTTATTAAGTCATAATTCATATTTTCTTATAAGTTTTTTATATTTGAATAAAATTTCTCTTTGATTTCAATCTCCCCAACCTCACATCATTTTTCGAAAAACAATTAAAACTCTTTTTGCATTTATATAAAATTTAATACATGTCATGTGGATTAAACATCATGTATTCTGATATTTAATCGAAGATTATAAAATATTTCCGCCTTCCACGCTTTAAATTTTTTTAGCTTTTCATTAACACCCTATATTAAAATTTCACTAAAAACACAATCTAAAACTGTGAAATTCAACTATAAGTAGTGAAATCTTGCTTCATAGCCTATAAATTATGGTAAATCCTTATGTTTTAAAAGTTTCTAATCATTGAATTAATGATTTCTACATGGATAAAGTTAATTTTTTTTATGATTTCACATACAGGTTGTAAAATGGGAATGAAGAGAAAATCTACTAGCTCAAGTCAAGTGGTCCAAAAAATTAATGATAAGATAAAAGAAGTGGAAAATCGGGAACCTGAGGACTATAATATGAACCTAGCTCTTATCTCTCACACTACTTTCAAAATACAAGATGAAGGTACAATGAAATGGGAAGAAATCTATAATTTATTTGAGGAAAGAGAATGGTTAAGGTTATATAGTTCAATTAAAGAGAGAGATACTCAATTTGAGAAAATTAGAAGAACAAAATTGCATAATATTTTTTCTAGGGCTAAAATATTTCCATATTATGACATGATATCATGGAATTTAGTGCATGTACAAATTCCTACTTGCTCATTTGTATATTTCCATAAAAATGTTATATTATCATGGAAACCAGAGGTCCTTGCGAGAATTTATAAGCTTAGTTCCCTGAGGTATTTTTTACTACTCAATTTCCGGACAACTTCAACAATACAGTTCTAAATCCAAGTAGTAAGGATTACAATAAAGTCACTGAGGAATGGTTGCAAGAATACAAAGAGGGATACAAACTCAAAGCATCTAAGTATTTGTTAGGTGCCTATATTACTAGTGTAGTCCCTTATTTTTGTTAGTTTATCCCCCTTATTATTATAGTTGTACCCTTGTAACCCCCATATTGTTATTATTATGCTCTTACATTATTATTTTTAGGTCGGCTACAATTATATCGTGACCCCATGGACTCCTATATATAGAAGGAGGTTTTGTCATTTGTATCATCCAAGAATTGTTCATTTATGTAATGAAAATGATTTCTCTCCCTTGAAGTGGCTTCTTTATAAGGCATTGATCTCTCTTTTCTTATATTTTTGGAGCTGGTTTCATAACATTTGGTATCAGAGCTTTGAATTCCAGGGTTTTGCTGCTCCAAACAGGTCATCGTGGAATTTTACCTATAATTTTTTTTCTATGAAGGTTAAGAAGCCAAAATTTTTACCGTGCGAAGCCAAAATCCTGAGGAACTTCCTGTAAAAATTTTAGATCTTGGTTCACAATATTTTTGGATATATGATTTATGGAAGTTAGGGTTTTTGCAGGCTCCCGAATTTCAACTAAAAGAGGTGACATTGGGAAAATCACCACAACTCCCTCTCTGAGCATCGGATTGGAATTCTGTAAAAAGTGGTCAAAATTGCACGGACTGTAGCTTCCTTTGTAGTAATTTTAGAGCCGAAGGAGGAAAAAGTGACACGTGGCATGTCGTACAAGTTCTCTCTATTGTACCAGTACATAATTAGGTCATTGTGGGAGATTGGACATAAATTTTCCTTGAAGCATCCAAATTAGGTCAGACTTGTGTCATTCGAAATAAGATTCAGAGAGATATGATAGGACCAAATTTTAGATATTGAAGATTTGAAATCATAGAGATAATTCAGTTTCAATATCGAGCTCCTCAAAAGCAAGAAAAAGGTGTGTATTGTTTTCAAATTGCATAAGTCTTATTTGAAAAAATAGTTTGAAGTGATTCCAAGGGCATATTGAAGCATAGATATCAGTATTGGGTTATAAAATTCCCCCCTAAAATGAATTCAACACCCATTAAGCCCTCAGAATACTCTACTATGACTCATGAATGTGAAGAAGTGAAACATGATATATCACAATTATAAGACCAAGTGCACCAAAATTCGCTCTCGCAAAGAGCAAGAAAAAATGAAATGGAGGTTTTGAAGAAAGGCATGTAAGCGAAGATGGATGGTTCGAATAATAATAGAGATGGTTTGAAGAAAGGCATTGAAGCTAAGATGGATGGTTTGAAGAATGACATGGAAGACATGGAAGAAAAAATGGAAGGTTTGAAGGAAGTCATGGAAGGTTTGAAGGAAGATTTTCCAAATTTGATACAAGAAATGATTTTTAATGGTGAAAATATAGTAGAGGAAACTCATGATGAGAACAATATGAATGTTAATTGTGATTTCGTAACCTCGAATGTTGGATGGAAGACCCACCATATTCCAAAGATCGATATGAGGAAGTTTGATGGCAAGGATCCTGTAACATGGATACTATAGATGGAGCAATATTTTGATCTCAATAATATGAAAAACACACAAAAGGTACGCATTGAAACTTTATATTTAGAACAAAATACATTTGTATGGTATCAATGGCATTTCTCTCGCAAAAAAATTGTCACTTGTTTAATTTTTATGGAGAAAATTAGAGCACATTATGAGGATACAAAGAGAAACACCTTCTTTAGCCAATTGATAAATCTCAAAAAAAATGGTTCAGTGGTGGAACAAATTGAGGAATTTCAAAAAATGAATATAAGGGTAACTGATATTCCATAGGAACACAGGATTGATGTCTTCATAGGGACTTCAAAGGATAACATCCAACATGAGGTTCGCCTTTGGGAACCTGATTCATTGGAGAAGGCATTCAATTTGGCAAGAAAAATTGAATGTAAAATTATGGTGACAAGGAAGCCTACCACTCACGGCTATAAAGATGGAAACGTTCCTACTCCTATAATTCCAAAACCTACAAGGTTGACACCACAATAATTGGAAGAAAAAAGAGCAAAAGGGCTTTGCTACAATTGTGATGGAAAATACACTAAAAGTAATAAGTGTGCTGAGAATAAATTATTTTACATAGATTGTGAAGAGGAGGAAGAAAATGAACAAGAAACTTCAAAACAAGAGGATATACACCAGGAAAAAACCCTAGAGAAAGAAGAAATGAGTCTGACCATATCATGTAATGCATTGGCAGTAATTACTACTCCTCAAACTCTCAAGATAAAAGGACATATCAAGAAGAAAAATGTAATAGTGTTGATTGATTCGAGTAGTACCCATAATTTTATTCATTTTAAGGTAGCCAAGGAATTGAATTTCTTCCTATACCCAGCACCAAAATGTCAAGTGATGGTTGAAAAATGGAGGAACTATAAATTGCTCTGGAAAATGCCATAATATCAAGCTAACCATGGGGGAATATGTATTGAATAGTCCAATGCTTTCCATTCCAATGGGAGGTGCTGATGTTGTACTAGGAGTACAATGGTTATAATATTTGGGGATGGTGGATTTTAATTTTCAAGAACTTTTCTTGAAATTTTTTTCGGAAGGAAAGGAAGTCGAATTACGGGGTATAACAGGGAAGCCGAGAAATATAACAAGCTCACTATTAAAGATAAATTTCCCATTCCTGTGATTGATGAATTATTATATGAATTACATGGAGCAATTTATTTTACCAAGCTGGATCTTCGTTCAGAATATCATCAAATTAGAATAAAGACTGAAGATATTCCAAAAACAACATTTCAAACTTATGAGGGTGATTATGAATTTTTGGTCATGCCTTTTGGCCTTACCAATGCGTCTTCTACATTTCAAGGGTTGATGAATTCCATTTTCAAACCCTTCCTTAGAATATTTGTGTTAGTATTTTTTGATAATATACTAATCTTCAATAGGTCTTGGAAGGATCATGTTCAACATGTTGAGAGGGTGCTCAAACTATTGGAGGAGAAAAAATTATATGCAAAAAGCTCCAAATGTTTCTTTGGAGTATAAGAGGTGGAATATCTGGGTCATATTGTATCTCATGACGGTGTTAAGGTAGACCCTAAAAAAATTAAAGCCATTAGGGAATGGAAAGTCCCCACAACCATAAAGCAATTGCAGGGATTTCTCGGGTTAACAGGTTATTATCACAAGTTTGTTAAGAAATATGGAAGAATAAAAACACCTCTAACAACATTATTGCATTTTAATGGACTCCTGAAGCAACTAAGTCATTTGAACATATTAAAGAGGAAATGTGCCTAGCACCGGTCTTAGCTACACCAGACTTCAAAAAAACATTTATTATGGAATGTGATGCCTCAGGAAATGGAATTGGTGTTTTTTTAATGCAAGAAGGAAGACCCATTTATTTTAAAATTCATCCAATCATAGGAAAATATGTACAGAAAGCTATTTATGAGAAGGAAATGTTGGGAATACTGCATCCACTAAAGAAATGACGACCTTACCTAATGGGAATACACTTCAAGGTAAAAATTTATCATGATAGTCTTAAAAACTTTTTGGAACAAAGAATATGTTTAGAAGAGCAACAAAAATGGGTCACAAAGATGTTGGGTTATGACTTTGAAATCATCTACAAAAAAAGGAAGCTAAATTTTGTTGCAGGTGCACTCTCAAGAAAGGATGAGGAGGTGGAAGAATTTCTTTGTGCCATTTCTATTATCCAACTAGATTGGATAACCAAAGTAAGGGATGAATGGAAGAAGGAAGAAAAAGTGTGGACACTCATTCAAAAGTTGCAGCAAGATCCTAGTACATATGATACATTTAGTTGGAGAAATGATTCCTTACGGTCCAAAGATCAATTATATCTTTGTAAGAATTCCCAACTAAAACAAAAGATTCTTTTGGAATTGCACACTTCTCCTTTAGGAGGACACTCTAGATTTTTAAAAACTTACCACAGGGTGAAGAATTTTTTTTTTTTTTGGATGACCTTAAATTTGATATTCAAAATTTTGTGGCAGAATGTTTGGTTTGCTAGAAAAACAACGTTGAGACAATTAAGAAGCCGAGTCTTCTACAACCTTTATACATTCTAAGTCAACATTGGGAGGAGATTTCAATGGATTTTATCATAGGTTTAACCAAGTCCTAAGGAAAGAGTGTCATCATAGTGGTAGTTGATAGACTTACTAAGTATACACACTTCTGTGCATTATCTCATCCATTTAAAACAATTATAGTTGCTATTTTATTTATGGAAACCATTCAAAAGATACATGGAAACCCAAAGATTATTGTAAGCGACCGAGATCCCATTTTTACTGGAATTTTTTGGAAGGAATTATTTTCTTGTTCGAGTACTTAACTAGCTCATAGCTCATCTTATCATCCTCAATCCGATGATCAAACTGAGATAGTGAACACATTTTTGGAAGGATATATTTGTTGTTTTGTATCTGATAAATAAACACAATGGGTCAAGTGGTTACCTTTGGCTAAATGGTGGTATAACACTTCCTTCTATACTGTAGCAAAAATGAACCCATTTATGACACTTTATGGATATAATCCACCGTCCATCACATCATCTTTAAGAGAAAATTCTAAGGTTCAAGCAGTGGAAGATCACATCGAGCATCAAAATAAATTTCTCCAACTTTTAAAGGAAAAACTAAATTTGGCACAAAATCAAATGAAACAACAAGCAAATCAACATCGCAGCGAGAGAAGTTTTGATGTAGGAGACTCGGTATTTTTATGGCTACATCCATATAAACAAATGTCCCTCAAGTAATCTAAGAAGGGTAATAAATTATCGCAAAGTACTATGGCCCTTACAAGGTGTTGCAAAAGATTGGTATTATGGCATACAAATTGGAGCTTCGTGCTTCTTCGCAATTGCATCTAATTTTCCATGTTTCATGCTTAAAGAAGGTTATAGGTGACAAAATTCCAGTTCAAAAAATATTGTTAGAACTTGATAAGGAAGGAAAAATCATATTAGAACATCAAGCAGTCACGAAAACAATAACTCGACAACTACGAAATCGATCAATTTCAGAATATCTCATCAAGTGGAAAAATTTACCCACTGAAGATTCTACATGGCAGGATGAGAATTTTATGCAGAATCATCCTGAGCTACTTAAGCATTGAACACAATACTTTCTTGAAGGAGAGGGGCATGTTAGGTCCCTATATTACTAGTGTAGTCCCTATTTGTTGTTAGTGTAGCCCCCTTATTGTTATAGTTGTACCCCTATAACCCCCATATTGTTATTATTGTGCCCTTACATTTTATTGTTAGGTCGACTAGGATTGTATTGTGACCCTATGGACTCCTATATAGAGAAGGAGGTTTTGTCATTTGTATCATCCAAGAATTGTTCATTTATTTAATTTAAAGAAGTTTTCCCCCTCAAGGTGGCTTATTTCTAAGGCATTGATATCTCTTTTCTTCTATTTTTGGAGCTAGTTTCATAACAGTATTATCTCATTGCCATTTTTAAAATACCTTTTAGGTTTATCATCATAATTTTATTGAGACTATATGGAGAAAAGGACCCTAAACACTGCAAAGTTTAGTGGATGTATTTAATTCACAATATATATCATGAGTAAAAAAAATTTAATTGGGTTGATATTCAATATCAAAACTTGATATATGCCCTAAAGTTATCAGTTTTATTGTGCACGTTATGAAAAGATGTTTTGCATGGCTTTATATCTTATGAATATTTTTATTTCCTCTATCCATTTTCCTCTTATGAAATGGAATTATCTCATTAACCAACAACTAGCCATTCAAAGTTATTCCTCACTCCTCTATGAAAGTAATTTAAAATTTATTTTTTATGATATTTGCAACTATGTAATGATCCCTCTACAAGAGTTCATTTTTTGGAAAACTCCTCTACAAGAGTTCATTTTTTGGAAAACTCCTCCAAGGATTAGCCAGTACCTTAAAGAGGCATTAGATCAAATAGGGGACTGGTTTATTGAAGATATTTTCACCCACATCAGAATATATGGAAGTGAAATAGATTGAGATAATTGCTATTAGATATATAGCAAATGAAACTGCATTGAATGGTCAAGCACAAAAATTAAGTAAACTTCAAACGAAAATATGTCTTAATTTTCCAATATAATTTGGAAAAATAAGTTTGAGAGATAGAAGACATGCATAATGCATTTAAAGAAGTTGAAGAACTCTAAAATGACTGGTTTTACTCATTACCCCCATTATGATTATGACCCTAGTCGTATAATAAATAATCATTACAAGGCTATGATCTATATTAAAATTTTCACACATCAAAAGGAGGTTTTTTGATGACGTTCTTAAAAACATTGATGATTTTGATCAATAAATTAAGAGAGGAAAATTATTGAGTAATGAAGATAGAGTCGAACTTCAAGAGTTTAGAGAAAATAATTCTGATGATTTTCACAAACAGAAAAGTCTTCATTATTTTTTATCGGGTTTATAATATATAGAATATTTAAAAGATAAATTCACTCAAATCCTTTCAAAACCATCCTCTACATCTGATAAATTTCAAGAAAAGGAACAAGAGGTTCAAATGGTTCAAAAGAGTTTGATAGTTGCAGAGGTTAAAGGCCAAAAACAAGAAACAACCGAACAAGAAAAACCAACATTCAAACAAGGTTCTCCTCCTAAACATGTTATTGTCATTGACTCTCTTGAGGAAACCAGTCAACAAGATTCATAGTTTAAGAAAATGTTGAGAATATTGAGGAAATGGAGATTGATAGAAATGGGGTTGAGCAAGAAACTTCTCATTCGATACTGATAGACAACTCTATTAAAGAAAATGAGTCATTAGAACAACAAACAAAATCTACCAGTACCGAAAACATCTCCCAAAGCTTCCATGACTCACATTTCCAGTACCGAAAAAATATTTTAAGTTATTTTCTTTCTTAACTGGTTACTGAAGTATAAATAGTATCTGAAACTATTGCTTTTTTAACTGTATAGCATTTCAATTCATAAACAAAATTAGTTTTAATAAAAACCAAAAAGAGGAAGTTTGACAGTTTTGAAAGTGTTTCTGAATATTGTTGGCAAGCAACTGGTGATGTGAAAGAGAAAGATGAAGAACCTTCACAAGTTCTTGGAGCCTTTGTGAATTATCAACAATATTCAGAAATATCAACGAAATGACGAAGTGAACCATTGAATACCCATAAGTGGAAAAAATATGATGTTTAGAGTAATCCACGATGCAGTTTGAAAGAGATGGAAAAAAAAATATTCACAGAACGTCTGTATAACACGGTAATGACATCTTGTTAACCGAATTTCAGCGTCCATTTATAAACAAAACTGTTTAGATAGTTATTGAAGGTATAAAATTATTTCCGAATAAAAAATTACTTGCGAAATTGGAAATGAAATTATATAAAATTATTTCGGAATAAAAAATTACTTGCGAAATTGGAAATGAAATTATTTACGTTAAAAAAAAATCATAATATGTACTAATTGTTATTATTTTTATCGTTTTTTCTTTATTAATTATTTTCCTATTTTAAAAAAATGAAAAGGAAGAATTTTTTCTATATCATTTTATTTTCAAAAATAATTTTATTAATTTGGAGAATATAATCTTATTATTATGGATTGTAGATGCATGCATGTGTCACTTATTCATTCAGATTACATTTTAGTAGCAGGTTTGCAAATTCAAATATTTAGTTGTAGTGAATCTTTTTGCTATTTAAAGACGAGAAACAATTCTAATTTGGATCATCTCTCTATCCTCAAAATGCTAAGATTTACATTAATTCATGTCACTAAAGATACTATAGAAGGATCAAGCCAAATTCTGTGATCGAATGGATATAATCTGTATTTTGAATCTCAAAAAAATAATTGAATTTCTGGTTGAGGAAGATAAAAATATTAAAGAAATATTAATATCAATTTTGGAATGGGAAAAACAATTACATAATAACCAAAACTTCGAAAAATATAAAAAACTAATGTATGCTTCTTAGAACCAAAGGGCATTCAGAGGCAATAGAAATCCAAGCATGGATTGCTTTGAAGAGTTTGATCTACCAAGATATAAACCATTCAGAGAAGTAGTACCCAGATTTCTCAATCGTCAACAAGTAAAAGGCAACACAACAGACGATAAAAAGGTAATAAAAAGAACCAATCATTGGGCTCAAAAAATCTTCAGAATTTTCTGAAATTTCCATTTGAACGAATCAAGTTAATTTCAAAATTTACTATTAAATATAGGAAGAGGAAAATATTTATTCAAAATTTGGTATCAATGTGCCATTTCAACCTAGTCCGGTTTCATCCAGTTCACTACTCTGTAGTTACTGAGATATACATGAGTTGGTTGAGAATGCTCAAAACAAATGCTTTGCATCTGTTCAATACTGAATATAAGAATTTTGAAGAGGAGGAAGGAGCTTACCATTTTTCAAGGAACATATCTTTTTTTTTTTTGTAAATTTGGTGATTCCTTCTATTTTCTATTTATATGTAAAGACAGGTTACAATATAAAAACATTCTTAGCCTCAACCTGCCCGCAGGAAACCAGGTCTGTTGGCCATCTAACTCCATTAAAAGCTTGCCAAAATTGAAATTGTCTCTGTCTCCTATACTTCGCATGAGCTAATTGTCCTACTGTTTCAACATGTTTATATAAACTAAGTTCATAAACTTTCCAAAAAACCATAAAACAAGAAACTAGGACTGACTACCCATCAGACGAGGACACCGGGGCTGGATCATTGGCACGAGACCCAGGCATATCAGTCTGCTGCATGTGCTGGAGCAGTTTCTCCACTCTTCCCATTCTGTCATCCAATCTCTGAATTGCTTGGTGTTGGGCAAATTTAATATGCTGCAGGTTGGTGTCAATGTTCTCCAACAGGTCTTTGAGGAACGTCTCTGTCTTTGGCTGAACTTTATACTCTGGAGGTTGTGCACTCTGAATTGCTTTTGCCAGAAGACATTTCATTACCCAATATGTATGAACGGTTTGGTTGAATAAGGTGAAACGTCCCCGAGTATTACCAGGATCCTGAATGAAGTCAAGGATATCAGCAGCAGCTTCGTTGTCTTCCGGGTTTATCTGCAATTCTCTTTCCCAACCACGTATTTGATTCCGGGTGGGTGATGCATTGCCTACTATATAATTCAACACCAGATTCTCTAGATGTTCTTTGTTCGTTTTCCTTCCTCTTTTCGCTGGCACCTGTTCATTCTGTATCTTTTGTTTTCCTTTAGCTATATCAGAACGGAGACAGCGTTTCCCCATGGTAGCTCTGGACCTATTCAATAGAGCAGACAGGAAATTAATAACAGTAATAAAACCCAGAGTACTGATAAAGTCTCTGTTTTCATTGCCATGCATTTCGAGTATCGAATCCGCAACATGAAAATTACAGACCTCAGAGACAAGGAAACTGAAATGCAACCGAGCATTGTTATTCGGAGCGTAAATACCAAATTGCAATCGTGCACAGCTTGTTTTGGACGCAATAACAAATACCCTGCCGGCCAATAAACTGAGCATGCTGCTACAGGGTTTTTGCATATCCCTTTTATCATGAGTCTTCGGGGTTTTCACAGACGCCCGACCAATATGAACAATGCCCAAAGGAACAGCTTGCAAATTCACCTTACTAGGGTGGGTCAAAGGTGTGACACGACCGATACTGACTCTGTAATTTAACCGAGGGACCAAAGGCCCGGGTTGTGGAGGGGGTTTTCTATCGACAGAGAACCGCATAACTAAAACTTCCCGCATCATGTGATTGGTCATGGTAATGGTTTTACTTCTATAGGCTGTAAGAGTTAGACAGGGATCCCTAAAACAGGGCCGGACAGGGTTATCCAGTGGTGCTACTGACCAAAGAAACCAGCTTAAAAACCTAGCAAAGCGACTAATCTCTATCCAATTTCGAGCATACAAGATAGTATTCATGGAAGTGAGAACAGATACTGAAACATACCTAGCCTCTGTTGCGCTCGCCCTCCTCTGCTCCCAAGATTTTTCTCGCAGTAGATTCTGTGAATTATGCATAAGCTTTTTGGGCGAGGGGGGCATATACACTACCTTAAACTTGCCTTCCTTCTGAGGCGCTGACAAGCCAGCAGAGCAAGTCATGTTCATCATTACGCTAACACATGCCGCCACCCACATTACTAATACAATTTGGCGGTGCGTCATTATACCTGTTAATTGTCCGTAGGGCGGTGTGCCATGCAATTGCCACCTGTTGTCCTATTTCCCTGGTTTTCACCCCGATCGGGGGGATTCAGATCCTTATTTACTATCACTTGCAGGGGATATAATTCAACCTCCCAAATTGCATCAGTGGGCCGAGCATCAATAGCTCTATCATTGTTCTTGCATCCCCAATTTGCAAGGAAATCTGCAGCAGCATTTCCTTTCCTCCTGATATGCGTTGGCACCATGTAATGAATCCTCTTGAGTAAGTGACTTATTTCTTGAATGAGGCCTGCTGTCCTCCAGCTTTGAGCTATTTTCTCCCACGGTGTTCCTTGTTGCAATTTCCTAAGAATATTTGTTACAAGGGCGGAGTCTCCTTCAATTATAAGTTTATGATAATTTTCTCGGATTGCGATGCTAATACCTTGTTGAACTGCAGTTAATTCCGCTTCATTGTTTGTTGCATGTCCCAAGTCTAATGCATAAAAGCGGCATACATTCCCCTGCGAGTTGCGGAAGATTCCCCCTGCTCCTGCCTGGCCCGGGTTTCCTTTGGAGGCTCCGTCAAAATTTAATTTGATGAATCCAGGTTGAGGTGGTGCCCAATGGTCCTCTGCAGTCTCTCTTGGTGGTCTGAACTTCCATAAGTGTCTATAAAGCATTTGGGGTGTTAGGTTTAGATACTCAAGAATTTGAACTTCAACACCTGTCACTTTCCAATCTTCATCTGTCCAGCTTTCACTGAGGATGGTTTCTCGGATATTCTCAATGGTTCGTTGCCAGATTTGTTGTTTTGGAAGCTCTATTCCTTTAAAAATTCTGCTATTCCGTTCTTTCCAAGTGTTCCATATAAGGAAGCCAAAAGATAGATTCCATGCTCTATTAACCACTTGACTTTGAAACTTACCTTTTTGCCATTTCCTGATTGTCTCCACGATGCTGGTGTTGTCTTTATCCGTTTGTCTGAAAAGGTTTTCCAAGTTTTGCCATTGCTGATGCACAAAAGGGCAAGAAATGAGAATGTGATCTGTCATTTCTAACTCTTCTTGACATAGGGAGCATCGAGAGGGGCCTACCATTCCCCGTTTTTGAAGGTTCTCCCAGGTTAGAATCCTATTGTGACTGACCAACCATATGAAGTACTCTACCTTTGGCCATTGTTTTAATGCCCAGATCTTTTTCCACAAAGAGTTGCCTGCCTGAAGACGTTGTTGTGATTGAATCCTATACCCTTCTTTTATTGAGAATAGTCCTTTTGTTCCATATCCCCATCGGAGTATGTCTGGTCCCTCTGCTCTCCTAATTTTCCTTGTTTTAAGTTCCTTAGCAAAGTTGCCCCATTGTTGAGTTTCTGGAGCTGTCGGCCAGGTAGTTTTGTCTTTCCATTTCCTCCACTGGTCTTGATTGTTGTGTTCCCAATAATGCTGGAGTAGTCGTTGGTTTGGCGTACTTGTGAACAAGAAAATTTCGCCTAAATCCAACCTACTGAATAGTTTGTCCCGCTGCTGCCATGAGTCTTCCCAGAAGAGCGCTGTGCTACCATCCTTGATCTCCCAAAAGCTGTGAGATCTTATAAGGTGTCTGTTGAGTGATGCCAGGTTCCAGATTGGGGATCCTTTGGGCGTGATGTCTATCTTTAAACGGCCTGATATGTTTTGTGGCATTCCGTATTTGTTTGTCCAGATAGTTTTCCAAAGATCTGTGCCTCCCTGTACCCACCTCCACCATAGCTTTGCTCCCATCACGTTATTTAGAATAGCTGGATCCCTTAGTTCCAAACCGCCTGATGTTTTTGCCTGTAGTAATTTTTCCCAAGAAAGGAGCGCCCATTTCCTATTAGCTTGAGCTCCCTGCCATAAGAATTTTTTGAATTGCCCTACCAATTTGGAGCAAATTCCTTTTGGACATGCTCTTGCTGACAATTGGTATATCGGTAGAGCTTGCAATACTATCTTTAGGAGGATAAGTCTTCCTGGCGCATTTAGTGACCTGAAAGCCCAATTCTGAATCCTAGTGTTTACTCTTTGTAAGGTGTCCTGCCAGTCTGCTATTCTGCTAGGTCCTGGATACAGATTCATGCCTAAATATTTCATTGGAAAAGATCCAATTTGAAATCCCAGTGTTCTAGCAAGAAATATTTGACTTTGTAAAGGACAGTTAAAAAAGTATACATTCGACTTACCATTGTTCACTTCCATCCCTGAGGCTGCCATAAACATATTTAAAATTGTTTGAATTGCTTTGCATTCTTTTAAGGTTGCCTGACCAAACAATAAAACATCATCAACAAACTGTTGATGTGTCAGTGATAAGTTCGGTCCCCATAATTTTAGGCCTTGTACCTTTCTTTCTGTTAAGTGCGCTCTGAGGACTCTGCCCAGGCCTTCCGCTGCTATTATAAATAAGAATGGGGAGAGGGGATCCCCTTGGCGCAGACCACGGGAGCTTTGAAACGGATCAGTTGGGCTGCCATTAACTAAGATTGAGTAATGGGCTGAAGTCATGAAAGATCTTAGCCATTGTATCCATCGTTCTTCAAAACCGAAAGCTCTGAGTACCTCTGTGAGATATTGCCAACTTATACGGTCATATGCTTTCGATAAATCTAGTTTGATCAGCATTCCTCTTCTTTTATCCGTCTTAAGTGAATGCATGGCTTCCTGAGCTGTAACGATCCCATCAAGGATTTGTCGTCCTTTCACAAAACCTGTCTGTTCCGGAGAAATGAGTTTAGACAATAAAGGCTTTAGTCTATTTACCATGATCGTTGAGATAATTTTATAAATAACATTGCACAGTGCTATTGGCCTGAACCCTTCTGCTGTGTCTGCCTCTTTATGCTTAGGTATAAGAGTGATAAAGGTTGCATTCATTGCTGGGTATATCATTTTTAATCTGCGTGATTCCTCTACAACTTCCAGAATGTCTGTGCCCATGAATGGCCAGGCTGCGATGAAGAATTCGCTCGTAAATCCGTCTGGTCCCGGTGCTTTGTTCTTGGGCAAATTCAGTACCACCTCCTCCACCTCCTTCAGTGTTATTTCTCTTAACAAAGCTAAATTTTGCTCTCTGGTGATTAGTTTTGGAATATGAGCGGTTACTTTTGCAATGGCATCCTGTCGATTGGATTGGGGTTCTGTGAGTCTGTCTCTGAAGTGATTCACTAACTCACCCACTATATCCTCATGTTTAATTTTTCTATCCCCATCGGCCGTTTTCAAAGAGAAAATTCTATTATGCTGGCGGCGTTGCAGCATGGCATTGTGGAAGAACTTGGTGTTGCGGTCTCCTTCCTTGAGCCATTGTATCCTCGATTTTTGTTTCCACAAGATCTCTTCCTGTTTATGCCTTTCTTCTAATTGACTGAGCGTGGCACCTTCTTCAATCACCAGTTCTGGTGTTCTTCCCTGTAGGATTATCTGTTGCTGGATTTCTTTCATCTTTGCTGATAGTTGAAGTTGTTCCTGATGTATATTCCCAAATTCCTCTTTGTTCCACTTTTTTATTTCCTCTTTTAATTTTTTTAGGCGAAGTTGGAAAGAATGCATTTTATTTCTCCCTCTTATTTGGATTGTGCTCCACCAGTTTTTGAGTTTGTCGATGAAGCCCGGGTCTCTGAACCAAAATTGTTCAAAACGGAAAGGTCGGTTGTGGGGGCTTGCCTTGACATCCACTTCTAGGCGAATTGGCCAATGATCTGAGCCCAAGGTTGGAAGAATGGTTGCTTCAAAATATTTATCCTGACTTATAAATGTTTCTGAGACAAGGAATCGATCCAGTCGCGATGCTACCTGGAATATTTGTACTCTCCTGTTATTCCATGTAAATTTCCCATTAATCGTTGGGATATCAACCAGTCTTAGGTCTGTTATTAGATCTCTGAAGAGTATCATATCCGAATCTTCCCTCCTTATACCACCTTTTTTTTCAGATAAATCCGAGATCATGTTAAAATCTCCACCTAATATCCAGTACTGTTCATTATGGAGAGTTTTTAGAGTGCGTATACTCTGAACGAAAGCAGCTCGCTCTCCTGGAATTGGGGGTCCGTAAACTGCTGATATGAAAATTCTTTCTTCTCCACCTATTTGTCTAAATGTTGCTGAAAGGATCCTAGGTAGACTGCTCCATCCGTCGGCAATTATTTCAGCAGTGTTCCACAAAATTGCTATGCCGCCTGAAGTGCCTACTGCATCTATAGCGATTGCGTGGTATTGCAATTTTAAAGATTGAATGATTTCTTCTAGTTTATGTCATGTTACCTTTGTTTCTTGAATGAGCATGACCTGTGGCTTTTCTTCTTGCAATTTTTTCTTCAAGTTTCTCTGCTTCCCCTTACTATTGAGACCCCTTATGTTCCAAGAGAGCACTTTCATTATGTGTGTTTGGGGATTTGTTGGAACACCGTTGTTAACGGCATTATCCTTCCTGTATTTATCAAAGATTCACCTACTAATTGTATAGATTCCTGCAAAGTTCTTCGGCCCCTTCTCTTTGCTGGCTTTGGAGGTGCTGGTTTCTTGTCTGATTTTTGTTCACTTTCTTGAGTTTCTTTCCGAGCCTGTACTGTGAGGTAGTTCTCAAATGTATCTTTATACAATTTCTTCTGATCTTCTGGTATGAAACGGTCATCCAGATTCCTCCATTCAAATAATAGTCGCTTGAGCAATTTTTCTTCAGCACTCAAATCTTCTTTGGGCTGTTCCACCTCCATTGGGGTCTGTTCTGGCATTTCCTTCTCCTCCTGGTTCTCTATCTCTTGTCCTGCTTTCCTCTTGGATGACTGTGGCTTTTGGTTCTCTACTACATTCCCTACTAGTTTACCATCTGAGTCATTTTCCAACATTGTCGATTCCTCTTCCTCTTGCGCTGCTGATGCCTCTCCTTCTTTCTGTAAGACCTCATACCTGTTTCCTGTAGCCGCTTTTTGAATATTTTGCTTTGATGCTGATCCTGGCCCGTTGTTCTTTGTTCTTGGGGTTCTTCTTCGGGAGTTAACTGGTGTGAACCCATCCTCTGTTTGCCGATTTTGGTCTTCTGTTCCATTTGCTTGGTGTGGCTGCTGTTGCACTTCATTTAAGGGACAGGATTTGTACAAATGGCCGTATTTGTGACAGCGTCTGCAACGGAACGGAATATGTTCATAATCTAAAAGCTGTAGCCACACTTTTCCTTCATATTCCAGTTCTATCATTTCCGGCAGAGGCTCAGAAATATTCATGTATACACAAATTCGTGCAAACGAAGTGTACCGTCCACGGGCTGTGGACTCTGCTGTTTTAACAAAATTGCCTATCGAGTTGCCTATTCCCTCCAAGATTTCAGGGTCCCAAAAATCTATGGGCAGCCCAAATAGTCGGACCCAAACGGGAGCCTCCAAGAACTGTTCTTGTTCTGGGTTGTAGCATTCCTCCCATTGCCGTAGGAAGAGCCCCGCAGTGCTATAAAAATAGGGTCCTCCTTCAAAAATACGTTCTTTATCATTTAAATTTGAAAAAATTACTATAAAAAATCCTTTGGCCCCAAATTTTAGGTCAATATGACCCTTGGGCTGCCATTTTATTTGAATCCATTTTATTAAATCCTTCTCCGAAGGCCAAATACCTATAAACTTGCAAATCAGAGCATGATTTTTCATATAATGTCTATATTCATCTAGCTTTGATGTAGGGATCACAAACCTCGACTTCTTTGATGTCCTCGGCAGACATTGACCTTTCATTCTCGCTTGCCACTCTGCTCCTAAAACAGGGCCCGTTCTTTGCTGTGCTGTTGCCTGATGGTCTGATCTCTGCACATGGTCACCGCTGGTAACATTTCGGTATGTGGGTGCCGCCCCTCCTCCTGAGGAGGCCGCCATTGCTTCGAACTTGGCCGCCTAAGTGGCTACCTGTCTTGCCCTACCTTACCTGCGCCTGCCTCTCTAACCCTACCTGCGCCTGCCTCTCTTACCTGCCCTACCAGTTTTCATCATTGGAACATATCTTTTGATAAGGATAATTTTTTTTTTTTTTTAAAGGATTAGAGAAAATGTTGCAGAATTTTTATTTTTAGATAAATAAACAAATTATAATCTTATTTTATTTTAGTATTTATATGACCGTAAAGTCTAATATTCAAGATAATAAAATTGTAATTTTCTCTCATTTTCTAAGTATATCTCTCTTTAAATTATTTATTTCAGTTATTGAATACAAATAAACGAGAAAAATCATAAAAATATGTAATTATATTATGAGAAAAAGTTCTTTCAAATAATCATGTATTGCTAGTTAGACCCAGATTCCAACTTCAAATATATATAATATTTTATTTTAAATATTATGTTTGAATGAATTTTCCGTCCCCCCCCTCTCACTTCTATAAGGTCCCTATAACTTTCATAAACAATCGTTTCTATATGTTTTGTCATTTATTGTAAATATTAATTTAAGATATATTTCTTATAATTTTAGTTCACTTTTATCTTTTATTTAAATTTAGTTTGTTTTAGTTTTATTTAAGTTAGAATATGCAACTAAACCTTGGTAGAGTATATAGCCATTTATTGGGAGCCTTATTGGGCCAATACTCAATTCGTTGCAACTGCCCTTGTCAACATTTTTTGCACCAAACAGAGGGCCACATATAATGTATGGTTGGTAAATCATTTGAAATTATTTCTTGCGTCATATCATCTGATACTAGTACCTCTTCTATTATTGTCTATCCTACTGGACAACAATATACCTATTCAATAGTTACACATCTACCTGAATATCATAGAGCAAATTTTCTGGTTTATCTACCTTTTTTTATATATATCTAAAAGGAGGAGACCGAAACATGAAGTTGAAGCTATAATTACTTAATCATCATAAACTAGTCCTAGATCTTTACCTGAGACAAGTCCAAGGGCTTCCTCATAACTTTATATATACAAATCCACTATTTCCTTTGGAAGAGGTTGATTGGGAAAAATATACCATTACATCTAGTTACACCTGTAGTTATTCATATTACAACTTCACCTAGTCGATCTCGTTCTCCCTCACCCATTACTATTACAACTTCACCTAGTTGATCTCGTTCTCCCTCACCCATTCCAAGCATTATAACTCCCACTTCTTCTTTTACAAGTTCTATATTACTCACTCCACATCTTAGAGATACACCTCCTTCACTACCTCCTCCTCCACCACCTCCTTCAGAATCACCTCCTATAGGTCCTTCACCTCCACCTACTCATACTCCAGGTTCTTCAAGTTCTCCTTCTCAAAGATAAACTATGGATGGACAACCCTGGTTATCGACTAGTCCAATTTCTATTTCCAGATATCAACATGATATTCCAAAACATTATGAAAGATGTCTTCCTAAGTATAATCTAGATGGACTCATTATTGTTGAAGAACATGTAAAACAATTTATTTTATTTATAAACTAGGGGTTGTAAAACATGAAGATCAAGTATGTAAGCATTTTCCTTTCACATTTGAACTAAAATCTACAACTTGGTATTTTACATTAGTTGATGGATCCATTACTTGTTGGGATATTTTTGAAAAATAATTTATTAAAAAATTTGGTGAAAATAAAACCAACGCTTCCTTAATAGTAGAAATCTCAAATATTAGAATTATTTTTGGTGAATCAAGACTTCAGTAATATATATGTGACTTGGGTTTCTAGTCGTAAAAACCTCTCCTCTAATATATCTTGAGGATTATCATAAACTTATTTGTCGGCCATTGATGAGATTTTATGTATTTATACTTAAATCAATTCAATGAAATTTACCAAAAACAAATACCCAAATAAACCTATATGATTCATAAATTGTCATGGATATTCCACTTGATAGCTTGACACTATATATATATATATTAAAATAAACCAAAATATATACTATGAAGGGTTAATACTGATTATGGATTTGTTATTATTGATATTTTTCTATTTATGCATGAAATATATAAAATGTGAACAATAGAAAAAAATGAAATTAAAACACACAAGAATCACAATAAACACGAGTAAATGCTTTGGGAAACCTTCTGGGAAAAACCCAATTGGAAGGTGAGGTTACTTTGCTCTCTTTTGTGTGGAATGGAAATAATGCAAATACAAAGATAATGGACTCTCTATGGAGTTACCTGAGACTTGCGGGTTGTGGACTACTACATAATACAAACCCCCTTTTTTATTCTCTCTCTCTATCCACTCTTGTCTACTCTATTTTACTATGTTACAGGAATGCACTCAAATAGAATACAACTCGCTTTGCTCTTAGTTTCCCAGTTATAACATAGCGTGATATCCAACTAGGGGTTAGATTTGACCCATTCAACACTTAAATTTTTTTATAACTTTACCCTTCTAGAGTCTTGTTCATAATTCCCACATGGATAGTGTATTTTTCATGAGTAAAGAGGATTGACATGAGATCCTCTCAAAATATGGTGGTCAAGCATGATGTGTCAACTTCTAGGAGGCATAAATTTTGCATCTAGACTGTGATTTACATTTTCCTTGCATCATTGGAATATTGTATCTAAATGTAGAATAGGAATACAAGGTCCAACACTTCAGTAGAAAATTTTCACACCAAAATAATGTCATTTAAGGCCTCAAAATAGCCCAAAAAGGTTTTAGAATACAATTCTCCAAATTGGGTCCTGCTAATAAAATTTCTTCTATAAGCTCATTCCATTAACTTTTCCAATATAAAAGCATTGAAATTGATGAAAAATTATATAGTGATCAAATATTAATCATGAAAGTTTGAAAATGAGATTATAATACATAATGCAAGGTGGGAAAACTCCGAACATATATGTTAGATATCATAAAAATTACATGTCGCGATAGATCTATTGTGGATTTACGTGCTGATAAAATGTCAAAAAACCACAAGTTATCATCATAGCTCTAAGAGTGAGGAAATCACTTATTAGGTTAAATGTCATTTCATGAGTAAAATATGTGAAAGAATGGAAACAAAATATACAAAAGTGGGTTTGAAATTTTAATAAAGTGGTGAAATTATCTTTTACCACTCATTTTCACTTTTAACCACTTTGGAGCGTGATTTGGTGCAAAAACCCCTCCAAATTTGATCATTCAATTTAAGATATCTAGGCAATTGATCCAGAAATCATTAGGAATAAAGTAATTTATGACTATCTTTTATTTCATTTTGATCCATAAAATTTATATTTTCATTGAGATTTGGGAATATTTTCGAAAATTAAAAGGACATCTACACATATGCAATTCCCATTAATGAAGTTTTATATGAAACCTTATACACAAGTTTATCTAATGATAGTTTCATATATACGAAAATGTCCAAAGAAAAACTTGTGTATTCTCTCTCTCTCTCGATTTATATATATATATAGTTATACATGGTTCACAATCGCTGAAGATCGGTGATGGCTATGTCCATGAAATATTGTACTAGGAAAATATAATTGAAAGGATCACTTCTTGCTGGTTCAAAAACATAGCCTAACCCTAATATTTTTGAAAGAATTGAACCTATGACCTCCCAATAGAAAAGGTATTTCAATGACCTAGACTCAACGAATTGACCTAACCATCAGGACTACCCTCTATAGATAATTCATTTCTAACTTGATTTTTTGCATTTTACTATAGAATGGCCATTATCTAGAGGCATACAGAACGTGAAGGAGTATATAATGATGTTTCAAAGGATTAGGAGGTATTGTATGCCCTCTGAGATTGTATTTTTCTCAATTTTTTTCTCATGCCAAATTTACTTTTCTAGAGCCATTTAATTCAAAGCCTCATCATGTTATGAAACCAACTCCAAAAATAGAAGAAAATAAAGAACAACGACTTAGAAATAAGCCACTTCAAGGGGGAAACCTCCTTTACATTACATAGAAGAAAAATTATTAGATGATTCAAATGAAAAATCCTCCTTTCTATATATAGGATTCCATGGGTTCACAATATAATCCTAGCTGACCAAACAATAATAATGTAAGGGCACAATAATAACAATATCGAGGTTACAGGGGTACAAAAATAACAATAAGCGGGCTAAAATAACAAAAATAAGGGACTACACTAGTAATATAGGGACCTAACATGCCCCTCCCCTTCAAAAAAGTGTTTTCCTCAATGCTTGAGTAGCTCTGGGTGCTTCTGTAAAAAATTCTCATCCTCCCATGGTGAATCTTCAGTGGGTAAGTTATTTCACTTGATAAGATACTCTGAAATGGATTGATTTTGTAGCTGTCAAGTTCTTGTTTCCGTGACTGCTTCAAGTACCAATATGATTTTTTATTCCTCGTCAAGTTCTGGCAATATTGTTTGAACTGGAAGTTTGTCACCTATAACCTTCTTTAAGCATGAAACATGGAAAATTGGTTGTACTTGAGAAGAAGTAGGAAGCTCCAATATGTATGCCATAGTACCAATATTTTGCGACACCTTGTAAGGACTATATTACTTTGGAAATAATTTATTATCCTTCTTAGCTTGCTTGAGGGACATTTGTTTATATGGTTGTAGCCATAAAAATACCTAGTCTCCTACATCAAAAATTCTCTTGTTGTGATTTTGATCTTCCTGTTGTTTCATTCGATTTTTTGCCAAATTTAGGTTATCCTTTAAGACTTGGAGAACTTGTTGTTGATGCTTGATGTGATCTTCCTCTGCTTGAAACTTAGAATTTTGTCTTAAAGATGATGTGATGGATGGTGGATGATATCCATAAAGTGCCATGAATGGGGTCATTTTTGCTGCAGTATGGAAGGAAGTGTTATACCACCATTCAGCCAGAGGTAACCACTTGACCCATTGTGTTTTTTTATCAGATACAAAACAACGAAGATATACTTCCAAACATTTTTTCATTATCTCAGTTTTCCCATCGGATTGAGGATGATCAAATGAGCTAAGAGCTAGTTGAGTACGCAAACAAGAAAATAATTCCGTCCAAAAATTTCCCTTAAAAATGGGATCTGTGTCGCTTACAATAATCTTTGGGTTTCCAAGTAGCTTTTTAATTTTTTCCATAAATGCAGTAGCAATTGTACTTGCTTTAAATTGATGAAATAATGCGAAAAAGTGTGCATACTTGGTAATTCTTTCAATTGCCACAATGATGACACTCTTTCCTTTGGACTTAGGTAAACCTGTGATAAAATCCATTGAAATATCCTCCCAACGTTTACTTGGAATGGAAAAAGGTTGTAGAAGACCCTTGGTATTAATTGTCTCAACTTTATTTTGCTGGAAACCCAAACATTCCGCCACAAAATTTTGAATATCAGATTTAAGGCCATCTAAAAAAAATATATTTCTTCACCCCGTGGTAGGTTTTTAAAAATCCTAAGTGTCCTCCTAAGGGAGATGTGTGCAATTCCAAAAGGATCTTTTGTTTCAGTTGGGAATTCTTACAAAGATATAAGCATTCTTTGTACCATAAAGAATCATTTTTATAACTAAATGTATCAGATGTACTAGGATCTTACTGCAACTTTTGAATGAGTTTCCACACTTATTCGTCCTTCTTCCATTGATCCCTTGCTTCGGTTATCTAATATGGTCGGATAATAGAAATGGCATAAAGTAATGCCTCCATCTCTTCATCCTTTCTTGAGAGTGCACCTGCAACAACATTTAGCTTCCCTTTTTTGAAGATGATTTCAAAGTCATAACCTAGCATCTTTGTGACCCATTTTCGCTGCTCTTCTGAAGATAGTCTTTGTTCCAAAAAGTATTTAAGACTATCATGTTCAGTTTTTTCCTTCAATTGTCTTCCCATTAGGTAAGGTCGCCATTTCTTTAGTGCATGTAGTATTGCCAAAATTTCATTCTCATAAATAGCTTTCTGTAAATACTTTCCTTTGATTGAACAACTTTCAAAAGTAATGGGTCTTCCTTCTTGCATTAAAACTGTACAAATTCCATTTTCTAAGGCATCACATTCCACAATAAAGGTTTTTGAGAAGTCTGGCGTATCTAAGACCAGTGCTAGGCACATTGCCTCTTTAAGATGCTCAAAGGCCTTAGTTGCTTCAGGAGTCCATGAAAATGAATCTTTCTTCAATAATTTTGTTAGAGGTGCTGCTATTCTCCCATAATTCTTAAAGAAATTGCGATAATACCCTGTTAACCCTATAAATCCTTGCAATTGCTTTATCGTTGTGGGGAATTTCCATTCCTTAATGGCTTTAATTTTGTTAAGGTATACCTTAACACCATCGTGAGATGCAATATGACCCAGATATTCCACCTCTTATACTTCAAAGAAAAATTTGGAGTTTTTTGCATATAATTGTTTCTCTTCCAATAGTTTGAGCACCCTGTCAACATGTTGAACATGATCCTTCCAAGACCTACTGTAGATTAGTATATCATCAAAAAATACTAACACAAATTTTCTAAGGAAGGGCTTGAAAATGGAATTCATCAACCCTTGAAATGTAGAAGGTGCATTGGTAAGGCCAAAAGGCATGACCAAAAATTCATAATAACGCTCATGAGTTTGAAATGTTGTTTTTGGAATATCTTCAGTCTTCATTCTAATTTGATGATATCCTGAATGAAGATCCAACTTGGTAAAATAAATTTCTCCATGTAGTTCATCTAATAATTCATCAATCAAAGGAATGGGAAATTTGTATTTAATAGTGAGCTTATTGAACTCCCTATAATCTGGACACATGTGCCATGATCCATCCTTCTTGTGCACCAATACTACTGTAGAAGAGAAATAACTTTGACTAGGTTGAATTATACCATCTTCTAACATTTATGCAATCATACGTTAAATTTTGCTCTTTTGGAAATAAGGATATATGTAAGGCCTGATGTTTGGAGGAACACTTCCTGGAATCAAATGAATAGCATGATCATGATCACGAATAGGTGGGATTCCTTTGGGAGTTTCAAACACCTTGGAATGATCGTCTAAGAATTTTTGGAGATCTGGAGAAATAGATGATTTTGATGCTGGCACTTCTAGTGAGCATAATTGTGCAATCACGCCTCGTTGTTATTTCTTTAGAAGATTTTTCATGAAATTATAGCTTATTATATTTCGCAGCTTCCCTACGATACCTCGTAATTCAACTTCCTTTCCTTCCGAAATTTTTTTCAAGAAAAGTTCTTGAAAATTAAAAGCTGTTGTCCCCAAAGATTGTAACCATTGTACTTATAGTACAACATTCTCACCTCCCATTGGAATGGAAAGAATTGGAATATTTAATACATATTCCCCCATGGTTAGCTTGATATGATGGCATTTTCCAGAGCAATTTATAGTTCCTCCATTTGCAACCACCACTTGAAATTCTGGTGTTGGGTATAGGAAGAAATTCAATTCCTTGGATACCTTACAATGAATAAAATTATGGGTACTACCAGAATCAACCAACGCTATTACCTTTTTCTTCTTGATATGTCCTTCTATCTTGAGATTTTGAGGAGTGGTAATTCCTGCCAATGCATTACATGATATGGTCAGACTCATTTCTTCTTTTCCTAGGGTTGGTTCCTGGTGTATATCCTCTTCTTTTGAAGTTTCTTGTTCATTGTATTCCTCCTCTTCACAATCTATGTAAAATAATTTATTTTCAACACACTTATGACCTTTATTGTATTTTCTATCACAACTGTAGCAAAGCCCCTTTTCTATTTTTTCTTCCAATTTTTGTGGTGTCAACCTTGTAGGTTGTGGAAGTATGGGAGTAGCAACACTTCCATCTTTATAGATGTGAGTGGTAGGCTTCCTTGTCGCAATAATTTTACATTCAATTTTTCTTTCCAGCCTGAATGTCTTCTCTAATGAATAAGGTTCCCAAAGGCGAACCTCATGTTGGATGTTATCCTTTAAAGTCCCTATGAAGACATCAATCATGTGTTCCTCTGGAATATCAGTTATCCTTATATTCAGTTTTTGGAAGTCCTCAATGTGCTCCACCACTGAACCCTTTTGTTTGAAATTTATCAATTTGCTAAAGAAGGTGATGCTCTTTGTATCCTCATAATGTGCTATCATTTCCTCTGTAAAAATTGACCAAGTGATTTTTTTTTTTATGGGATACAAGCCATCAATACTATACAAATGTATTTTGTTCTAAATATAAAGTTTCAATACGTAACTTTTGTGTGTTTTTCACATTATTGAGATCAAAATATTGCTCCATCTGTAGTATCCATGTTATGGGATCCTTGCCATAAAATTTCCTCATATCGATCTTTGGAATATGGTGGGTCTTCAATCCAAAATTAGAGTTTATGAAATCATGATTAACATTTATTTTGTTCTCATCATGAGTTTTCTCTACTATCTTTTCACCATTAGAAATAATTTCTTGTATAAATTGTTGGAAATACTGAGAGGGGGAGTGAATCAATATTCCTTTCAATTACAGCATTAGTTAATCTTCAATGATTAGAAGTGTTTATACAATGATAGAAGTAACCAAAAGGAACACAACTTCACAAAGTTTTTAAGGTTCAAATCCTATTGAAAATAAAGCTCCAACTTCCTAGAAACTAGAAAAGCAATCTTCTCCAACTCCCACTAGATGGACACTCCAATGCCTGAGATTCTTCATTAGTCAACTAAATGGATGCCCCAACACCCAATGAGATACAACTCACCATAGCACCACCCTACCACCCTATGGAAGAATAAAATAAGAATGGACTTTCGTACCAGGGTTAATGGTCCACTTTACAATGATATAGAATGATGTAGAAGAAGAAGACACACTAGACCATAACCCCAAATATGACACAACCATCTAATTATTTTCCTAGACCTCTCGACAATGCCTCTTCAACTCTTAACAGATAGACACTTGTACAATTTTTACAATGATGCATTTACAATGACTTAGTACAATGATACCTTTACAGCGATTGTATCCAGTGCTACCCACTTGAAGTCTTCATGTGATGAAATTATTTATGTTGTTCTAAACCTTGATTGATGCTCTTGTCATGCTACCCTTTTCTGCACCTTTATTTTCTTTTCTTCCCTAGAAATTCTGGTCCTTTGTAGCCCTTGACAACGCATGATCTATCTTTTTCTTGCCTTCTAGGAGCTCGATATTGAATCTAGTGTATCTCTATTATTTTAGATCTCTAATATGTTATTTTATATTTTGTAGTATTCGTCTGAGTCTTCTTTCAAATGCCATAGGTCTGACCCAATTTGGATTCTTCAAGGGAGAGTTATTCCCAATCTCTCACAATGACCTAATTATGGACTAGTTCATCAGAGAAAATTTGTATGGTGTTCCATGTGTCACTGTTTCTTCATTCAACTCTGAAAATGATACAGAGAAAACTAAAGTCCGTGCACTATCTTCCACATTTTATAGAATTCCAATCTGATATTTAGCGAGAGAGTTATGAAGATTTTCCCAAGGTCACTTCTTTAAGATGAAGTTTAGGATCCTGCAAAAACGCTGACTTCCACAGATAATATCTCCGAAAATATTACACACCTTGATCTAAAATTTTTACAGGAGCTTCCTCAGGATTTTAGCTTCGCTCCTAAAAATTTCAGCTTCTAAACCTTTGTAGAAAAAAATTTAGAGAGAAAATTCCACGATGACATGTTTTAGGTAGCGAAATCCCTACATAAGGAGGATATGAGGATCACAATTTATATAAATGCTTAGGTTGAGAGGGGCTTCAACAAGTGAATGTGGGAAGGATTTTAGGAGCTTAAAAATTATTAATTATTGAATTTTCAATGACCCATGCCACAACCCCATGGGGTTTTAACCCACTAACTGGGGTTACAAACTTCAAAGATGAATATCTCTCAAACCGTGAAGAATTACATGGCATGCCATATATCAACAAAAAAATCTCGACAAGTAGAAGCCATAAAAAATATTCTTGACCCAGAATATAGTAATTTTGTAGGTCAAAATTACCATTCAAGATCGGGGTAGCCCCTGGTGCTGCTTGGGTTGACATCAATGACAACCACTGATCAACAATATCCCCCTTTGGCATTGATGGCAAAACAAGTACTCCCCCTGCGATCATGGCACCTCTTCCTACAACATTCTCTCCCTCTTTAACATCAATGGAAAGGTGTAACTCCCCCTGACACACAACCATCATTCGGACCTGTACAGACTTCCACTCCCCCTTTATATTCTGAATAAGGAAAATCTAATGGGAACTTGGGAGAATCCCAAGCTTCTAGCGAAGATATTCCAATGCTTCACGAGTAATCTTACGATAATCAACTCTTCCTGCCCAATTTTCTTGTGTAAAGGCTTGAATAATGATATTGTTACCCTTGGGATACCACAAGCCATATTCTGTTGTTCCCTTTAGATATCAAAGAATTATTTTGACAACAATAATATGTGATTCTTTTGGTGCTGCTTGGAATCTTTCTACTTGTCCAACTACTTGCATAACATTTGGCCAAGAGGCTATTACATATAGAAAAATACCAATCATAGATCTATACAACCTTTGATGCACATCCTTATATGAGTCATCTATGCTCAATTTGCAACCTGCTACCATCGGAGTAAGGATGGGTTTGCAATCTTCCATTTTAAATTTCTTGAGCATTTCCTTGATGTACTTGGCTTGACATATAAATATTCCTTTCTCTTGCAGAGATATTTGAAGCCCTAAGAAGTATGTCATCTTACCAAGTAAAGACATCTTGAACTCATTTCGCATCTTTGTAGCAAAGTTCTTACTTAGTCGATCATCATTGCTACCAAATGTTATATCATCTTCTTTAGCTATTAGATGTGTTTTAATTGCTTCATCCAGAAGATATATGTCATTTGGAGCTCGACTTGCTGTAGCCACAATTTCACCATACCTGCCTTTCTTGATTTCACATTTTGTGGAGTTGAATAGTATTGTGTGTCCTTGATCACACATTTGTCCAAAACTGAGCAGATTGTGATTCATGTTTTCAACTAATAAAACATTCTTGGCTAGAGCATCTTTTTTTCCGAAAGTGACGGTAGATGATCCTATAACACTTGAAGATCCATCATTTCCAAAGGACACGGTTCCATCCTTATTCTCTTTCAAAGATACAAATTTCTTTCTATCTCCAGTCATATGCATTGAGCAATCGCTATCAACATACCACTCATCTTTGTTTTTTTGAGCCTTGAGAGCGAGAGCACAATTATCAGTCTTCTTCTTCTTCCATGTTCATTCGTTCTATGGTTTCGAAGATTCTTCTGGAGGATTTTCAAGTTTGTAGTCTCTGGCTATGTGTCCAAAGTTTTGACATTTGTAACATTCAATATTATTTCTTAGATGTTCAAATCTATTGATGTTTCACTGAGCCCTGGGAGGTTCATATTTGAGATATCTCTTGGAGTTGTATTCATTCCTAATGTATGTGCGACATTCTACAGCTTTATGACCAAATTTTCCACATGAATAACAATAGCCATAAAAAATATGTTGGTGCTGGGATGGAAATATTCGTCAAGGAATTGTCTTCCAAGGCTGCTCTTGTGAATCTTGTCCAATGAAGTCTACATGCATGTCAAATCTCATAGGTTCATTGTATTTTGTTGTAGAAGGTCCTTCTTCTTCTTCTTTGTAACCGAGGCCAGTTCTTTCATTGTAAGATCGTTGATTGTTGATGAGTTCTTCCAATGCCCTTGAGTTGTTGGCATAGTTTTGGATAGCTTTTCCCTTCTTCACTTCCTTACGCAACGAGACTACTTCGGCTTCTAATTATTCCCTTTCTTGGTTGCTTTCTTCCAACTTATTTTGAAGTGACTCTTCAATGCATTTGTGTTCTTCAACTTCAATTTTGAGACCTTGAAATTGTTATTCAAGAGTATTGGAACATATCTTCTCAGCCTTGAGCTCTTTTATAAGCTTGATTGCTTCTTTATAAAATTATTCTATGGTCAACCCTTCTTCTTCGTTTTTTGATACCTCTTGTTTATTGTGCTTGGCCATAAAAAATACTCTCTCATTGGCTTCTTCTTCGCTGTCATTGTCTTCATTGGATGATGAGTTATCTTCTTTAGAGAGAAAGTTCCTTTTGGATCCTTGCTTGTTGAATTTCTTAAAGCCTTTCTTTCCTTTTGAGTTGCCATCACTTCTGTTCAGAAATTTTGTTGCGAAATGCCCAACCTCACCACAACCGAAACATATCAATGGAAGTTTACCTTTGAATTTTCCCTTACCAAATTTTAGTTTTCTTGTAAAGTAAGCATATTCTTCATCTGAAATACCTTCTTCATCATCTCCCTTTTCTTCACACTTGCAGGTGCATGTCTTTTCAATTGAAGGTTGTTTTTCCTTATTTTTTTTCTTAGATACAACGAACACAGTTTATAGATGCAAAGTACCCTCTTCTTCATTTAGTCTCATTTAATATGCTATGAGAATTCCATGTAATTCCTCTTTACTGAGTTTGTCCATATTTGCACTGTATTCTAAGACTAATACCTTTGGGTTGAATCTCCCTGGTAATGTTCTAAGAATCTTTCATATAATAGTCTTCTCGTCAACTAGCTCTCCCAATCCTTCAAGAGTGTTGGTTATTTCATCAACGTATTGGAAGTATGCTGCAATGTTGCCATCTCAATTCATTCTAAGTTGCTCAAATGTTTCTCTATAGAATTGAAGCTTTGCTTCTTTGACATTTGAGTCACCTGCATATATATTCTCAAGCTTATCCCATACATTTTTGGCAGTTTTACAATCCAACACCTTATGATAAGCAGATTCAATAAGTCCATCAATAATAATATTCATTGCTTTTGCATCATTTACCAAATTATTCTTACTTGTTCATCTGTGATTGATGTAAATCCATTTTGAATAGTGTCCCATACTTCGTAACCTTGCACCAAGAGATAGACCTCCATTCTTCCTTTCCAGAGTTCATAATTATTTTCATTGAATAGAGGTAAACCATTCTTGGTATCCTCCATGACCTCCTTCTAACTGTTAAACTACTATTGAAGGAACAAAGCTCTGATACCAATTTTTGGAAATAATAAGAGGGGTTGTGGGGGGGGGGGGGGGGGGGGGTGAATCAATATTCCTTTCAATTAGAGCATTATTTAATCTTCAATTATTATCAGTGTTTGTACAATGATAGCAGTAAAAAAAGGAATACAACTGCACACAGTTTTTAAGGTGGAAACCCTCTCTAGAACAAAAACCACTTGAATTATTTTCTAATATTATTTAATATTCAAGTCCAATTGAAAATAAAGCTCTAACTTCCTAGAATCTATAAAATCATTCTTCTCCAGCTCCCACTGGATGGACGCTCCAACGCCTGAGATTCTTCAGTAGTCAACTAAACGGATGCCCCAACACCCAATGAGCTACAAATCACCCTAGAACCACCCTACCACCCTAAATTTTTCATAGGCTTGAACCTATTGGTGACTTCATGCACTAGCCTAGTACCACCCTACCACCCTATAGAAGAATAAAATAAGAATGGACTCCCATACCAGGGAAAATGATCCACTTTACAATGATATAGAATGATGTAGAAGAATAAGACACACTAAACCATAACCCCAAATATGACACAACCAACTAATGATGATCCTAGACCTCACGACACTACCTCTTAAACTCTTGGTAGATAGACACTTGTACAATTTTTACAATGATGCATTTACAATGACTTAGTACAATGATACCTTTACAGTGACTATATGCAGTGTTTCCCACTTGAAGTCTTCATGTGATGAACTTCTTGCTACTGTTCTACACCTTGATTGTTGCTCTTTTCATTCTATTCTTTGCCGCACCTTGATTTTCTTTGTTGCCCTGGAAAATATGGTCCTTTGCAGCCCTTGACAACACATGGTCTAGTTTTTTCTTGCCTTCTTGGAGCTCGATATTGAATCTGATGTATATATGTTATTTTAGATCCCCAATATGTGATTTTATGTTCTTTAGTAGTCGTCTGAGTCTTCTTTTCAATTCCATAGGTCTGACCCAATTTGGATTCTTTAAGAGAAAATTATGCCCAATCTCTCACAATTACCTAATTATGGATTAGTTCAATAGAGAGAACTTGTACGGTGTGCCACATGTCATTGTTTCTTCATTAAACTCTGAAATTGATACAAAAAAAAACTAAATTCCATGCGCTATCTTCCACATTTTACAGAATTCCATTCGGATACCCAAAGAGAGAGTTATGACGATTTTCCCAAGGTCACTCCTTTGAGATGAAGTTCAGGAGCCTGCAGAAACACTAACTTCCATAGATCATATCTCCGAAAATATTGTACACCTTGATCTAAAATTTTTATAGGAGATTCCTTAGTATTTCGGCTTTGCCTCATAAACATTTCAGCTTCTGAACCTTCTTAGAAAAAAAAGTTAGAGAGAAATTTCCACGATGACCTGTTTTAAGTAGCGAAATCCATACATAAGGAGGATATGAGGATCACAATTTATATAAATTCTTAGGCTGAGAGGGGATTCAAAAAGTGAACGTGGGAGGGATTTTAGGAGCTTAAAAATTATTAATTATTGACTTTTCAATTACCCATGCCACAACCCCATAGGGTTTTAGCCCACTAACTAGGGTTACAAACTTCAAACATGAATATCTCTCAAACCATGAAGAATTACATGGCGTGCCATACATCAATAGAAACATCTCGACAAGTAGAAGCCATAAAAAATATTATTGACCCAGAATATAATAATTTTGTAGGTCAATATTACCATGCAATATCGGGGTAGCCCCTAGTGCTACTTGGGTTGACATCAATGGAAACCACTGATCAACATCAACTTTGTCAAGCCTTCCATGTCTGCTTTTAGATCATTCTTCATGTCTTCCATTTTGTCTTTCATTTTTTCTTCTATACCATCAATCTTAGCTTCCATGTCTTCCATGCCATTCTTCAAACCATCCATATTAGCTTCCACACCTTTATTCAAACCATCCATATTAGCTTCCATGCCCTTCTTCAAACCAACCATCTTAGCTTCCACGCTTTTCTTCAAAAATTCCATTTCATTTTTTGTTTCTCTTTGCAAGAGAAAAATTTGGTGCACTTGCTCTTATAATTTTGATATATCATGTTGCACTCCTTCATCTTCATGAGTCATAGTAGAGTATTATAAGGGCTTAATGGGTGTTGAATTCTTTTTAGGGGGTATTTTAGAACCCAATACTGATATCTATGCTTCAATATGCCCTTGGAATCACTTCAAATTGATTTTTCAAACAAGACTTATGCAATTTAAAAAAATATACCCACATTTTTCTTGATTTTGAGGAGCTCGATATTGAAATTGAATTATCTCTGAAATTTCGAATCTTCAATATCTGAAATTCGGCCCTACAGTAGCCCTTTGAATCTATTTTCGAATTCCATAGGTCTGACCTGATTTCAATGTTTCAAGGAAAATTTATGCCTAATCTCCCACAATGGCCTAATTATGTATTGATTCAGTAGAGCGAACTTGTGTGGTGTGCCATGTCTCACGATTTCCTCCTTCGAATCTGAAATTGATACACAGGAAACTACAGTCTATGTGATTTCATCCGCTTTTTACAAAATTCCAATCCTATTCTTAGAGAGCGAGTATGACGATTTTCCCAAGGTCACCTCTTTTAGATGAAATTTGAGAGCCTGCAAAAACGCTAACTTCAACAGATCATATATTCGAAAATATTGCGAACCAAGATCTGAGATTTTTATACGAAGGTTCTAAGGATTTCAGCTTCGCGTGATAAAAATTTCAGCTTCTGGACCTTCGTAGAAAAAAAATTATAGAGAGAATTTCACGATGTCCTATTTGAAGCAGTGAAACCCTAGAATCCAAAGCTCTGATAACAAATGTTATGAAACCAACTCCAAAAATAGAAGAAAATAGAGATCAATGATTTAGAAATAAGCCACTTTGAGGGGGAAACCTCCTTTGCATTACATAAATGAACAATTCTTGGATGATTCAAATGAAAAAACCTCCTTTCTATATATGATTCCATGGGGTCATAAAATAATCCTAGCCGACCTAACAATAATAATGTAAGGGCACAATAATAACAATATGGGGGTTACAGGGGTACAAAAATAACAATAAGGGGGCTACACTAATAACAGTAAGGGACTACACTTGTAATATAGGGACCTAACACGTCATCTATTCAATATTAGATCATACTTGTTTGATGCTAGATGAGATGCCTCTTAAAATTAAGGTAGAGGATATCTATTTAAGTATAGGACTCTCCCAAAAAGGAGAGGTGGTGAAGTTAAAGACTTAGACTAGTGGTGGGTTAACCATAGAATATTACATTGATGTATAGTGCATTGAGGGGACCCACATTTTAATCTATAAAATTCAAAGCTTGGGGCTCGAGATCATATTTTTAACCATAGAAAAACTGATGGGCTTAGACTCATTATATAAATCATCTAGACCACAAATATTTATTGCAATAGAGTTATTACACCCTACAATATTTGATTGGTGTACCAAACTATTAACCAACACGAAAACATAATTTGTAGATTGCAAGTTGGTAAAGATGAAGAATTTTTGGCTATGTGAGAATGTTGTGCTCCTTTTTCATTGAGAGGATCCCCACATTTCACTGAAAAGTTGAACTTCACAGCCTGAACTTGAGATATTCTCAAATGCTGAGATGGGTAGATTTGATGAGTAGACCGAGTGGAGGTTCAGTCACTTTAGCCATTTTTTACGATGACTTTTTCAACTAGTGGGAGGAGTATATCATCACCATAAAAGACTAGCCATATGCAAGGATAGGTTTATTAGGAGATCTAGAGCTTTCCCTCCCCCCCATGACACCTGGGGCGACATAGATATGAAAATTTTATTTTTGAAGTTATATGAATTTTGGTTATTTTTTATTTATTAAATGACTCAAGAAGAATGCAAATCTTTTTGATGTGATCAAATTTTCTAAAAAACTATGTGATCATGTATATATTGGACTAGTTATGTTGGAAGTTGTTAGTCATCATTATTTTTCACTTGTTGGTGATGACTAGTTATAACAGCCAAGTTTTCTAGTAGCTGATCTAAAAATTTGTCAAATTTTCCAGTTGGAAAACACCCATGAAATTTTTTTGCCCTCCTACCTTTTAAATCCACCCATGACGAGATGAAACCTCATTATCAAGCTCTATCTAGCCTCATCCATACTAGCTTGCCCATCAACTCCAAAGAACAATCCAAATCTGTCCAAAGAAGTTTCCCCTAAGTTAGGTAGTGGCGCTTTAGGCATTTCTCCCTTGGCAAAGTACCCTAAAGCCAAAGAACCTCTATATGCTATAGCCCAGTCATAACAGACCTTCCCATTCTGCAAATAAAGTTGGTTACACCCTTAAGTTGTGCCACTAACAAACCCTGAAGTCTCAGCAATGCAGATGCCCTAGGTCAAAACTGATATTAGGTGGTTTTACAGTATTTCAATGGATCTTTCAAAGATTAGAAGTGTACCAGCATCCCAGAAGACAGTATTTGGCTCCACATGAGAAGACAACTGCTTCTCATGTGATTTTGAGCCTGGAATGCAACTACAGGGCAGAGATTTGTTTCATTAAGCTCCTGTGATCACAGTCAAAGCATGAAAAGACAGTGAAAGGAAAAATAACACTGTTAAAAGATGATGAAATGACATGACTGAAAAACCTCCTTCATCTATAAGCAGAGGGATTGAAGACTGAAAAACCTCCTTCATATACAAGCAGAGGGCCAAGGATAAGGTTGGATTTTTAGAATTACAATGACTGTAAGAAAATTTTTTGGGTACGGAGAGACAACAACAAATGGTTTCTGAATAAAAATGATGTTAAAGGCAGAGGCAAAGCAGTGGTGATTTTCAAATATTGTTTGCATAAGCTCCATTGTTATTGAGTTACAATGTGAATCTAATGGGTTGATCATCAATGAAGAAATATTATTAAGAAGATGGCCAAAAGATTCAAACAGTCTTGGGCTCAAACTAACTTCTGCCATCATGTATAAGGGAAACCACTATCAGTATGTCCATCAAAAATTCTTCATTTGGTTGAGACAGAGGTTGAAAGGAAACCAGGCATTTGTCAAAGTAGGCCTCCTTCATCTATAAGCAGAGGGCCAGAGCAGTGATTGATTTTAGGATTTTCACTGACTGAGAGACAAATTGTAAGAACAGTAGGAGATAGTTGAAGGCTTCTGAATAGAGCAATGATGTCAAAAAAAAGGGGAAAGCATGATTAATATAACTATCAAAAGAAGCCGACTTATCTCCTATCATAGATTTCTTTCAAAGACAGTCTGGAGCCATAAAATGTACAAACCTTGCTGAGGGGTGTAATTTCCTTAAACATGCTTGACATTTAGTCTCTGTTCCTTTAAACAAAACAGAGTTGAAAAGTAGTTGAAATCAGCTGGGTTAGACACAGGCCAAAGAGTGATGATTTTTTTTCAAAAGGTACTGTTCTTCCTATTCATGAAGAATTTTCTTTCAAATTACTCATCATAGTGGACAGAAGGCAATTTGAGTTTAGTTTTCCCAAAAAGGCATTGCAACTAAGCACATATGTTCATAAATATGTAAGAAGGATTATGGAATGTGTTTCAAGTTCTGGAACAACATTCAAAACCATTAAAGAATGTCATTGCTACAAATGAAGTCCTGCTCCTTATAAAAAGAGGTCAAAGATACCTGGCTATTGCATTTTGAGTAAAGGAAAGATTTTTGAAAGAAGTTGCCTTTTTATGGATAGATGATGATAAAGCCTAGGTAAATACAACTAGGCCTCACCCACAGTCAAAGAGAAGCATCATTTGTAAAATGCATCTACAGTCACTATATGGCTTTGAGCCAGTTTTCCCTCTAACAAGCAGATGTAAGCAGAGGAAAGACATTTTCCCTTTAATAAACAAACAGTGAAAATATTTTGGCCCTTAAATGATTTTCTTATAAGATGAAAGAGTCATATCTACCAAAACTAGCCAGATAGTATGAACAACCTTTCTACCAATGTTATTTAAAATGTGGGCCCCTTATAGCACGTTCAAAGTCATTTTGGTTTCTTTTCAAATAAACAAAGGCAGTGGTTTTAAAGAAAGAAGTTTTCAAAACCTTCACAAATCAAACTCAAGGGTAGTTGGCTTTTGCATTCAAAATAGAATAAGGAGACCGTTGCAAGCCCATTTGACATTCTCAAAACACAAGCAACGCTTCCCTTTGTTGTTCACTAGACCGAAGAAGGATTTTTCAAGCAAATTTGTAGAAGTTTGAAGCTTGGAGACCGCGTGGCATGCCTGGAAAAGCGCACGATGCGTTCAGGAGTGATTTTACGAAGAGGTTACACTGTTTTGTGGCACGCCCGTAGCAGCTTGTGGCGCGCCTGTAGGCACCGGTCACGACTGCCCATCGTCGACCCGACACCTTTCTATTGCATGGTGCCTTCCCTGTTGAACGTGTCGCACATGTTTTAAACGGTCAAAGTGCCTCCAAAAAAATCTTGAAGCTGCTCAAATCCTCAAGCAAAGCCCACCATCGATCTTCAAGGTATTTTGTTTGCCTCCTTGCTAAATTCAAATTGTTAAGTGGTGGCGAAAAAATGAAACTCATGGTGTAAATCAAAGTGATTTGAGTGAATAGTTTGAAGAAAGTTATTACAGTGGGAGACTGGTGGAGGGCTCTTTTTAGCTTCAAAGAGCCTAAACCGCCCTAAAAATAGTGCTAAAACCTCACACTCCCTGCAAGACACAATAAACACCATTTTAGTGGTTTTTTCAAGTATTAAGGGTATCCTAACTGTTTTAGCAAAAAACCATAAACTCTGTCAGCTATACGTATTGGTGAAAACAGTGGTAAGGAGGGTTGATTTTTTGTTGAAAATCCGAAGACTATTGTGGCTATGATTGCCCAAGGTTGAGATAGTGATAATGGTGTGTTTATGATGATTTCAAAAGCCCTAAAAACTGCCCTCAATACAGTGCTAAAAGCATAAACCTGCAAGTCAAAATATACACAGTAGTAGAAGGTTTGTAAAATTTTTGGAGGTGCCTTAACTATAATAGGGCAAAACCATAAACTCTGTCAGCTATGTTGTAGTGGTGAAAGCAGCGGTAAGAAGGTTTGAACTTTTGTTTAAAGGTCTGAGTAACAATAGTGATCATACATAAATGACTTTGTCACTTTCAAAAGTTCTCTGTGTGTGGTGAAAAGAAAAATCAGTGCTACCTCTTTATCCATGAAACAGACTATAGTGAGTAAAGCTGTTATTGCAATTTGAAGGTGTTTTGTCAAACTGTGTGTGGGAAACAATGAAGTACAAGGAGGGTGTTTTTGATTGGAAGCAGTGTTTTGCCTCTGTCTAAATACAAGGCTGTCTTGTTTTTATCAAAACATAAAGGATCTTTGTAAACATACCCAGCCACAGTAACATTTTCATTATGTGCTTGTTATTTTGATAACTTTGGTTGATTGGCATACAAAGGGAGACAGACAGTGTTTTGGAAGGAGCAGTGAGTTTTGTGTTAAAGAATCATTTCACATAGCATTTGAAGATATCCGCCTTGGTCAAACAGTGACTAACAAAGAAGACAGAGTTTTGTTTGAGAAAAAATTTTAAAAACCATTTTGAGGCAGCTTGGTGTTGCAGAGAGCATTCAGAACAAGATGCCTCCTAGGCAGGACAATAGGAGTGGCTTGCATAATATATTTGAGCCTACTTCCACTGAAAAAGTGAATGCCCACCCATCAGTCTTGTTTAATTTCCATGAGGTTGGGTGTTTAGATTTTTGTCAAAGATTGCAAGAGGTGAAGAGCTTTTCTCCTTTGACACACATTTGCGCTTTGAGGTTTCAAGACAAGCATTTCCAGCTAGCAGGCCTTGACTTCAAATTCTCTCCAAGGTCCATGTCCAAGGCCACTAAAATCCCCTATATTGGGGAAAAGTGGTTTAAAAAAAGCCATTTGGACTCAGAAAATTACAAGCCCTTCCTAAAGCCTGAGCACAAAGATTCATGTCCTTCTATTTTCCCTTTCTCATATCTTTTAGCCAGCTACACCCCCCTCATGAAGATCATCATGAAATACTTCACTTGTGAAGGAAGATTCTCTCGAATCTATGCCTATCACATTCGACTACTCATGCATTTCACAAGGACCAAGTTTCTAAATATTCCTTTCTTCTTACACAAGAGCATTGAGAAAATGGATTCCACTGTTCAGAAGAAGCCTCCTTCACAGCAAACCGCCTACCTCTTCCATCACTCTCTCATCAAAGTCATCATCCTTCATTAGCTTAAAAAGAGGGAGGTCTCTTGGGATACTTTCATCACCCATCCGGATTTCTCCACTGTCCCTCCAGTTCATACATCCCCTACACCTCCTACTCACCATCCTTCGCCTTCTTCTAGAAGACCTATTCCCAAAAAGCTCAAGTTTACTACAGAACAAACAAAGGAGCCTGAACAAGGGGAAGAGAGTGACCATGAGGAGGAAGAAGGACATGAGCAGAAAGAGGAAAGTGATGATGAGCAGCAGCAAGGGGATGAAGAAGAAGGTGTTGAACATCAGCATCACAGTGATGATGAGCAGCAGCAAGGGGATGAAGAATAAGGCGCTGAACAACAGCATCACAGTGAGGCAGAATAGGAGCAGCATGAAAATTTTGAACATGGGCATGAAGGTGATGAACAGGGGCAGCCAAAGAGTGATGAACAGGGGCAGCATGAAGATGCTGAACAGGGGCAGTCACAGCCTGTTACACAATAGCTACAGGATGAGGAACAACAACCTCAAGAAGAAGAGGAACATCATGATAAACATATGCAAAACAGTGAGGAGGACAGCCCTCAAAGGGAGATGCAAAAAGATAGCCTAGGCATCTAGGAAGAGATCCAAGACATTGGCAAAAAAGAGGAGCAAGGTGACAAGGGTAAAGAGACCATGGAGCATGTGCTAGCTGCCTCTCCTAGGCAAGGGGCCATGCTCTCTTCTCCGAAAGTGGCCAAGCCTCAAACATCAAAGAAAAGGGTAACTAGAATTGTAACTCCAAATGTGACTAGGGCTCTCCGAAGCAAGGGAAAATTTCCAAAGAAGCCCATGGTCAAATTGCCCAAGAGGAAGAGTACTAGAAGAGCCACCCAAAGCAAAGGGAAGGGCAAGGAAGAAAGCAGTCATGAACAGGAAAGGGAATTCGAAATCATCCAAATCCAAAGTGATGATAGTGATAATGAAGCCCGGATCCTAAAAAATCTCTTGATCCATAGAGAAAGCCAAATTGATGCCTTAAGGGCTGGTCTTCATAGAGCTAGAAATTTCAATCACTTTTTGCAAGTCCAAAACAAGCAAATGAGTGTCCATATGGTTTTTTATGAGACACGGACGATCAAATACAAGAAGGAGGCCTCCAAAGCACAAGTGAGGTTGGAAGAACTCATGGGTGAGTTCGATGAAAGTGAAGGCGAAGATCAGCCTAGGCGAAAGAGGCCAAGAACCATGGGGCTAAAAAAAGCCCTTGAGAAGCAAAAAGAAGAAGAAAATGCCCTTCTCCAATCTACCCCTCTCACTGCATTGTTCGAACAAGAGATAGAGAACAATCAGGAGGCATGGCTTGAGAGAGTTAATGATCACTTGGAGAGGAAATTGGAGAAGGCAAAAAGGGAGTTGGACCTTCAACGGAGGATGACGGGGCATTATAAAAAGCTAAATCAGTTTTCCCGGCGGAAGTTGAAGGCTGCTCAAGAAAAACTCAAGGAGGCCAAAGGGAAGCGCCCGACACAAAAATTGAGGAATGACACCTCAAGACTCCAAATCTTGGCCTCTGCTTCACAACATGTTGCTAAAAACCCTTGAGGGTCATGCTCGCCAAGTTTGGGAAAATTTCGACATATTTTGGTTTTTTGTCATTTTTGGGTTTTTGGCCAAAACTCATGGGCATCGCCATTTCAGTTTGGGGCATCATCAAAGGATGAGAATGGTATCATTGGATGCCATAATTTCAGGAGCACATACTCAGCGATTTTCAGGACATTTGAAGATCTTTTTGTACCCCAAAATGGCGAAAAATGCTCGCTTTTTCTACACTCTGCCTAGTTTATCAGCAAGGCTTATTTTTTTGGGTTTTTACACACATGCCTATTTTTGGAGAGCTTCCAGTGGTCATTTTGGAGAAAAATGAACATTTTCAAAAATTAGACACTCAGATCTTTCCAACGAGCTATCATGAGCCTCATTTCGACATTGGGAAGGCTTCCAAAAGTTGCCGGCAAGTCAGGGGACCTTTTGCTGATGTATTTTTTGAGTATTTTTGTAAAAATTGAACCTTTCAAAACTGCTTTTTCCTCATGTGCGTTTAGCTATTTTTGCACATGAGAAGTTATGAAAAGTCAATTTATTTCCCTCTTTTAGCATTTTTTAGATATTTTATGAGATATTTTTTGCCTTGGGCTTTGCAAAGCCTCAAGGACAAAATAAGATATTTTGGATAGGCCAATGAGACTGCAAGTTGAACTAAGAGGTTTTCCTCAATTGGGCCTATATATTCCAAAGGCTTTCATTGTAAACAAGGCTGAACTTGATGAATAGAAGCAACATATAGTCACATAAGCTTTGGAAGAAATACTTATCTTATGCTTTTGGATAGTCTCTTGGATGTTCTTGGATGATGAAAGAGGATTGTTGTTGGATTCCATGACTTGGTAGAATGGTATAGTGTCTCTCTCTTTGTTTTGTTTTCTAGTTTTCATTCATAAATCCATGTTCTTGCTTGCTATAGGATAGTAGAGAACAAATTTGAGACATGCCCTTGGAGGCACCTCAAATTTCCTTTTTCTTCATAGCTTCCATGTTTTCTTCATTCTTAGTCACATTAAAGAATTCTTGATTGCTCTTTAATAAATTAAGGATATTGTTGCTTGTTTCATTCATGGTTTTATGCATGCTAAGTATGATTTACGGTATGCCCTGCTTACTCATGGCTAGCCATAGCTCCATCCATGAAATTTCTCTTTGACTAATTAGATTGTCATTTGTTGAACCAAGGAGGTCTTGTTTTGATCTTGCCCTTTGCCTAAGACTATGCAATCTTGTTTTCAAAGTTCCCAATAACTTGAAGTACTGTGTTTAGGTGTTCCGGCATAGTGATTTGAGTTGTTTTTCTGTCTTAAGTGTATTTCCCAAAGTCTGATAGCCATTTCCCAAAGTTAGAGAGTTATATATCTCTATGCATGGCTTGAATGTTTATTTCTATGTATTGATTAGCTTATAGTTACATTTCTCATGATTAATGGTTTTCCCTACCATGTTTATGTCAGCTATTAACTAGTTATGCTTGGAATCCTTTGTTATTCACAAACTTGATGTCCATCTTACTCCATTTTTCCCAAAGATCCATTTTACCTCGAATCAAATCGGCCCTTCAACAAATTTGTATCACCATCTGATAGCTTTCTTGACCTCTTCGACCCCATAGCCCAGTTGATTTGACATATTTTTACCTATCTTATATCTTTGATCAGTTTCATCCCTCACAACCAAAAAACCTACTTCATAACTAGCCTAAAATCAGAACACAATAAACAAACACACAGATATCCCTTACACAAATAGAGAGATCCCTCTCTGAGTCCAGGAAGGCTAGGTCCTTGGGCTCCAAAGATTGGTTTGATGTTACACTGTCATTTGGCTTGCCAATCAGCCAAATCACGGGACCTTAATAGAGGTATTACGACATCACAGGAGTCATATAAAAGGAAAGGAGTAGGCCAGTTTTGAGGTAGAGATTATTATTTTATCATTATATAGGAAAGTATATGGATTAAATTTGACAAGTGATGATGGCACAAGTGAAGCACCTCCCTAAGATTATTTAGCACCATGTGGTAGGAGTGCCACAGCCGTGAGTATGACTATCCCTAAAAGTATAAAATTCAATCATCTGCTATGATGAGACACATAAGGACCTATGGCCCCAAGCCTAGGTAATTTGTTGGGATTACTTGGGTTAGGCCTAGGTTCAAATCTGATGGGATTCCATATATACACACACACACACACACACACACTGAGGAAATATAGTCTTAGGATCACCAAATATTTTATTATTCATTGTATTTATTGTAAAAGGACGTTCACCACTTGAGTGGTCCATAATTATTATTTTCTTATCATTTTTTATGTGCAAGGATACACACACACACACACACACACACACACACACACACACACACACACACACTGAGGAAATCTAGTCTTAGGATCACCAAATATTTTATTATTCATTGTATTTATTGTAAAAGGACGTTCACCACTTGAGTGGTCCATAATTATTAGTTTCTTATCATTTTTTATGTGCAAGGATCATAACATTTGGTATCAGACCTCTTGATCATAGGGTTTTTCTGCTTCAAACAATTCATCATGGATATTTCACTACAATTTTTTTTCTCGGAGGTTTCAAAAGGTGAAACATAGAGAATATTCTTAAGACATCTCAAAAAATATATGGTTCAAGTTTCAGTTCTTTCTTTGCAATATCTTTTTAGATATGGTCCAAGGAAGTTAGAGTTTCTAAATACCCATAAATTATGTCTCAAACGAGTTAGTTTGGAATTTTAGCCATACCTTTTTTCTATGAGGCTTCATATAAAGAAACATAGATCACATTGAGGTGAAATTGTGGTGAAAATATTGTCCAAGTTGCAAATCTTGGTTCACTATATTTTCACATATATGCTCCAAGGAAGCTAGGGTTTATGAATGCTCCAAAATTTAGTCTCAGATAGGCCAGTTTGGCATTTGTACTATAAATGTTTTCCTACAAGGCTTCATAAAGTGAAAATTGGAAAATACTAAGGAGAAACCTATAAGAATAACTAGTTATATTTTTATAATTTGGTTCACTATAATTTTCAGTTATATCCTATGAAGGTTATGGTTTGTGAATAGTCATGAAATAAATTTTAAGCAGACCAGCTTGGTATTTTTACTATATCTTCTTATCTGGAATTTTTCAAACTGTGAAATATTTAGTAATTTTAGGAGACATATAGAAGTACAATAGGTATAGGTTCTATAATTATATTTTAAGAATTAGACATGTGGCACGTTATACAAGTTTTAGTAAATTTGCTATAACTTTCAGTTGGCGCATTAGATTTAGTTCACGTCTGTGGAATTGTAGAAACTACATATCAGGGTATTGCTAGAAAAAAAAAATTCACATCTAGAAGGCTTAAAATCTTAGAGATATATGAATAAATCTTCAGCCATTTTGATATTCTCCAAATTAAGGTATGTAACTTACTAGTGACCAAACTATTCATTAGAAGATCCCCCCTTTTTTTGTTATAATAAAGAGGAGGGATATTATTATTTTATAACATGCCTCCAAATAAATATACTACAACAATTAAATCTACCAAAGACCCATCCTTGACTCGTGAAAAAGGTGAAGACTTAGAATTTAAGTTCTCTCAATTGGGGAATAAATTGAATGAAATGGATGGTAGTATGTTAAAAAAGGTTGCTTTCTTAGTTTAGAAAGAAAATCCTAAAAGAGAAATGGAAAATAAGATGAATGGAAATTCAAAAGGAATAAAATAGAAGATAGAAGGAATATAAATGAAGGTAATGAAAATAAGGAAGGAACAGAAAATAATATGAATGAAAATAAGGAAGAAATAAAAAAATATATGATTTCCATGGAAAATATTCTCTTGGAGAGGCTTCCTAAAAGGGATGTGGAGATCCAAGGAAATTGTGATCATAAGGAGAAGCATGTTGTTGAGAAACAATCTCATATGGGGAGTATGTTATCACAATTAGAGAGAAAAAACTTTAAATCTCAGAACCATAATCATAAATTTTCAATCCAAAATCCACATCATTATGGTTTCGAGTCAACACCAACGAACTATTGCATTATGAAGTTTAATATGAGAAAATGTTTTAGTAATGACCATGTAACATGGATATTTCAGATGGAGCAATACTTTGATATACAACAAGTGAAATCCTTACAAAAGGTAAATATTCCATCCATGTTTTTACAAAAATACCAACATGTACGGTATCAATGACTTTGTGAAAGAAAAATTGATTGTGTTATATTTTTTTCCATTTTTATAGAATAACTAATAGCATATTACAGGGATATTAAGAGAAACACATTATTTATTCAATTAGTAAATCTTTGACAAAAAGTTCATGTTATAGAGTGCATTCAACAATTCCAAAAGTTGAGTCTCAAAGTAAAGAATATTTCATAGGTTAACTTGTTATACCTATTTATAGGTACTTTAAAGGTAAGAATACAACATGAGGTGTGTATATTTGAACCTAAATCTCTAGAGAATGTATTTTAAGTATGGAAAGGAAAGTTGAAAGTAAAAAAATGCCTCTAGAAAATTGGTTAGTAATAAATATAGAGAAAATCATTCTCCCTTTCCTAAACTGACAAGGTTTACTCCTTCAAAAATGGATGAAAAAAGAGAAAAGGGATTATGTTTCAACTATGACAACAATTATAGTAAATTGCATGAATGTAACAAGAAGGAATTATTTTACATAGAGTATGAAGATGAAGAAGATCCAAATGTGAAAACTTCACAAGATATAGAGCTAGAAGAAACTACTCCAAAAATATGTTGTCATGCATTGGCCGACATTAGTACTCCAAAAACCCTAAATATAGAAATACATATCAAAAGGGTAAAAATATTGATTGATTCATGTAGTACCCATAACTTCATCGATTACAAATTGGGAAACCTTCCTAATTTCTTTGTATATCCATCACCATAATTTCAAGTGATGATTGTACATGGAGGTACCATAAATTGTTCAAGGAAGTGCAATAAGATTAAGCTAAATATGTGGGATTATTTATTGGTTAGTTACATGATTTCTGTCCAGATGGGTGGTGATGATATTGTATTAGGGGTCCAATGGTTACAATCATTAGGAACATTGGACTTTAATTTCCAATATCTTTTCATAATATTTTCTTATAAGGAAATGAAATTGGGCTTAGAGGTATCCAATGGAAACCCAATAAATTGATAAGCTTTAATAACATGAAAAAATCACTACAAAAGTGAAAACAAGAAGTATTTACATAATTGTGTTCATTATATGTTTAAACATCTATATCCTCTGCTCAAGTTGATATTAGAAACATTATCAACAGTCATGTTAAGATATTTTTAGAAATGCCTAAGGGTATTCCACTTGTCTCGGATAATGACCATGCTATTCATTCACAACTTGGAATTACACCACCTAAAATTAGGCCTTACATATGTCCAAATGCACAAAAAGAGTGAGATTGAGAACATGGTTCAAGAAATGTTAGAGGAAAACATCATCAACCTAGAAAAAGTGGTTTCTCTTCACCATTGGTGATACTTATAAAAAAGGATTATGTGTGGCATATGTGTCCAAACTATAAACAACTCAAAAAAATGATAATCAAAGATAAGTTTCTTATTCCTTTCATTGATGAATTGTTAGATGAATTTCATGGAGAAATTTTCTTTACAAAGTTGGATCTTTGTTTTAGATATCAACAAATCAAAATGAGGCAAGAATACATTCCCAAAACAACCTTTAGAAAAAATGAAGGCCATTATGATTTATTGGTTATGTCATTTGGACTTACAAATTTACATTCAACATTTCAAAGATTGATGAATTCTATTTTCAAACCCTTCCTTAGAAAATTTGTGCTAGTATATTTGATGACATAACAATTTACAACAAGTTTTAGGAAGATCATGTACAAAGCATTGACAGGGTCTTAAATATATTTTAAGAGAAGCAACTATATGCAAATCCTTCCGAATACGCCTTTGGGGTTCAAGAATTGAAATATTTGGGTCATATTATATCACACAATGATGTAAAGGTGGACCTTAACAAAATAAATGATCCAGGTGGATATTGGTGGCCACATGCCTATTCCACTTGGACACCCATCATTGTTTCTTTCAAATTTTCAGTTTCCTTAATTTTAGCACAATTTACCATTTTTGCTAGTTTTTTGGTTCCTAAACTTTGAAGTCATTTTGAGGCCCTAAATGAATTTTTTTGGGAAATTTTTCTCTAGGCTAATCTGAGTTGAAGACTTGAAATTCACTGCCAGCAGTTGTAGTCCTCAGATATATGTTTCTAATGAGTTATCATGTGCATCAAACACAGATTGTATGCTAAAGTTACGACCCCGGGAAATTGATGTACCAATTTACCCCAACGAGGCCCACAGTTTGGTGTTTCGTGTCCTAGGGTTAGGTTTTTGGATGTTTATGGTTTCCCATTGTTTCTCAATAATAAATAGGCCTTCGAGCCTCATTGTAACACAATTCAGAGGCCTATAGCTTCCAAATATCTTCTCAAAGATAAGTTATGGACACCCTAGGTAGCTTATTTCCATTCTACCTGTAAGCATATTTTAATTATGCGATATTAATGAAGTGAAGTCTTATTTCTGTTGCATTTTTGTGTTTATGTGTATTTCTATATTTTATTGTGTTCCTACATAAGTGCGGATCAATAAAATCCATGAGGGAATATCCAATCCAAAATACCTTGAATAGACTCATAGGATTCTTAGGATTGAAAAGATATTTCTACAAATTTGTCATGAAATATGGTCAAATGGAAATACCTCTAACAAAATTACTAAAGAAAGAAGCATTTTCTTGGACTAAATAGGCAACCAAATCATTTGAAGAACTTAAACAGGCTAAGTGTACAACTTCCATCTTGGAAACACTTGACTTCACAAAAATATTCATTGTTGAGTGTGATTCCTCAGGCCATGGCATTGGTGAATTTTTAACGCAATAAGAAAGGTCCCGTACCTTTGAAAGTAGCAAACTTAAAGGAAATAAATTACTCAAACCAATCTATGAAAAGGAAATGTGGGTCATACTACATGCAGTTAATAAATGGTGTCCATGCCTAATAAGAAGACAATGAAAAGTAAATATAGATCATGATAGTATGAATTACTTATTGGGGCAAAGGCTATCTTTAGAAGAGCAACAAAAATAGGTCACAAAAATGTTTGGTTCTAACTTTGAAATTATTTGCAAAAATGGAAAGAAAAATACTATGGAAGATGCACTCTCAAGAAAGGAGGAAGATATATATGGTTTACTATGTGTTATTTCCATTCCACAAACTAACTGGGTGGAAGAATAAAGGATAGAATATAAGAAATATGAGAAGATATGCAAGATCATCCAACATATAAATGAGGACCCTAATGTAGTAGAAAAAATTACATGGAAAAATGAATTGTTATGGTAACAACATCTGTTATACTTATCTAAGAATTCTTAACTAAAACAAAAGGTCCTATTGGAATATCACACTTCTATGATAGGAGGACATTCAGGGTTCTTGAAGACATACGATAAGATCAATAAATATTTTTTTTAGAAGGTCTTAAAGAAAATGTGCAAAAATTTGTAGCGGAACATGTGGTATGCCAACAAAAGAAAGGAGAGATTATCAAGACCCCATGAATCCTTTAGTTGCTAGCCATACCAAGCCAACATTGAGAAGAAATTTCAATGGATTTTATAACAAGATTACCCAAATATAAAGGAAAAGGTGTCATTATGGTAGTGGTATGTAGAATGAAAAAGTATCCCCACTTTTTCTCTCTTTGTCATCCTTTTAAAGCAAGGACTATGAAAGAAGAATTCATGGAAATAGTCCAAAATATACATAGAATACCAAATATTATTGTAAATGATAGAGATCCAATTTTCACTAGAAAATTTTGGTCTAAATTGTTTTTTTGTTTGGTTAGTTAATTAGCTCACAACTCATCTTATCATCCTCAATCTGATGGGAAAAATGAGATTTTGTATAAATTTTTAGAAGTATACCTATGTTGCTTTGAATTTTCTAAATAGACACAATGGGTCAAATGGTATCCCGTGGGAGAATGGTGATACAACACATCCTTTCATACTTCATTCAGAATTTCTCCATTTATGGAAATTTATGGATATTATCCTCCATCCATCACATCACCCTTGAAAGGGACTATAAAGTCTAAAGAAGTAGAGGACCACATCCGACACCCACAAGAGGTTCTCAAACTATTAAAGGACAACTTGGTTATGGCACAAAATAGTATGAAACAACAAACATATCAACATCACAGTGAAAGGGAGTTTGAAGTGGGGGATTAGGTTTTTGTGAGACTACAACCATATAAGAAGATGCCCCTAAAGAAAAAAAACAACAATAAATTAGCTCTGGGGTATTATGGCCCCTATAATATGTTGTAGAGGATTGGAAGCATTACCTACAAATTGGAGCTTCATCCATCTTCACGTGTATATCCATATTCTAGGTTTCTTTATTAAATAAGGTAATCAACATTAAGATACCAGTCCAATCTCTTTTAATAGAGATTAATGAAGAAGGGAAAATAATACTAGAAACAATTTTTTTTTTTGAAACAAGGACTAAGCAACTGAGAACTCGAAAAATTAGTGAGTACCTCATCAAATGGAAGAACCTACCAATGGAAGAAGTGACATGGGAAGATGAATTTTCATGCCTAAAAACTCGTAGATAGTCAAGCATTAAGGAAAACACTTATTTGAAGGGGAGGGGTATACTAAGCTCTGTATAATCCCAATGTCAACCCAAAACGCCCTTATTATGCCCTAGATATTGAACGTTTGCATTTCAATTTTTATTTTGTTATGTAGGCTAGAACCCCTCAAGGTCCCATATTATAATTGCATCCTTTATTTCATATTCACCAAATATTGTCTTATTCATTTCATTTATTATAAAAGGAGGTTTCCCCCTCGAAGTGGATTGTAATTATTGGTTTATTATCATTTTTAAGGCACGAGGATCATAAAATTATACATAGGTGTGTAATGATGTGATTGAATTTTTTTATCATTCTTTTTAATGTTGTGAATGATATATATTCCAATCTAAAACATAATTTGCTAAGGCATTGGAGATTTCATTTCTAAATCTAGGTATATGAACTTGAGCGATATAATTTAAATGATCGTTCATGTGACCTTACTCGAAGAAATATCCAGAATAAAGTAGGATCATGCACATAATATTTGTTATTTAACTAAGAAACTACTAATATAAAATCCAAAAACATCACTATAGATTGAATTCCATGAGAAGTGGTATCTAATAGTATTTCAATAATAATAAAATAACCAGTGTTGTTATTCATTGCATCACCAATACAAGAACCATTGAACATGATCTATTGACCATTTGGATAATAAGTTAGGCTTCAAGTGTGACAACTGTGTACTATTAGAAAATCATATACAAATTGGATCATACATCAACATTTGTGAATAATTTCAATAGCATGATAAGTAAAACTAACAAAAACTAAACTATCCTATAATGTGTTGTATGCATAAATTACAAAAAAAACACTTAAGCGAGAGCTAGATCATAGCAGTTCTTGAGATAGATCCATTTCTAGGCTCAGGAAGCACATTTCCATCATAATCTACAAGCTCATATATTCCTTTCTTGAGCATACACCTTACAATGTAAGGAATGTACCACATTGAATTAAACTTGCTTTCCTCTAAAGAACCTTGCCTTGGTCATTGAATAAAACAAGGTCTCCCTCAAAAAATATTTGAGGGTGAACATACTAATATCATACTAACTTTTAACATGCTTCTTCTGCACCTCATTTTTTGTAACAATGATTTGAGGCTATTCATCAAGATGTTCTAATTGACTGAGACACTCCTATAAAGTAGATGTTTTTGGAAGGAGTTTGGTTTCTAACTTAAGAGGAAAGATCTCATATTCAATCAAGAGAAATAATTCCATCGCATGAATGAGTTGGAAAGTGGTAAACCTATATTAGTATTTACTGAGTTTTAATGTGCCTAGAGTGTAGGATGCAATATTATGTTCCAATTGATCTTACTTCCATTGATAGTTTGCTGCAAAATAGTTTTCAAGGAATTATTGACTTCCTCTACTTGTCCATTTTCTTGGGTGTATTATGAAGAAGAATATTCTTTCCTAAATGCTAATTTAGAATCCAAATATGACATCATCCTATTATTTAAATGATTACCATGATTAGTGAAAATCTCCATCGACACATAAAATATAAAATTGCCCAGGTTATTTTTTTTTTTTGGTAAGCTTGGTAGTTCCTTTCATTTTTCACTTTTTTTCCCCCCTCTATCTTCATCAATGTGTCCAGATACATCAACTTGATCAAGGAAGGGAATTGGACCTGTGATGAGTGCTATAACAGCCCATCTAATCACCATTTAACCAAGACCCCATGGATGCCCCAGTTAAATATAAAAAGTGCAATTGTTTCACCATAATTTGAGGAATTGGAAAGGATTTAGCCCACTCTGTGCAATCATTAAATCCACCTAGATAAGGCTAAGTGGCACATCATTAAATCCAACACCTACATAGTGAGGTTTCTATGGTTATATTAGGGAAAAATGGAGTCATTTATGTACACATTTTCCTAGTAAACACTTAGCACAAATGGAACTTTTTGACTACTACAATACAATCTTTGATGATCGAATACCAGAAGTAGCCTACACACAAGATTTTATTGGAAATATCCTACCCAAAAATATTACCACCACTTTCTTGAATGTGGAAATCATTTAAAACCTTCTCCACTTCTTCATGGATCATTCAATGGCATAAAAATGAATATACACCATGATGATACAAAAGTGCCACCAATGATGAGATAAATTTTCACTAAATGATCAATATGATGTCAATCATCCCACGAATAAGATGGAGGAAAATTTATAGTTTATAGATACACAAGGATTTCCCAATACCAAGAATCGATGAAGAAATGAGAAACAAATGTTTATCAGGAAATGAATCCTCATCAAAATCCTTCTCATTCTCCCTAGCTAGCTCCAAAATTAATTCTGCAAAGACTAGAGAATTTTATGAACTTTGTTGATGTGAACTTGAGATCAAGTCCTTGTAAAATTTCAATCCATTTATTAAACTTCCCCTCGAGCATTAACTTGGTGAATATGTATTGAAATGGATTGACATCAACAAATTTGGTGGTTTTCTTCAACAAAATGTAATGACAGAGTCTCTCGACCACATTAACCACTTCCAAAAATAGATTCTCAATGTGTATGAAATTAATTTAAGGACCTATTAGACCATGATTTAGATAATCAACCGTTTCTCTTTAATTTGATCATCCTCATGAACTAGAACCATACCTATAGTATATTATTCGATAGAAAGGTACAAAATGAATTCTCCACAATAGTCCAAAGGGCTAAGTAGTTGGGTGAAGATCAAGACCTTTCTTAATGCATCGAATGACCTTTCATTGAAATCATCCAAATAAATGGGACCCCTTTATTTAGTAGGTGCATGAATTATTTTGTAATCTCAATATAGTTTAAAATGAACTATGTTGTGAAGCCAGCTCCAAAAATAAAATAAAAGAGATATCAATGCCTTAGAAATAAGCCACTTCGAGGGGGAAATCTCCAATACATTACATGAATGAAAAATTCTTGGATGATACAAATTACAAAACCTCCTTTCTATATAGGAGTCCATGGGGCCACAATGTAATCCTATCCGACCTAACAATAATAATTTAAGGGCACAATAATAACAATATGGGGGTTACAGGGGTACAATAATAAAAATAAGGGGGTTACACTAACAACAATAAGGGACTATACTAGTAATATAGGGACCTAACATGCCCCTCTCTCCTTCAAAAGTGTTGTCCTCAATGCTTGAGTAGCTCGGGGTGCTTCAGATAAAATTCTCATCCTCCCATGTAGAATCTTCACAAGGTAAGTTCTTCCACTTCGATGAGATACTTTGAAATTGATTGATTCTCAGAGTCATGCCGAGTTATTTTTTCCGTGATCGCCTGTGTTCCAATATGATATTTCCTTCCTTACTGGTTCTGGAAATATTGTTTGAATCGGAAGATTTTCACCTATAACCTCTTTTAAGCATGAAACATGGAAAACTGGATGCATTCACGAAGAAGTAGGAAGCTCCAATTTGCATGCCATAGAACCAATATTTTGCATAACCTTGTAAGGACCATAGTACTTTGGCGATAATTTATTGTCCTTATTAGATTGCTTGAGGGACATTTGTTTGTATGGTTGTAGCCATAAAAATAGCCTAGTCTCCTACATCAAAACTTCTCTCGCCGCGATGTTGATCTCGTCATATTTCATTTGATTTTGTCCCAAACTGTGTTATCCTTTAAGAGTTGGAGAACTTTTGTTGATGTGCTCGATGATCTTCCACGCTTGAACCTTCGAATTTTTCTTAATATGATGTGATGGATGGTGGATGATATCCATAAAGTGCCATAAATGGGATCATTTTTGCTGCAGTATGGAAGGAAGTGTTATACCACCATTCAGCTAGAGGTAACCACTTGACCCATTGTGTTTATTTATCAAATACAAAACAACGAAGATATCCTTCCAAAATTTTATTTACTATCTCAGTTTGACCATCGGATTGAGGATGATAAGATGAGCTATGAGCCAATTGAGTACCCAAACAAGAAAATAACTCCATCCAAAAATTTCCAGTGAAAATGGGATCTTTTTTTCTCACAATAACCCTTGGGTTTCCATGTAGCTTTTGAATTGTGTCCATAAATGTAGTAGCAACTGTACTTGCTTTAAATGGATGAGATAATGCACAAAAGTGTGCATACTTGGTAAGTATATCAACTACCACCATGATGACACTCTTTCTTTCGGACTTAGGTAATCCTATGATAAAATCCATTGAAATATCTTCCCAACGTTGACTTGGAAGGGATAAAGGTTGTAGAAGTCCCGGGGTCTTAATTGTCTCAACTTTATTCTACTGGCAAGCCAAACATTCTGCCACAAACTTTTGAATATCAGATTTAAGGCCATCCCAAAAAAATTATTTCTTCACCCTGTTGTAAGTTTTTAAAAATCCTGAGTGTCCTCCTAAAGGAGAAGTGTGAAATTCCAAAAGAATCTTTTTTTTTAATTGGGAATTCTGACAAAGATACACTAGTACAAAATGGCTAATTAGTTACTAAAAAAACGACTAAAATTTGCATATAAACTACTATTTTTCAGTCGGTGACCAATAGTAGCTAATTTACAGTATCTTATAACGCGACCAACTTTTGGTCGTTTTTAGCTTAGTCATTAATTGGTTATCTCAAATTTGTTGTCTAGTTGTATATTTGGTCATTAATTTGAACATTAATTTAGTCACTGATTTAGTCATTAATTTAGTCATTTATTTGATCATTGATTTGTTCATTTATTTGGTCATTGATTTAATCATTGATTTAATCTTTTATTTGGTTATTAATTGTCACAATTAATGACCAAAGAAATATGACCAAAATGTTGGTCGTGTTATAAGATACTGTAAATTAGCTACTAATAGTCATATATATGCAAAATTTAGTCATCGTTTGAAACCAATTAATGACCGAAGAAATATGACTAAATTTTAGTCGTGTTATAAGATACTATAAATTAGCTACTAATAGTCACATATATGCAAAATTTAGTCGTCATTTGTAGTCGCAAATTTATCATTTGCAATAGTCATTTATTCATTATATAAACAACTAATTTAGTAGTTTATATTCATTTCATTTACTTTCATTAATAATCATTATAAATGACTAATTTAGTCAGATATTCATTTTCTTTGTGTTCATCATTAATCAATATAAACTACTAATTTAGTAGTTTTAAATTGATTTTGTGTTCATTATTAATCAACATAAATTAATTTGTATGATTTAAAAAATATCGTACAATGTGCATGTTCATATAATATGAAAACACAAAGTCACATATTTTAATTACAATACTAAACAATATCATGTGCAACTATAAATAATTTCAACCACATAAATTATATTATATGAAATGTTAAAGTATTACAATATGATTTTCCAACTTATTATTAGTTGGACTACAATTTACAAATGAAATGGTGTTTCATCACTTCAAAACATTATCGTTGTGTTTTCAAGGCATTGTAGGTGAATTCACCATCCCTGAACACTTGACCATCAATCTTTATATGTGTGTCTTATGCGGGATATTGGAGTATCACCAGACCAATTCTCCTCTCTCTCTTTTTGTATTTGTCACTCCAATGTTATTGCTCCCCTCTTTTTTCAATTCATGCTTCTTACCATCAATACTGAGTTCATTTTCTGAAAACAAAATAAGATACAATGCAAAATTTCAAACATGAAAGACAATGAACACTATAATATAAACTAAATTAGACTATAAATAGTTTATACGATATATACCTCAACATCAGCAATGTCAAAGCCATTTTTCTCATACAAGTAAGAAAATCGAAAAAAAAATTATTCATTGGGGCGATAATTGCCACTATAATGTGGCCAAATAACCTGTATAAAAAAAACAAATAAAATATCACCATATATAGAAAAGAACATATTAGTAACTTAGTATTCAACTTTCAAGGAAAGCTTAAGAACAATTATGTCAACTAAGTTATATGCTAAAAATCTCAAGCTGTGGATAACTTGTGAAAACAAATAATCTGAAGTGTGATATTTAATCCTTGTCATTTTATTCAAAACAAAATTTCATGTTCTAACACATGAACTTAGTCAAGTATATAAACAACATGTACCTTAGTCAAACAACAACATGAAAGTAACTTTTTCTGATATTCATGAAAATATTTTAACACAAAATAGCTATAAGGACTCAAATCAATATAGTGTAATACTAATTTCATATTCAAGTTTTCGTCATAAGTATTTTCAATTTCATAGTTAAAAGCCAAAAACAAAATCAAAAGAAATATCCAAAATACAATCAAACAATAAAGAGAGGATATCATGGAATGGAAATTGCAATGAAATATTTTAACACAAAATAGCTATAAGGACTCAAATCAATATAGTGTAATACTAATTTCATATTCAAGTTTTGGTTGTTGTTTAAATGGACATGGTACTAAGTATTTTCAATTTCATAGTTAAAAGCCAAAACAAAATCAAAAGAAACGTCCAAAATACAATCAAACAATAAAGAGAGGATATCATGGAATGAAAATTGCAATTATAAAAAAATTGTTTATCTGTCCACCGATGTCATGTCTCGCATTCCTAAGACATTTGCTTGCCCAAAATAACCATGAAAGTGAAATAATCACAACATTAAAAACCATAGGAATTCCCACTAGAAACATTTCCAAAGTTGATGGATTAGGTGTCTAAGCGATCTCTAACAACGAATGAACCATATCCAAGACGTGATATGCATCGTCTCCCCGTCCTTTTTCTAATCACGTTTCCTGTAACCTGCCCACAGCAAAGTAAGGTAACAATCAAACAAATACATTTACATTTGTTTTTATCTTTTATATCTATAAAATTTGAATCTGATTTGTTCATATTTAAAGCCTTCTTGACATATGAGAAAGTATCAATCAAATAAGACATCAAAAAAATCGACCTCAATGAAGTGCTCAGACAATTTCTACAATATCAATATTTTTCTTGTTGTGATATCTTGGGTATAAAAAATAACATATCTACAAAATAAAAATTCATATATTACTTATGGTCAAACTTTGTATATGGTGTATTCTTAAGCATTTTTTTAAGATGTCCCTCCGCCTTTACCAAAGTGAATTGTAGTTTGGTTAAACTATGTATCCTTTCATTCAATGTCAATTTCTGCAAGATAATGTCACACATTATTCTTTCCCATTTCTCAACATCTTATATATGATAAATTGAAAGTCGCATAATACCAAGAGCAAACCATTTTCTAACCAAAACAAACAAACAAACGGTGTCTCTAATAAAACTTCATTATAATATTATAAAATGAAAAGAGAGTGGGCCATTTTTGTTGTTTGACTTTGCCTATTTTTGTTATGAAAGTGCTCGAGCTTCAAGAACCAACAAATGTGAGGGAAATCGTAAATGTGAAAAAAATTATGTTGACCTAATTTGTAGACTTCTTCAAAATTATGTGAATGATGCCATTTTCGAATGTGGTAAATCTCATAATAATAAATGGCATGTATTCTAATAAATTACATTGCAATAAATACCATGGACCTCCACGGGTTATAGGTCCTCAGTATGTTAATCTTGATGATGAAAGAGAGATGGCAACGATAAGTATGGGTGGTCCTAGTTTGTATGGTGGATATCTTCAAACCAAGGTCGCCATCTCAATGAACCTAGGTTCTGACATGGTAAACCTGGATCTGGTCTTCACCCAATTTCATTCCATCATACTTTGTCAAGACTCAAGAGGACATAATGGTTCTTCATCTTATAATAGGGTTGCTTTTGAGGTTATAAATAAAGCTTATCAAAATCAAATGGATTTTTGGGCTCCAAGAGATATGGATAAATTAAATTATAACAATTATATGTTTTTTTCCCAAGATTCAAATGTAGGGATACATTTTGTGGATTTTACTAATAAATAGAATGAGAGAAATAATCCATGAGGAGAATCTACTGGTCATTGTGATTAGGGAAATACTCAGAAATAATAACACTATTTAGGTTCAAATCAAAGATGGTGTTGATTCTTGTAGCTCCTCAGTTGTTGGTAGTTTTTAAGGTAGGAATTTCAGTTCTTCAAAGGCAGGGTCCTTCAACATAATTGCATCTACCTTGGTCATATCACCCAAAAGCAAAACATAATCAACAAAGAGTAAATATGTCAAGTCTAGGGCAAATCCTATTTGTATAGCTTTCAAGCTTATAGTTCTTTTTTACTACGTTATAACTCTATTGATACCACCTACTCTACAGTAAAAAATGGCACATGAGCCATTCGTCATAGCTACCCATGGTCTATTGTAGACATGATAGAAGAATAGGCTAAGCCATTAATTAGAATTCTAGTTAACCAATTGCACATTGAACCATATATGGATGAGTAACCTAAATAAAGCCAATTTTCTCTATCATATGCCTTGGAAAGACAAACTAACATTTGTTGTAATTTTTTGGTTTCATGTTATAAATTCCTTCTTAGGAAACTCCTATTCCGTAATGGATTTGTTTCCCAGGAAGGATGCAAAATTGTTCTAATGACATGGAATCATCTTATTCGATTTGTTTCCCAAGAAGGATGGAAATTTTTTCTCTTGAACCTTATAAGAATTATATAAATCCCAGTGGGAGTTGCAGCATTTGGCTTACTAGAAAAATCCTTCTTTTTCTTCTTCTTGTTGACAACTACTACCTTGGCAGCATCACCAATATTTGCAACATTATTCTTCGCAGAAACATTGGAAGATATTTTATTCTCCTTTTTTGTCAATCTAGCTACTAAATCCTTCTTGCCTTCACTTTCAACAAGCAAAGATGACACCTAAAGTCGAGTAGACATTTCACAAATATCACTATTAGTGGTGGATACTTTATCCTTATCTTGTGTGTCCAATGCCTTCACATTGGCAGTTGAACCTTCCCCAAGTACTTTAGCACTATCATTATCCAAAATATTGTTTTCAGTCAACAACTTTGTTACCAGACAGAAAACGTGGTTTTTCCTCCAAAATAGCCATATTAGCTTTAGGGACATCTGTTGTATCTTCTAATTGTAATTCCCATTCAGACACCTTGCCTGTATTTGTTACTGACTGCTCAGATACAACTAATACTTCACCCTTTTTCTCTTTGAGAAAATTTTGATCAACACCCATTGTGCCATTGTTGTGTGTATCTAGTTGAGATGGCAACCTACTCTCATTCATTCCATTGATTTTTCTCTCCCAAGCATGCAAACCGGCTTTTTCTTTTCCAATGACAGAATTGGAAAAATAAGTCAGCTCTTTTTTTATGTCATCATCAAGTGAACTTGACAACTCAGATGGGGAATCAAAAACCACAACATTCCCATGCTCAGGATGGAGAAAATTTCCAAGATCTTGCTTCTCTCCAATTACAGAATTAACAAAATTATTTTTGCAGCTTTTTCTAGCATTATCGCTTGTTGATTAAAATTGTTTATTCTTCAAATTTCTAAGTTTTGAATGGCTAGACCATGGTCGGAGTTTGTGAGACAACGTCAAATGAAATGAATAAAAAGGAGAAACCAAAGAAGGGGAGTTACTTTGTTTTAATTCATTTTCTGTTAATATTGGAAGGTTAATTTTTGAACAGTTTTTGAAGTGAGGTCTTGGGAAATATTGTTTGGGGCATGTTCTCAAGGGATGATGCATGCACAGTTAATTTCTCAAGGGATGATGCATGCACAAGCTCGAAACAGTTATATACAAGTTCAGATGACATTTGCAGAAATGATCCAACAAATTAATATAAACTAGGTGCCTCAACTTGGAAAAAGCACATTTAATGTGTCTGTAAAATATTAATATCCTAAGTCCAACTATGAACTAGAAACGCTGATTAGGGAAAGCACTGTCAGCTGGTGAAGCTAGAGGCTTCAAGTTGTCACATTGTACTCCATTTGCAACAATATAAGATAATGTTAGGATTATAAATAAACCAGTTCCATTTAAAATATGGGCTATTGAAACCTCACCAAGACCCTTTCAACATCAATCAGCCCATCATGTTGTCCAAACGATTGCTGGAACTAGAGATATCAGAGGAATGGGGGTATCTGAAAGAAGAAATCCCAAAATCACAAGAAGATCAAATCTTAGCTTATAACCCCAACATCACTGTAAATAGTGAGCAATCCAACACTACAATAGGATGGATCTTTGTCAATGATGAGGCATCTATGTCATATTTCAGAGAAAATTAAAGTAAGAAATGATTTCCATGAAAGACCACTACACAGATTTAGAAGCACTTGAAGATGAAGGCCCTGATTTCCATTTTTTCACTAGTGTATAGACCACCTACAATGCTTAGACTACTGATATGGATGTGTAAAATTTTTCTCACTTTTGACTAGAAGAAAAATCAGACAGCAGATATGATGAAACACATCCAATCATAATCTTTTTGGAGATGCATTGAAACTTGAACATGCTTCTTAGGTTAGAGAAGTGTATTTTGATCAGCAGAAAGTGATATAAGATAAGATAAGATAATTTTATATATCCAATGAATGACAATAAATAGGTCAATGGGACTAAAATATACAGTTAGTACGAGTACAATGTGGGAGTGCAAATGCAACTCCTAGAAAATGCCAAACCTAAATCTAGGGTAAAATGAACAAAGAAGAATACAATAATAGGACATCCTCATAAACATGTATATAAAATGATCATGTAGAAGTCTAAGTGAGGGTAATAAAGCTATGGGCATTCATGGAAACACATTTGGCATCTCAAAATTACATTCTGAGTTTGAGCAAAACAGAAATATAACACCTACGCTGCATTTTGATGCCAATGATGAGTGTGGTAGAGATAAAGAGAGGTATGTTCCTATGACATATTGTGATGTGAAAACAGTGGGATGCTTCATTCTAGCCATTACTCATTTTGAGGCAGTGTTAATGACCACCCTATTGAAGAAGACAAAGAAAAGTTTCCAACAATTTTTTCGGCTTGCTTAGTTGGCTTGCTACACTTGGACATGGATATTCTACACTTCTCTTGATTTGATTCCCCCTCGAAAACAATCCATATTTCCAAATGATTGATAGTGTGAGAAAATGTCTTGAATGCAGAGGAGGAATATCAGCAAGAGGGTAGGAAACAACTTTCTACCACTCTTGCAATCACCCTAGAAGACTAGCACGTGATGACATGGGTATCATGCCATGCCTTTTTTCTACACTGGAAAATGGAATATCAACCAACATATGACAAAATCCTGAGCGCAGATGGAGATAATGGACTGGACTGTAGTTCTAGTTATCCTGAGAATGAGAGTAATAAGTCACTCATTAATGAAGGGAAATCCTAAAGGTCTCTTAAGGTTCAAGAGACCAACACTCCTATCTCTTATTTTGAATATGGTGGAAACTTTGGCACCCATAATTATGTGCATATCCAATCAGCATTGCCTATTAAATTTGAACAGAACAATGAAAGATCCGATATTTTTTCCTTTGACAGTCATCATACATGTGACATGGACTCTAATGAGAAATAAAAGAAGGCTAATCATATCATCATGTCGTTTTGTGAACCATATGAGAAAAAGGTAGAAAGGTCCATTCCATTTTTTGAAGGCATCCTTATTGAAGATGAATAGTCTTTTCATATTGAAAGAACAAACCAATATCTGGGAAAACAAGAGGACTTATGCAAACCCATAATTGATTAACTACACAATGAGAAAAATCATTTCCAGGTATGTATCTTATTGTTCATAGGTATGATAATTCACCTTCAGAGGAGTTTCTTCTCCTAACTATAAATTATATTTGGGTAGCTTTAATTTCTCATATAAAACAGCCCCCTATCTGCAACACTAATGTTCATGGGCAGCATAAAATTGTTCCTGTGTTTGATTTAGAAACATTGGAACTTACGAAATTGGGGATAACGATGGATCTGTGGCTTGAAGCAGTCAAGTATTAGCTCCCCTCATATTTCCTTGAATAATGTCTTCCACAACATGATGCTATATTTATCAATACCATACCGGTCCAAGAGTATTCCCATCTTGAATATGGGATCCTAAAGCTCGCTAAAAAGATCCCAAAAAAATGCCCTAATCTAAGCCTAATCTATTTGAATGTTTCATTCATGAAGATGGGGTCAGCCAAATTACTAAGAGAAAGACCATGTGGATCAATTACTCATGTTGAAATGATGGTATATTGGATTAGGTGTGGGTTGCACTTGCATTTGAAAGAGTGAACACAACGTGGATAAAGAACATTGACTACACTAGGAACCTCGACTATGGGGTTCTAATAACATGACCAAAAATCCAAAATTCACAAAGTACAATTTAATGAGAATTGATTAGTCAAAAGTACAATGTGGATCAACAACTCGTGTTGAAATGATGGTATATTGGACTAGGCGAGGGTTGCAATGGCATTGGAAAGAGTGAACACAACATGAATAAAGAGTCACATGGAGAAGGAATACAAGGAATCACAGTCTTGGTTGCACATATAGGGATGGTCAAACAAGCAAGTAGAAGAATTTGGGACACCATAAAAATTGGCAACTCATTTTTTCTGAGACATCCAAAAGCGCATTTTTTTTATAGGGAAAAACTTAAAAATCCTCCTTTTGGAAAATGCATCCTTCACATTAGGGAAAAGTTTCCATCTACGTTTCCCATAGAGATATGTATAGAAATGTTTCTTGAATCGTCCAAAAAAATGGAAAAATAAAAAACCCTTTTGGGAAAATGCATTTCCCTCTATGTTTCAAAGAATTTCCCAAAAGTGATATGTGGAAAAATGTTTCTTGGAGCATCGTACAAGAAAAATACACCTTGGGAATATGGGAAACATGGAGGTGCCCCCTCCCACCCTAAGGGACACATCCCCATAGAAAAGTTGTTTTTTCATTCATTTAGTGGCATTTCTGAGTCATCACTGCTCATTTGTTTATGAATACAAGGTCTATCATATACTGCTATGTTGAATGGTAAGCATGCGTCAAAGCCATATAACAAGAAGAGCTACTTCGGATAGTATCAAGGCCAAGGCCTGACAATTGGGACTAAAATTTCATAGTTGCAATATAAGCATGTGGACAACAACACAGTGGAAATTCTTTATAATACAACGACCTTACAAAACCATATTTTCTTGATGATCATAGAGACTTTGGTATTTCACTTGCACTGAGCATAGCATGTATTGTCATCTATTGGTAAATTACATCTATAAGACCTCATTTATAGATACTTCCAAAAGTCTGCCTTGGAAAGATTACTTTTATTTTAACAATCAGAGAACTTCTCTGACAATTATTGTTGACTAGTGTAAAAGCATAGCTCTGAAAGAATAGAAAAGTGTTATGGACTATATCTAACATGCAGAAATCAAGAACGGAATAAGTAGGAAGTGATGTTAGCCTAAATCAGGGTGTAAACTAACCAGTATTAAACTTTTTCCACTTCATACCGTCACACTAGTGTGTTTGTAGCAAAACAAATGGTACTGCTGAAAGTATAACTATGGCAATGTAAAAGAAAATATCCACGGTGAAAATTTTTTAGTTTGAACCATAGATATGAACTTCAAACACATTTTGGATAAGAGAGTACATACTTGTTCAAATGATGAGCAAAATTCCAGAAACTGCAATGCTGATCCAACATCATTTGACAAAAATTCTATGCCTGCAATAAACTGCATTGGATTCCCTTGAGACAAAATTCAAGGATTTGGATGTGGAGGAATTTACCTCAGAAATACCTTGACACTTGAGTAAATTAGCAAACAGAAGCAAAGCCTGTAGCCTTAGCTGCATGGACAAGAATTTGAGTAGGAGCACAACCTTGCTTTTTCCTGCAACAATGAATTCAACAACTTTATTTCTGTAAATCTCAGACAATGTTTCCTATAAAAACCTGATTGAAAATTTGACTTATAAAAATAAACATAACAATTAGCATGTTTTTTCCTAGTTGCATTTCTATATTCAAGTTTACATGCAAATACTGCAATTGCAGATACTTCTGCACTTTGGACACTTCCACTCCTCATATTTATCAACCTCTTCAACTTTTTCTCCATCTCGCGCATTTACCCTTTATGTTTTCTTAGAAGACAGGTTGACAGATCATAAAGGCCAGGCATATATACTTTAAATTTTAGCTTGTGGTCACAAGTTTTGTCATTTTCTGCCATTGCAAGATGAAAACATTCAATATTAACATCATTTGAGACCATCAAAACTCCTTTTTCTTGTGGTTAAGAGATGAAAAGCAGAATTTGGCTCCTTTCCATATTCAATTTATGATTTCGCTGACATCAACATGCAAGGAGTAACACTCTGTTAAGATTAATAGCCAAGGCTTAAAAGTCCCTATGAATTTCATCTAGGGATTAAGGGATTTGATTTTAATTTTGAGTTGGTGAAGTTGGGCTTAAATGTAATTCCTAGTGATGATTATTATGAAAATTAAATAAATATTCAATATATTTCGTTAACAAGTTTGAGAACTTCACAAAGATGATTCAATTACCAATCTGTTACATATAGACATATAACAATATTTCTACTTATGGACCTATTTCCTTAACCAAAGGCTAGATTGAACATGTTTCCTTCCCTCCAAAATAGGTAAGTACCAATATCATAGTTTTTCATTCCAACAAAAACAGCATAGCCAAACTATGAAACAGTGATCCAGATTCCACAATTAAGTAAGTGAAAAAGTAAGTGCAACTTTCTTTCTTGTAGAGTCATGAAGTCTGGGCACTCCACTAGTTATGATACACAATTAGGCCAGTGAAAATTGAGGGAACCTTTCTTTCTTGCAGTGTTATGAAGTCTAGGCACTCTAGTTGGTGATATTTCTCTTTTTGCGTGTTATGTTCTGATTAGTGCAGGTTTTCAAGATCAAGTTTTGTCACAGTTAAAAAATAAACCTCCAAAATTCTAGGACATAACACAGAGAAAATTAGAATTCGATAAACAAAACCAGGCAAAGATACGCTGCTTGAAAGTATGAAGGTTCACACTGCGCGGGTGCTAGATATTTAAAACAGAGTCAAAGTTCCAAAGAATTCTTCCACACTATCACTGACATACCCTTGCAACAGAAGCAAAGCCTGTAGCCTAAGCTGCATGGACAATAATTCCACTAGGAGCACATTCTTTCTTTTTCCTGCAACAATGAATTCAATAACTTTATTTCTGGAAATCTCAGACAATGCTTCCTATCAAAACCTGATTGAAAATTTGAGTTATAAAAAGCAACATAACAATTAGCATGATTTTGCCTAGGTGCATTTCTATATTCAAGTTTACATGAAAATACTGCAATCACAGATACTTCTACACTTTGGACACTTCCACTCCTCAGATTTAGCAACCTCTTCAACGTTTCTCAATATCTGGCGCATTTACCCTTTATTTTGCTTAGAAGACAGGTTGACAGAGCATAAAGGTCAGGCATATATACTTTAAATTTTAGCCCGTGGGCACAAGTGTTTTTATTTTCTGCCATTGCAAGATGCAAACATTCGATCTTATCGTCATTCCAGACCATCAAAAATCTTTTTGATTGTGGTTAAGAGATGAGGTTAAGAGATGAAAAGTAGAATTTGGCTCTTTTCCATTTTCAATTTATGATTTCGCTGACATCAACATGCAAGGAGTAACACTCTGTTAAGATTAATAGCCAAGGCTTAAAAGTGCTTATGAATTTCATCCGGGGATGAAGGGATTTGATTTTAATTTTGAGTTGGTGAATTTGGGCTTAAATGTAATTCCCAGTGATTATTATTATGAAAATTAAATAAATATTCAATATATTTCGTTAACAAGTTTGAGAACTTCTCAAAGATGATATAATTACCAATATTTTACATATATACCTATAACAAGATTTTTACTTATGGACCTATTTCGTCAACCAAAGGTTAGATTGAACATGTTTCCTTCCCTCCAAAATAGGGAAGTACCAATATCATAGTTTTTCATTCCGACAAGAACAGCATAGCAAAACTATGAAACAATGATCCAGATTCCACATTTAAGCCAGTGAAAAAGTAATCGAAACTTTATTTCTTGTAGAGTCATGAAGTCTGGGCACTCCTCTAGTTATGATACACAATTAGGCCAGTGAAAATTGAGGGAACCTTTATTTCTTGCAGTGTTATGAAGTCTGGGCACTCTAGTTAGTGATATTTCTCTTTCTGCGTGTTATATTATGAAAGTGTAGGGTTTCAAGATCAAGTTTTTTCACAGTTAAAAAATAAACCTCCAACATTCTAGAACATAACACATAGAAAAGTAAAATTCGATAAACCAAAGAAAAGTAGAAACCAGGAGAAGACACGCTGCTTGAAATCATGAAGATTCGCACCGTGCGGGTGTGAGATAATTTAAAACAAAGTTGATGTTCCGAATAATTCTTCCACACTATCACCGACATACCCTTGCAACAGAAGCAAAGCCTGTAGCCTTAGCTGCATGGACAAGAATTCCAATAGGAGCATAACCTTGCTTTTTCCTGCAACAAAGAATTCAACAACTTTATTTCTGGAAATCTCAGACAATGTTTCCTATCAAAACCTGTTTGAAAATTTCAGTTATAAAAATAAACATAACAATTAGAATGTTTTTTCCTAGGTGCATTTCTATATTCAAGTTTACATTAAAATATTGCAATTCCAAATACTGCTGCACTTTGGACACTTCCACTCCTCAGATTTAGCAACCTCTTCAACTTTTTCTCCATATCTGGTGCATTTAACCTTTATGTTTTCTTAGAAGACAGGTTGACAGAGCATAAAGGACAAGCATATATACTTGAAATTTTATCCCGTGGTCACAAGTCTTATCATTTTCTGCCATTGCAAGATGAAAACATTCGATCTTATCATCATTCCAAACCATCATAATTCCTTTTTCTTGTGGTTAAGAGATGAAAACCATAATTTGGCTCCTTTCCATATTCAATTTATGATTTCATTGACATTAACATGCAAGGAGTAATACTCTGTTAAGATTATTAGCCAAGGATTAAAAGTCCCTATGAATTTCATCTGGGGATGAAGGGATTTGATTTTAATTTTGAGTTGGTGAAGTTGGGCTTAAATGCAATTCCTAGTGATGATTATTATGAAAATTAAATAAATATTCAATATATTTCATTAACAAGTTTGAGAACTTCTCAAAGATGATACAATTACCAATATGTTACATATAGACATAACAAGATTTTTACTTATGGACCTATTTCCTTAACCAAATGCTAGATTGAACATGTTTCCTTCCCTCCAGAATAGGGAAGTACCAATATCATAGTTTTTCATTCCAACAAGAACAACATAGCCAAACTATGAAACAGTGATCCAGATTCCACAATTAAGCCAATGAAAAAGTAAGCAAAACTTTCTTTCTTGTAGAGTCATGAATTCTGGGCACCCCTCTAGTTATGATACACAACTAGGCCAGTGAAAATTGAGGGAACCTTTCTTTCTTGTAGTGTTATGAAATCTGGGCACTCTAGTTCGTGACCTTTCTCTTTCTGCGTATTATGTTCTGATAGTGCAGGGTTTCAAGATCAAGTTTTCTCATAGTTAAAAAATAAACCTCCAACATTCTAGAACATAAAACATAGAAAAGTAGAATCTGATAAACCGTAGAAAAGTAGAAACCAGTCAAAGACACGCTGCTTGAAAGTATGAAGGTTCACACTGCGCAGGGGCGAGATAATTTAAAACATAGTCCATGTTCCGAAGAATTATTCCACACTATCACCGGCATACCCTTGCAACAGAAGCAAATCCTGTAGCCTTAGCTCCATGGACAAGAATTCCAGTAGGAGCACAACCTTGCTTTTTCCTGCAACAATGAATTCAACAACTTTATTTTTGGAAATCTCAGACAATGTTTCCTATCAAAACTTGATTGAAAATTTGAGTTATAAAAAGAAACATAACAATTAGCATGTTTTTTCCTAGGTGCATTTCTATATTCAAGTTTACATGCAAATACTAAAATTGCATATAATTCTGCACTTTGGACACTTCCACTCCTCAAATTTAGCAACCTCTTCAGCTTTTTCTCCATGTCTGTCGCATTTACCCTTTATGTTTGCTTAGAAGACAGGTTGACAGAGCATAAAGGCCAGGCATACATACTTGAAATTTTGGCCCGTGGTCACAAGTGTTGTCATTTTCTGCCATTGCAAGATGCAAACATTTGATCTTATAGTCATTCCAGACCGTTAGAACTCATTTTTTTTGTGATTAAAAGATGAAAAGCAGAATTTGGCTCCTTGCCATATTCAATTTCTGATTTCGCTAGCATCAACATGCGAGGAGTAACACTATGTTAAGATTAATAGCCAAGGCTTAAAAGTCCCTATGACTTTCAATTGGGGATGAAGGGATTTGATTTTAATTTTGAGTTGGTGAATTTGAGCTTACAAGTAATTCCTAGTGATGATTATTATGAAAATTAAATAAATATTCAATATATTTCGTTAACAAGTTTGAGAACTTCTCAAAGATGATACAGTTACCGATCTGTTACATATAGACATATAACAAGATTTTTACTTATGGACCTATTTCCTTAACCAAAGGCTATATTGAACATGTTTCCTTCCCTCCAAAATAGGGAAGTATCAATATCATAGTTTTACATTGAAGCACCAATATCATAGTTTTTCATTCCAACAAGAACAACATAGCCAAACTATGAAACGGTGATCCAGATTCCACAATTAAGCCAGTGAAAAATTAAGGAAACTTTATTTCTTGTAGAGTCATGAAGTCTGGGCACTCCTCTAGTTCTGATACACAATTAGGCTACTGAAAATTGAGGGAACCTTTATTTCTTGCAGTGTTATGAAGTCTGGGCACTCTAGTTGGTCATCTTTCTCTTTCTTCTTGTTATGTTCTGATAGTGCAGGGTTTCAAGTTCAAGTTTTGTCACAGTTAAAAAATAAACCTCCAACATTCTAGAACATAACACAGAAAAGTAGAATCTGATAAATCATAGAAAAGTAGAAACTAGGCGAAGACACGCTGCTTGAAAGCATAAGGTTCACACCGCGCGAGGGTGAGATAATTTAAAACAGAGTTGATGTTCCGAAGAATTCTTCCACACTATCACCAACATGCCCTTGCAACAGAAGAAAAGCCTGTAGCCTTAGCTGCATGGAAACTAATTCCAGTAGGAGCACAACCTTGCTGCTTGAAAGCATGAAAGTTCACACCACGTGGGGGCAAGATAATTTAAAATAGAGTCGATTTTCCGAAGAATTATTCCACACTATCACCGACATGCCCTTGCAACAGAAGAAAAACCTGTAGCCTTAGCTGCATGGACAAGAATTCCAGTAGGAGCACAACCTTTCTTTTTCCTGCAATAATGAATTCAACAACTTTGTTTCTGGAAATTCCAGACAATGTTTCTTATCAAAACTTGATTGAAAATTTGAGTTATAAAAATCAACATAAAAATTAGCATGTTTTTGCCTAGGTGCATTTTTATATTCAAGTTTACATGCAAATACTGCAATTGCAGATACTTCTACACTTTGGACACTTCCACTCCTCAGATTTAGCAACCTCTTCAACTTTTTCTCCATGTCTGTCAGATTATCAGCGTGAATGGAACTACTATGAATTTGACTAGATTAATGAAGCATTAAACAAGAATTTCAACCTTTTATACCTGAACAAGTAGATATATAGATAATGTGTGTGAAAGAGATAGGAAATCACACAGGTGCAATCATGAAAGATTGATATGCTTGTTCAGGCAAAAAATGTCGAAATTATCTTTTCGAATTGCACCTGTGTGCATGAGAGGACAGAAACTAAGCAGTAGCATTGTAATGGATGGGTTTATGAATTTAAACCACCGTGAAGCAGGTTTTATAGTAAACATTAAGCAAACACTTAGGGCAAACATTTTTTGTGTGCATGATTTCTTGCCAACAACTTTCTTCCAAAATGCCATGAATTCCAGAGTCTTTTGCCGGCACTGCTACAATCTCAAGTGATGTGATTAGAATTAAAAATCCTTGTGAAAGCATAAAATGAGAAATGCATATCGAGAGAGAAATATCCCCACACACCTGGTGGAAATTCTTTCCATTTTTAGAATCATAAATTCTCCCTCCAATAACACGCACTCCTGGAGAATTTTCCCGCTTCTACACCCCATCCAAAGTTGAAACTTTCTTTTTGGAAGTGCCTGCTCGGGGAGAAGGCATGTTCTCTTTGTTATCTGCCTGTAAGTCCTTATTGGGATCAAACCTCAAACCCTTTGAGTTGGATTTTTCATATATTTTGTGGTGATTTTATTTTTTGGAAGAGCTTCTTGGGGAGGACAGTTTTGCTGCTGTTGCCGTATGTTTTCTTAAGTTGCGATCTTTGTTACTTTTGAGATGAGATACAGCTTCTTTTTAAGGGTGTTCTTTGGACTCGTCATAGTTTCACCCTCACCGCATTTTGTGCCATGAGTTGCCTTAAATAGGCTCCTTTTTTCCTCGGCCTTTACTTCATTGTCACCGGTTACAAAACTTACAATAGCATTGCCATTCTTCAAGGTGTTCTTCTCTTGAACTTTGTCATTATTGGGGATTTCATTTCTAGGCAAGGAAAGCTTCTTCTTTGCAAGGGGAGTTGAAGGATGATCATGAAGTTGTTTGCAGTTTGCTTCACCAACAGAGTTTGATAACCCAGTCTTTCTACAGCCACCAATGCCTAACCGAGGACTCCTTATTTTCTGGGCTGGAGAAAGGGCCATTTTTCCTCTTAACCTTTTATATCATCAATATAGAAACCTAAGGATTTGATCTACTGCATTGACACAAATCAGAAAGCATGCATAGAACATCAAGAAAAAGTAATTCCAGTGCAGAAATGAGACATCTTACAGGCAAATCAAAACTGATGAACATGACAGCAAGTCCACCTTGTAACGAAAAGTATAAGAGTATTATCATACATATCAATTGCCATAAAAGATGTGAGCCAAGGTGAAATACAAGACAAGGGACTCCATTACAAACAGTTACCGTGGTCGATTTTCTTGGGGTGATTTCGAAGAAGAACCAATTTTCAAAAGAAATATACATAGCATTGATAATATAAATTGACATATAAAGAGCTTCACTTCAATCTGCAAAATGAAAATAATGGGCATGGGCAGTGAGATCCAAAAGAAGCAGCATCTTACCTGTTAAAGTAAATATCCAGGTGGGAAAGAGGCTTCGACTGCCACTCCCTATCTCTCTATTTCAATCTAACAACTGCTTCGTTGCTGGTAAAAATAAAAAAAAAACAGCGGGAGATGACAAAAACACTCCCTATCTCTCTATTTCAATCTGAATCTGAGAGTTTCTTCGTCGCTGGTAAAAAAAAGAAAAGGAGTGGGAGATGAAGAAAACAAAGTGATGTGTTTTTGGCGGCAAAAATGTTATTTTAACTCGCAAAAGGTCTAAAATTTAAAGGAAAAATGAATACTCCCTTCTCTCCCTCCATTTTTTCAAAGATCATTTTCAATGTTATGCCCTTCAAATATGATTTTTGATCATACTCATTGTTGTTTTTATGGATGTTGAGTGCAATTAGTGATTCCTTGTAAGTTTAACAATTGATTAACAATTGATTTAAAAGGGAAGTTTCAAAAATCAATTTAATTTCATTTTAATAAATTTATTTTAAAACCATTGATGATGAATTAGATAATGAGTAGTTTCTTGTAAGTTCAACTATTGATTTAAAAGGAAGTTTCAAAAATCAATTCGATTTCATTCTAATGAAATTATTTTAAAAACATTAATGAACAATTACATAAAGAGTAGTTCCAAAGGTGTCGACCTTAAAAAATTTATGTGATTTATCCATAAGTGCTTTTAAAGAAATTACTAATTAATTATTAAAATCAAATTGAGATAAAATAGTAAATTTAGGAGAGGTTTTTGGGTTCCACTTTTTTTCATCCCATGGTTTTGCTCATTGTATTCCACCTTGCCCACAAGGGGGAATTAACCCATTCGTAGGTCCCAACTAGACCTTCTCTCGTTTGGAATGGTTAATCCCGGCTGGTTTTAAGGACTTTTATAAGGGTTAGGGGAATAACAAGTTTGTGGTTAAGGGATTATGGATTAGGGGCTTCGGGGTTAGGGGAATATGATCTTAAGGGTTAGAGGTTTAGGGTTTAGGGAATAATGAGTTAGTGGTTAAGGGGTTGGGGATTGGGGGCTTAGGGGTTAAGAGATTTAGGCACATTTAGGGGTTAGGGCAATAATGAGTTAGTGGTTAAGGGATTAGGGATTGGGGTTAGGGTAATAATGAGTTAGTCGTTAAGGGTTTAGGGATTGGGGGGCAAGGGTTAGGGGATTTGGGCGCATTTAGGGGTTAGGGGAATAATGATTTAGTGGTTAAGGGATTAGGGATTGGGAACTTAGGGCCAGTTAGTGGATTTAGGCACAGTTAGGGGTTAGGTGAATAATGAGTTAGTTGTTAAGGGATTAGGGATTAGGGGCTTAGGGTTAGGGGATTTAGCAATTAAGGATTTTAGAGGTTAGGGGTGAAGGGTTAATGGGTTATGGGTTAAGCATTAACGTTTTAGGGGTTTAGGGGTTAAGGGGTTAGGGGTTTAGGTGTTAGTGGTTTAGGGGTTTAAAGGTTTAGAATTTTAGGGTTTAGGGGGTTAAATGGGTTAGGGTTTTAGGGGTTTAGGGTTTAAATTGGTTAGGGTTGGGAATTAGGGTTTAAGGGGTTGGAGTTAAGGGTTTAGAGGTTCAGGGTTTAGGGGGTTAAATGGGTTAGGGGTTGGGAATTAGGGGTTAAGGGGTTAGACATTTAGGGTTTAGGGGGTTAGGGGATTTAGAAATTAAGGATTTTAGGGGTTAGGGGCCATTAGGGGTTAATGGGGTTAGGGTTTAAGGGGTTAAATGGGTTAGGGTTTTAGGGGTTTAGGGGGTTAAATGGGTTAGGGGTTTGGTATTAGGGTTTAAAGGGTTAGGGGTTAAGGGTTAGAGATTTAAGGGGTAGGGGGTTAAATGGTTAGGGGTTTAGAGGTTTAGGGGTTAAGGGATTTAGTAGTTAAGGATTTTAGGGGTTAGAGGTTTAGGGTTTAGGGGGTTAAATAGATTAGGGGTTTAGAGGTTTAGGGGGTTCAAGGATTTAGTAGTTAAGTATTTTAGAGGTTAGGGCTTAATGGGGTTAGGGTTTAGGAGGTTAGATGGATTTAGGGGTATAGGGGGTTAAATGGGTTAGGGGCTGGTAATTAGGGTTTAAGGTGTTAGGGGTTAAGGGGTTAGAGGTTTAGGGCTTAGTGGGTTAAATGAGTTAGTGGTTTAGAGGTTTAGGGGGTTAAGTATTTTAGGGGTTAGGGGTTTAGGGGTTAATGGGGTTAAATGGGTTAGGGTTTTAGGGGTTTAGGGGGTTAAATGGGTTAGGGGTCAGGAATTAGGATTTAAGGGGTTGGTGGTTAAGGGTTTAGAGGTTTAGGGTTTAGGGGGTTAAATAGGTTAGGGGTTTAGGGGGTTAAATGGGTCGGGGGTTGGGAATTAGTGTTTAAGGGGTTGGGGTTAAGGGTTTATAGGTTTAGGGTTTAGGGTTAAGGGTTTATAGGTTTAGGGTTTAGGGGGTTAAATGGGTTAGGGGTTTAGGGGTATAGGGGGTTAAATGGGTTAGGGGTTTAGGGGTATGGGGGGTTAAATGGGTCAGGGGTTGGGAATTAGGGTTTAAGGGGTTAGGGGTTAAGGGGTTATAGGTTTAGGGTTGAGGGGGTTAAATGGGCTAGGGTCGGTTTAGAAGTTTAGGGGGTTAGGGGATTTAACAGTTAAGTATTTTAGGGTTTAGTGGTTAGGGGTTAATGGTGTTAGGGTTTAGGGGGTTAAATGGGTTAGGGTTTTAGGGGGTTAAATTGGTTAGGGGTTCGGAATTAGGGTTTAAGGGGTTAGGGGTTTAGAGGTTTAGGGGGTTAGGGGATTTAGCAACTAAGGATTTTAGGGGTTAGGGGTTATTTTCCAAAGTTTACATGATACTTTGGGTTACATTAGATATGAATTTAAAAATAAAGTTCCCTGTTTTTTCTCAATTTTTTAATCCCGCCACGCGGTGTCGCTCTTGTGATCCCGATGTGGTATGTTGAAATGAACGTGTATTATTATCCAAATTTTTCCTTGCATGTTTACAAACTATTATTGGCTATAACATTGGACTTTTCTAAGAATATTCTAATTGTACTTCAAACATGATGCAAATGTTTCATGGGACACAATGGCACAGATGTATCAATGTTCCAATCTACGAACATTGACCATTGCACCAATATTATAAGGCATCACAGTGCTCTCCGAATAGTGTGCAGAGATTTTTGAAGAAAACGTTCGAGTCTGGGTAAAGCTTGATTGTGTGGACTCTTGATAGATTAAATGAGAACCTACAAGTGAGAATAATTCAGGCACTTAGAAGTCAAAGGAGATTACCTTGTCCTTTTCTATACCACCACAAAAGTGGAAGACTTCATAAAGATCTCGAGGAAAGGGGAGTGTAAAATTCATAACAAACAAAGCCCAATCAAGAATAAAGTTCCAAAATATTAAAGGACCAAACTTGGTGTAAGATTCTGAATGCTTACCTGAGAATAACTCAAACTTAAAAGAACAAATGCTAATCCGCACATATCTAGATGTGCTACAGATGTGCAGCGTTTTGACCAAATCATCCCCACAAAAAGAACATAAAATTACATTTTATGCTAGAAACTTGATTGGTCCCGTTGACTATTCAATGCATTTACTTGAATGTTGAATGCTTAATGGATATTCCCCATCTGAATTCAACATAACAAACCTTCATCTAGATAGATCTTCAATAAATTCCTCCAACCCACACTTAACCCAACATATCACTCGTTTAGACAACAAGCTTTGCATTCTGCCATCAACAGTAGGTCAGCTAGGATTTAACACTTATCCAATTTCTCATCATGCATGAGTTCACATAAATTCATTGCTAGAGATACTTATAAACACAACCCTATCTGAATATTTCATAATGCATAAATCCATATCCTTGTTTTCCATGCTATGAATTATGCATCAATTTCTCGTCATGCATGAGTTCACAGACATTCATTGCTAGAGATACTTAGGAACACAACCCTATCTGAATATTTCATAATGCATAAATCCATTGCCTTGTTATTCATACTATGAATAATGCATCTCATTTCCCCCCCCCCCCCAAAAAAAAAACCAACATAAATTTTTAGAATGCATCCATGGCGTAATAACTGGAAATTCGTATAGGAGGTCAATACCTTGACTAGCATGCACACATTGCAAGATTTATCATAAGTAGTGAGCATAAAGTGCATGAAATAGTGGGGCTGCAAATTATGTTTTATTCAACTCAAAAGACAGCCAAGCATAGATATTGTGTACTTGTGCAACAATTTAAGGTGTTAAATCTTAAAAATATCTAGTATGTTTTTGAATTTTCTCATTAAATAAATACAAAATCAATATTCTTTGAATCTAATAAAATGCTAAAGTAGAGTTGAACAATGTAGATCCGATGAATATGTAGATATTTTTTTTTTTGGGGGTGGGGGGGGCGGTGGTGGTTGATTGAAATATGGCTCCAACATAAAAATAGTATACAAATATCTTAAGTCAATGGAAGACCTCAAAAATACCACTAGATGGTTGTTTTTGGGGTTGTTCCAAAAATATACGAGAGCCATTTCTACACACATTCAAAACGAAAATGTAAGTCTTCCAATACAATTCAACCCAATAGGATCATCAAGTTATATAAACAAATGAGCTTTCTAATGTTCTATTAGAAAAGGCTACTAACCACGCCAGATTTAAATCTCTTATTTTATCAATATCATATATGGATCTAAAGTGTTAAAACTTTGGCCAAAAAGGATAATGAACTAGATATACAAGATGATTATAGTGCACACAATAGGCCGAAAAAGGGTAAAGGAAAAAAAAACAACATTGCCAAAATATGGAAAATTTAGAACACTTCCATGTGAAACGGGGCATTGGACACTACCCAAAACCTACCATGAAGAAAGAAACTTTGAATTCCATAAAAGGGTAGCAATAAAAGACAAAAAATGCCCACTCCAGACATCGGTAGTCATTTTTAATTGAATTCTGACCAAATTGAATTCACAATTTTAAAATTAAGAAAAAAAAGAAGATCATATATACTATTGGTTGGTTTCAAAAGGACGTTCAAAGAAAACCAAACAATACATATGTGTATGTGCATATAGATAACGATAAACCTCAAAGGTCTAGTGGTACACAGCTTAACACAAAAATAATAGAGACGGGAGGTTTATGTAACTTACGGCCAAAACATATGCAAAGTTTTGGGAAAACAAGCATTTCAGCATAATAGAGTATTCAATCTGAGAACCAGTGCCAATGAGACTTTGGTTCATTGGTGAGGTAAAAATATTGTAAACCCATCTATAGGTGGTTCCATGCTTCTTGTGGTATATGCCCTACTCCAATGGGATGTTAAAAATAAAGAGAATGACGGTTGCGTCAAGTCTCCGGTTTGTGAAGCAAAATAAATACTGCTTAAATCTAGGACCTGGCCCAAAAAAAATGCATGTTATGTAATGCAGCTCCCTATGTCTAGGTGTGTTTATGGTATCCAATTCGTGTTAATATGTCATTCCCACACAAAAGAACAAAAAAATAATAAACCCCTAAATCGACCAAATTAACACATAATAGACTGAAGGGATGGATTGTGAAGGAGAAACTCTGCATACTTGTAGGGTCGTGTTTGTAGCGGCAGCTAGGGCCATAAGGACAACCCTCGTTAGTTTTATAACACCTACACTCGAGATCCCCCACATTACTTCCCTACTCATGTTACTATTGAAACCCTAACCCTTCAAAATGAGTGGAATGGTTCCCATTTTCATACGACCCCCCTCCATATGACCCTCCTGAGCCTCCTCTATATTGCCCTCTGCCCATCGCATGGGGTATCCTCCCTGGGGCGGCCCTAGAATAACCTCGTTAGCCCTGAGGTTAGGGTTGAGGGTGGGGTTAGGGTTAGGGTTAGGGTTAGCCCCTTTTGCATTGGGATTAAACCCATGACCCTGGTTGGGGTTAGGTCCAGAGTGATAATTAACACCAGAACTGAGATTTATGCCAAGATTCATATTCATGTTTCTGGCGGACGAGGATGAGTTCCAGGGCATACCATTAGCACCATTTGTGTCATAAACGTGGGATTTCTTCAACATGGGCTCGAAGGACCCCATGTTTACAAGTTGTCAAAGAGAGGCAAGATTTAAACCTGGGTTGTGAATGTCTTCGTTCAACAAAAAAACACTAACTCAATTTGTGTGAAAATGATCATCAGAGGAAAGAAAATACGCACATATTATGATGATAAGGGAATGGATAGAGGGTTTCTCAATTGATAGGAAAATGAGGTAAAAAACAAAAAATCACTAAAACAACAAAAATTCCAACCAACTGCCGAACAAATGAATTAGCGTAGTAGAGAAACTGAGGTAACGAGGAGAATTAATTTAGAGAACCAGGGTTATCACTTCACACATTTGCATGGGTGACTATTTATCTGTTCATATATAGCTCGAGTGATGTTGTATCTATATATAGCTAGAGTGACGTGGTTGCTTACACGTCATATATGGTGTATGCTATTTGGATTTCTCTATGTTTTATATGTGTTTTGGTGCCTTTGGCCCAACCATTTATGAACAATGTCTCTAGTCTCTCTGTTGTATTTTTTTGCATCTGGTGCAATTTTTTGTCAACAAACCCAGTCAAGGTGAGACCACCTATTTTGTAAGCGACTATATGTACTTTTTTCCTACATGAATAGAACATTGAATTACAAAAAAACAAAGGTTCATACATCATTAAAAAAATAATTAAGGTTCATACTTAAATTAATAAAGGTTCATACCTATTTACTAAATAGGTTTATAAATATATATTTTAGGTTTATATCTATTTAGTATTTATCAAATGTAAATATGACAATTTAATACTATATTAAAATGAACTCACACGTTTAACATAAGAAATGTTATATTTATCTATTTATTAAATGTAAATATGAAGATTTGACCTTAGATTTAAAACAACTCATAATTTTAACATAAAACAATGAATTTTAAAAATTAAACTTTATGGCCAAATATTAAATATAAATATAAATATTAATCTACTATCTAAATATTACCTTTACTATAATTATAATTAAGGCATTAGTGTAAAGTTGATAGATGATACATGCAATTATGTTAATTGTGGATGAATTCATCTACAATGTTAAACATTAGAGAAAAAAGGGTATTCATAATTTTAACACTGTAAATTCAGATACCCCTTTGTCTCTAAATTTTAACATTGCAAATGGATTCAGAGACTCCTATAGTGAAATGTAACACTTCGGTACCAAAATAGGAATTTTCCATTTATGGAGTGACACAATTAAAAATTACTAGCATAAATGAAAAATTCATATATTTGTTGTACTTTTTATTTGGCCATATTTTTATTCTTAGATTATAATAGTCATTTACATTAATCATTATTAATTTTTTCACTTATTATCTAGTCATAGATTTTAATCCTAGACTAAATTAGTCATTTAAGTTAGTCGCTTTTAGTTTAGTCACTTATTATCTAGTCATATATTTTATCCCTAGACTAAATTAGTCATTTAAGTTAGTCACTTTTAGTTTAGTCACTTATTATACAGTCGTATATTTTATTCCAAGACTAAATTAGTCATTTAAGTGAGTCATTTTTAGTTCGGTCACTTAAAATTGCTCAAATGTAGTAGTAATTCACTTGAAATAATAGCGGTGACTAACATTTTTAGTCACCTAGTCATTAATTTCATCATTTTTTACTAGTGATATAAGCAATATTTGTACCATAAAGAATCATTTTTCCAACTAAATGTATCATATGTACTAGGATCTTGCTGCAACTTTTGAATGCATGTCCATACTTCTTTGTCCTTCCTCCATTCATCTCTTGCTTCGGTTATCCAATATGGTTGGATAATAGAAATGGCAAAAAGTAATTCTTCCACCTCTTCATTCTTTCTTGAGAGTGCATCTGCAACAACATTAAACTTTCCTTTTTTGTAGATTATTTCAAAGTCATAACCCAACATCTTTGTGACCCATTTTTGCTGCTCTTCTGAAGATATTCTTTGTTCCAAAAAGTGTTTAAGACTATCATGATCATTTTTTACCTTCAAGTGTCTTCCCATTAGGTAAGTTCGCCATTTCTTTAGTGCATGCAGTATTGCTAACATTTCCTTCTCATAAATAGGTTTCTGTAAATACTTTCCTTTGATTGGATGACTTTCAAAAGCAATGGGTCTTCCTTCCTGCATTAAAACAACACCAATTCCATTTCCTGAGGCATCACATTCCACAATAAAGGTTTTTGTGAAATCTGGCGTTGCTAAGACCGGTGCTAGGCACATTGCCTCTTTAAGATGTTCAAAGGCCTTAGTTGCTTTAGGAGTCCATGAAAATCCATCTTTATTCAATAATGTTGTTAGAGGTGTTGCTATTCTCCCATAATTCTTAACAAACTTGCGATAATACCCTGTTAACCTGAGAAATCCTTGCAACTGCTTTATGGTTGCGGGGACTTTCCATTCCTTAATGGCTTTAATTTTGTTAGGGTCTACCTTAACACCCTCGTGAGATACAATATGACCTAGATATTCCACCTCCTGTACTCCAAAGAAACATTTGGATGTTTTTGCATATAATTTTTTCTCCTAGAATAGTTTGAGCACCCTGTCAACATGTTCAACATGATCCTTCCAAGACCTGCTATAGATTAGTATATCATCAAAAAATACTACAACAAATTTTCTAAGGAAGGGTTTGAAAATGGAATTCATCAACCCTTGAAATGTAGAAGGTGCATTGGTAAGGTTAAAAGGCATGACCAAAAATTCATACTGACCCTCATGAGTTCGAAATGCTGTTTTTGGAATATCTTTAGTCTTCATTCTAATTTGATGATATCCTGGACGAAGATCCAACTTGGTAAAATAAATTGCTCCATGTAATTCATCCAATAATTCATCAATCACAGGAATGGGAAATTTATCTTTAATGGTGAGCTTATTGAGCTCCATATAATCCGGACACATTCACCATGATCCATCCTTCTTGTGTACCAATACTACAGGAGCAGAGAAAGAACTTTGACTAGGTTGAATTATACCCACCTCTAACATTTATGCAATCATACGTTCAATTTCGCTCTTTTGGAAGTAAGGATATCTATAAGGCCTGATGTTTGGAGGAACACTTCCTGGAATCAAAAGAATAGCATGATCATGATCACAAATAGGTGGGAGTCCTTTGGGAGTTTCAAACACCTTGGAATGATTGTCCAAGACTTGTTGGAGATTTGTAGAAATAGATGATTTTGATGTTGGAACTTCTAGTGAGCATAATTGTGCAATTACGCCTCGTTGTTCTTTCTTTAGAAGCTTTGTCATGACATTAGAGCTTATTATCCTTCCTGGCTTCCCTTCAATACCGCGTAATTCGACTTCCTTTCCTTCTGAAAAAAATTTCAAGAAAAGTTCTTGAAAATTAAAAGCTACCATCCCCAAAGATTGTAACCATTGTACTCCTAGTATAACATCAACACCTCCCATATGAATGGAAAGCATTGGACTATTCAATACATATTCCCCCATGGTTAGCTTGATATTATGGCATTTTCCAGAGCAATTTATAGTTCCTCCATTTGCAACCATCACTTGAAATTTTGGTGCTGGGTATAGGAAACAATTCAATTCCTTGGCTACCTTACAATGAATAAAATTATGGGTGCTACCTGAATCAATCAACACTATTACCTTTTTCTTCTTGATATGCCCTTCTATCTTGAGAGTTTGAGGAGTGGTAATTCCTGCCAGTGCATTACACGATATGGTCGGATTCATTTCTTCCTCTTCTAGGGCTGGTTCCTGGTGTATATCCTCTTCTTGTTCATTTTCTTCTTTCTCTTCACAATCTATATAAAATAATTTCTTCTCAGCACACTTATGACCTTTAGTGTATTTGCTATCACAACTGTAGCAAAGCCCTTTTGCTCTTTTTTCTTCCAATTGTTGTGGTGTCAACCTTGTAGGTTGTGGAAATCTAGGCGTGGCAACACTTCCTTCTTTATAGAATTGAGTGGTAGGCTTCCTTGTCGCCATAATTTTACATTCAACTTTTCTTGCCAACCTGAATGCCTTCTCCAATGAATCAGGTTCCAAAACGCGAACTTCATGTTGGATGTTATCCTTTAAAGTGCCTATGAAGAGATCAATCCTGTGTTCCTCTGGAATATCAGTTACTCTTATATTCAATTTTTGGAAGTCCTCAATGTGCTCCCCCACTAAACCCTTTTGTTTGAGATTTATCAATTGGCTAAAGAAGGTGTTTCTCTTTGTATCCTCATAATGTGCTATCATTTCCTCTGTAAAAATTGACCAAGTGACAATTTTTTTACGGGAGCAAAGCTATCGATACCATACAAATGTATTTTGTTCTAAATGTAAAGTTGCAATGCGTACCTTTCATGTGTTTTGCACATTATGGAGATCAAAATATTGCTCCATCTGTACTATCCATGTTACAGGATCCGTTCCATCAAACTTCCTCATATCCATTTTTGGAATATGGTGGTTCTTCCTGCCAACATTACAGTTTTTGAAGTCACAATTAACATTTATTTTGTTCTCATCATGAGTTTCCTCTACTATCTTTTCACCATTAGGAAACATTTCTTGTATCAACTTTGTCAAACCTTCCATGTCTGCTTTTAGAGCATTCTTCATGTTTTCCATGTTGTCTTTCATTTTTTCATCGATCTTAACTTCCATGTCATCCATCTTAGATTCCATGCTAGCTTCCATGCCATCTATCTTAGTTTCCACGCCTTTCTTCAAACCATCCATATTATTATTCAAACCATCCATCTTCTCTTCCACGCCTTTCTTCAAAACTTCAATTTCATTTTTTGTTGCTCTTTGCGAGAGCGAAATTTGGTGCACTTGCTCTTGTAATTTTGATAGATCATGTTGCAATTCTTCATCTTCATGAGTCATAGTAGAGCCTTCCGAAGGCTTAATGGGTGTTGAATTATTTTTACGAGGAATTTTTTAGAACCCAATACTGATATCTATTCTACAATATGCCCTTGGAATCAATTCAAATTGATTCTTCAAACAAGACTTATGCAATTCGGAAAAAAAAAATACACACCCTTTTCTTGCTTTTGAGGAGCTCGATATTGAAATTGGATTATCTCTGTGATTGCGCCTCTTCAATATCTGAAATTTGGCACTGAGGTAGCCTTTTGAATTATCTTTTGAATGGCACATTTCTGACTTGATTTGGATTCTCCAAGGCAAATTTATGTCTAATCTCCCACAATGACCTAATTATGGACTAGTTCAGTAGAGCGAACTTGGACTACTTTCCACTTGTCACTATTTCGTCTTTTAGCTCTAAAATTGATATAAAAGAAACTACAATCCATGTACTTGCAACCAATTTTTACGCTACTCTAATCCAATGCCCAGAGAGAGAGTTATGAAGAGTTTCCCACGATCACCTCTTTGAGATGAAATTCAGGAGCTTGAAAAAGCACTACCTTCCACAGATCATATCTCTGCAAATATTATGAACCAAGCTCTGAAATTTTGCGACGAGTTTCCTCAGGATTTCAGCTTCGCTCCCTAAAAATTTCAGATTCTGAACCTTCGTAGAAAAATTTTTATAGGGAAAATGGCACGATGACATGTTTAGATTAAATTGAGGAGCCTGCAAAAAGACCTAACTTCCATAGATCATATCTCCGATAATATTTCGAACCAAGCTCTGAAATTTTGTGACGATGTTCCTCAGGATTTTGGCTTCGCACCCTAAACATTTCAGCTTCTGAAACTTCGTAGAAAAAAAAGTTATAGCGAAAATTCCACGATGACTTGTTTGGTGCAGTGAAACCCTAGAATCCAAAGCTCTGAAACCAAATTTTGTGAAGCCAGCTCCAAAAATAGAAGAAAAGAGATATCAACGCCTTAGAAATAAGCCACTTCGAGGGGGCAACCTCCAATACATTACATGAATGAACAATTCTTGGATGATACAAATTACAAAACCTCCTTTCTATATATAGGAGTCCATGGGGCCACAATGTAATCCTATTGGGGCCACAATGTAATCCTAGCTGACCTAAAAATAATAATTTAAGGGCACAATAATAGCAATATGAGGGTTACAGGGGTACAATAATAACAATAAGGGGGTTACAATGAGAACAATAAGGGACTATACTAGTAATAATGGGACCTAACAAACTAACACAATAAGTTTGGTTCTCCTTGCAAACATTGAAGTTTTATGATGTTGCATGAGGGGGGTTGTAACAACCATTATTAATTGCACCCCATGTATGTAACACAACTAGTTAAATATTTAATAGATGTAAATTATTCGAAATTAAATTGGATACTAGATGAAGGGAGGGACATATATATCCAAAGCTCTACGGGGAAGGCCTGTGCAAGGTGGTTATGTGCTTATTGAAGTGCTTGTTACATGCTTTTCTGGTTTCTTAAGGAGTGATATGAGTAGGTCATACCAACCTCAATAAACTACCTTGAATACCACTTGTCCCAAGTATTGGCCCACGCTAACAAGAAGTGAAGTTTGGAATGGATAGACAGGGCAAAGGACACCACCCATATTATCCCCCTTCCTTGTGGAATATGGTTAAGACAAGACATCATCCTCGAGAAAAATAAAAGATTGTTAAAAAAAGGGATGAGTGTGTGAGAAATTAGTTAATGTGTGTGGAAGAGGCACACAAAAGTTGGCATAGAAGCTTGTTGCATAGAGAGAAGGAAGAGCATTAGAGACCAAGAAAGAAGCGAGCTTTGGGGGAGGACATTGAAGAGGAACTCTATGTCAATAAGTTGGTGAGAAGGTATCACGCGCAAAGTTGGGCACGACTAAACCCTGTGCTTTTTGAATCAGGAAAGCATTCCTTGTGACCACATGAAGGCCACTAAATCATGTGTTTAAGCCTAAAGGATTAGTGGGAACTCGTTGGAGTAATTGGATCATTGTGGTGCTTTCCATGAGGCTAATAAACCAGTTGTTTTGTGTTTCCTAGCAGATAAACCACTACGTTGTTGGGACTACAAATACCTCCCATTTTTTCATTATTTTTTTGTATAAAAAGAAAATAAAGAGGACCATATCTAAAAATATAAAATAATTTGTAAATGAATCCTTTTTCAAGAAATAAAACACAAAAAACTCTAAAAAAAATTAATAAAATTAACAAAGTACTAATCAAACAAGAACTATTACCCCAAAACGTGAACTCTAACCAAAAAACCCCCCAAAACATGAAAAGACAGCTTGAAAATGAAAGGTGTTGATGCTAGAATAGCCCTTTTTTTGGGGTAAATTTTCAACATTTTTAAAAAATGGAAGTCAAAGCCATTTTTTTTGTGCAAAAAACACAATGAAAATGAAAAGTGTTGATGTTGGAGTACCGTCTTTTTATTTTGGGGTAAATTGTCAACATTTTTTAATAATGACGTTATAGATAAAATATGATGACTCTGAAAAACCTTCCTACTCTAGGCATGGCATTAAGTATAAAAGATCATGTCTCCTTACAATTCCAACAATTTTTAGGCATGGTATTAAAGATAAAATAACATGTCTCAGAAAAACCTTAAAATTCCAAGGATGACATTCAAGATAAAAGATGAACTCTATGAAAAGCCTTAAAATTCGAACAATTTTCAGCCATGGTGTTAAGTTATTTTCAAAAATTATTACCATTTAATTTATATTAATTTCTTTTTGTTTTAAGTTTATTATATTAATAACAATTTATTAAATATAATGTATTGAAGTCATTGGATAGGAAACACTTCAGTTATGATGAATGAACAAATTTACAAAACAAATGAATTTATATGTGATTTTGGAGTTTTTGATACTCTCTACATTAAAACATTTGTTTTTTTTGGAAATTTTTGTAAATAAATTATTAAATTATTTTTAAATAATTTTAAGGTTTTGAAATTTTGAAATTGTTTTTTAAAAACTATATTTCATTATTGAGAAATATATATATCTTTTAATTTATTTTCAGATATATATATATATATATATATATATATATATATATATATATATATATATATATATATATATATATATATATATATATATATATATATTTTTTGAATTTAATAAATCGAAACTAATAAACATATGAAAGATTATGCAAAAAAAAATGTAGTTTCGAGAATCCTATCGACTGCTAACGAAGTACACCAACAAAAAATTGTTTTCCTAGACTTATTACTTCTACATATATTTATTTTGACATATGTATCCATTCAAATATATTGAGAATATGAAAACGTTGAAAAAATAAAAATAAAAAATAATAACAAGTAAAAAAAAAACATATATTAAAACATATAAAAAAAAAGGTTAAAAACATGAAAAAAAAAAAAATCAAACATAAAAAATGTAAAAAAATAAAATAAAAAACAAAATTAAGATAAAAAAATTAAAAAAAGAAAATATTTCAAGAAAAACATAAGTTAAGAAAAGAATTCAAAAATATGACCCAAAAAAAAACATAAAAAATAAATAAATAATATTTATGAGATAAATTTCAAAAAATAAATAAAATAAACAAGTAAAAAACAATAAAAACCATTGAAAAAAACTTTGACAGAAATAAATAAGAAAAAAAACAAACTTTTAAAAAATTAAACTTATTAAAAATAAACATTTAAAAAAATTTGAAAAAAAACAAAATGAACTTGTAAAAATAAAAATTTAAACAATATATATATATATATATATATATATATATATATATATATATATATATATATATATATATGATTTTTTTTCAAAAAAACAGATAATTTAATGAGTATGACTTTTTCAAGGCTTTTACAGCAGTTTTTTCCGGTTTAATTTCTCTAAATTCTGGTAGGAATTTATTGAAAATAGAAGTTTGATAGGTAACCTTGCACAATCAAAGTGCCCAAGGGGTTTTTTCAGGGTGCTGAATCCATATATACAATAGAAAAACTAGTTTAAATAATAGAAATCAAGATTTTACCTCAATTTGTTTCATCGGATTTCGACACCTGAAACTCCAAAAAGTCGCACTAAAGAAAACTATATAATTTAAAAGAAAAAAAAAAAACACATTAGATGGTTCGAAAAGTCGACCTAATCCTAATGATGTGATCAATTCGAAAGACATTTATATGAAGAAAAAAAAAAAACATCAAAAATATTTTTTTTTAAGTTAAAAAAAAATACGTATAATTAAAAACAAATAATAAAATTTTGGCTCATATGGCCCTTCACTGGTGACCGATTCTCTAAATCTCAGATCTCGGTATTTTGGGCCCTCATTTGTGCCTCCATTTGGGTTTCTCCTGAGACAACAGCTCTAAGAATTTGTTCCGAGAGGGAGTTACCTAGAAGGTTTTGTTCGAGAAAGAAAAATGGTGTTCGTCAATGCGTTACTTAAATTTCCGTCCCAACATCTTGACCCGTCAAACCCTGTGACATTGAATATTTTCCTTCTCTTAACTGATTCTCCCTCCATAATTTATTGGCTAATTTCTCAGTCTCAGTGGTTTGGCGCACAGTCTCATGGAGTTTCCTCTGAGAAGGTTCTTGCCGAGAAGAGTTCTCCTTGAGGTGAGTTTCTCCCGAGATTGAGTTTTCTATGAGATGGGTCCTCTCCAAAATGGATTTTCTCCAATATCTCGGAATATCGAAAGTTCTTGTAGTGCCGCTCCACTCAAACCTCCAAGATTTTTTTCTCCAAGAATTTTTTCTTCCAAAAAGGGATTTCCTTCCAGACAGGTTATTACAGGGTCAGTTTTTTTTTTTTTTTTTTTTCAGAAGAAAAAAACGATGTTATATATATTATATAAAACAGTACATAATCAGATACATCTCCAGCATGTAAAGTATAGCGAGAATAACAACCAAAGGCAGCCAATGGAAAGGCCACCCCAACATAGAACGAAAGGCGTCCATATCAGATGCTCAGCTAATGAAGCGAGCAGGAGGAGGAAATTGGAAATGATAGGACAGATTAACAAAAGATATAAACAGTAAATGAAAGATCAAAGTATATGCCAATGAAATAAGAAGACACATAGATCGGAAAACATCAATCCAGATGTGGCAAGTGAATGGATCAAGAAGGGACATATCCGAAAGTAGTGGTAAATGAAAGGAGGGACATATCCGGAAGAAGTGATAATAGCAGAAGTATTGTAGTCCCTATCCAAAAAAGAGACTGGCTCGCTTGAGAAAATAGCACGCTCGCCTGATAAAGAAACACTAACCCATAGCCAGCCATTGTATTCAAATCACGCTCGCCTGTAGATGAGATATCGAAACAGAAAACCCACGCTCTCCTGAAGGGGTGGGATAAACATAAACTTGCAAATGAGATCATAACCCCGCAAGTAGATAATCAAAAAACCAAAATTCACAACAACAGCTGCGTTATGGAATGGCAATATCAGTTTGCCAGAAAATGGCACCATCTCGAAAGAGCTGAACCTGCATGATACCAAAGTCAGTGTTTAAACCCATCTTTGATAGTCCATCTTCCCTTGTATTGTTGTCCCTGTAAATGTGACAGATAGGAGGCTTGTTGAGCATAGTCCATAACCGCCGAGCACGAGAAACCCAGCCTTGTAGTCCAGATGGGATGAGAGCCAGTGGGTTAGTGATCCATCCAATAGCTATCCTTGAATCGCCATAAAAATGAATATCTTTGAGCTGTAAGTAGATGGCAAAACGCAGGCCTCCCCAAAGAGCAATGATTTCCGCTTTGTTGTTGGTACCATTCCCTGCATTAAAATGAATATGGACCCTTTCCCTTTGAGATATCTTAATCCATGCGCCGCATCCCATAACCCCATTCATGCACGCACCATCAAAATAGACTGCTGGGATAGCCACCTCATGTGGCCGAATGCGTATGGAGCAATCCAATATAGGCCTAGGCATCGTAGGACCATCTTCCATCCAATTAGAAATAGCAGAGTAAATACATGGGATCTGAAAGGGTGTATTTTCGAAGATCATTTTATTTCTACCCAGCCAAACCTCCCATAAAAAGAAGAAGGGGAGAGATCTGTATTTCCCTTTTAAATTGTCCCAATCCGACACCACAGATATGAAATCAACCGGGGACCATGAGGGGCCCATGAAATGTACAGAAAAGAGTCTCCATATATTGATAATAACTGGACAACTGAAGAAAATATGTACAGTGGATTCAGTATCCGATAAGCATATATGGCATCTGAAAGGGCCAGAAAATCCCCTCTTCATCAAATTTTTTCCAGTCAGGACCTTGTCCTTCCACACTAACCAGCCAAAGAGGATAATCTTCGTGGGGATATTCCTCCGCCAAAACCTATAGAAAGATCTGCTAAACTGATCCAAATATGCATCCATATTAATATTCCTGTATATGTCTTTGACCACTGGTACTCCATTCTTCGTGGGGCCATCCCAGACAATCTTATCACCTCCGGAGTCCCAGCATAATCCCGCTGCCTGAAGCCTGTCCGTAAAATACTCCCATTCATCATCCTCCGGAGCTCTTAAACCCAATTGAGCAGCCGCTTTAAAAATAGGTGCACCATAAGACCATTCGTATATAGTCTGTGAGAGATATAAAATGCCACGATGAGCAAGCCTGTGAGAAAGTTGTGGAGATGGTCCGTGTTGTGGAGGAAAACCAATAACCTTGAAATGAGATATAGGAATACGTCTACCGTCTCGAAAAAGCCAAGCTACCCTGTCCACCATATACCTGCTAACCTTTTTGAAACTGCCCCAAATGACAGATATGCAACGTGGGTGTGTGAATTGAGTGGAGAGAATCTGATGATAAATGTCACCCACAATATATTTGCATCTGATAACCTCATTCCAAATGCCATCACTGCCCAGTGCTCTCCAGAACGACTTGATTAGCAGAGCGATGTTGAAGTTTCTTGTGTCTAGAATACCCCATCCATCGTGGTCCTTTGGTCTGCACAGTTTCTGTAATTTGCATAGGTGAATTTTATGTGGCATCTGCGTCCCGCCCCATAGGAATTTTGCAATAATGGAATTAATAAGTCTGATAATACCATCTGGCAAGTAATAAAGATGACCCCAATAAACCATCATCTGGGATAGAACAGCTTGTATCATAATGAGTCGACCCCCCATAGACAACCACCTGTGCGTCCACTTGAACATCCTTCTTCTAAACTTGTCAATGAGCCACATCCAGTCCCGGATCTTATAACCGCATGGTTTGATATTGAAACCCAAATAAAGGAACCCCAGTGAAGCTTCTCTTAATTCCATACCCAAAATATCATCAATGTGGGCCAATTCCCCAAGATCACCATGCTCATAAATGAGAAAGGACTTGTGCTTGTTGATGGCCAGCCCAGTAGCCGACTCAAAGCGATTAAAAATATGATGGACATAGTGCCAATGACCCCTGTGGATATGACCAAAAAGAAGAAAATCATCAACAAACAGTGAGTGCGTGCATGCAACAGTGTTAGAGAAGGAGAAGCCCATAGTGTGACCCTGCTGGACCGCCTTCCGAAGAAGACAACTGAGACCATCCATGATTAAAATGAAGATTAATGGCGACAACGCACATCCTTGTCTGAGTCCCCGACCAGCAGCAAAAAAAGTAGTAGGAACCCCATTTATAATAACAACATAGTTCACAGTGGAAATACAAGCCATGATCCACTGAATGATACGAATAGGAAGCCCAACCTTCATGAGAACCATCTTGATATATGCCCAATCAATCGAATCATAAGCCTTGAAAATGTCAATCTTCACCATGACTGCCTCCCTTTTCTCCGTATGCATAGAGTGTAAGATTTCTTGAGCTATTGCCGTAGCATCATGAATGGATCTCCCCTTGAGGAAACCATACTGTTCCTTTGAAATAAAAGTAGACAATGTGTCCTTTATACGCTCAGCAATAATTTTTGATGTGATATTGTAGAGGACATTGCAAAGTGCAATCGGTCTGAAATCCACAAATGTTTGGGGGTCATCCTTCTTTGGAATAAGAGCAATGAACGTTGAATTTAGACTGGTTATTACAGGGTCAGTATGAACATATCAACAACTAATACAACATTTCTAGGTGGCAGTGAGGAGGTCGACTAGGACAACCACTTGGGTGCCACATCGCAAATTGATGATGTGGCACTATTGATTTTGTAAACTTCAAATAATCATATCTCAGGACAAAATTTGTATCACCGGAATCATCTTGATGAGATGAAGACCGATATTATCCATTTGAGGTTTTGAAGAAGTTAAAAAAGACTGAAATTTTTAGATCCCATTTCCATAATGTTACCTTGGATCTCGGGTCAACATCACAACCACATCCTTCTATCCTATGTTATGTTTTAGGGTTAGGAGGGGGTGCGTTACAAAAATATATATCTAGTGGCTCTTTGGCAAAGGAATTTAAACATGTGAGCAATCAATATAACTTGGAAAGTTGTTGTCGTGTTAAAATAGACAGACAATATCTTCTTGATGCCATCAACGATAACGAGGAGTGACAGCAAGGCTTTCTTCTTTCCAATTGACAACTTGTGCTTGGAAATGAGAGCTTCTTAAAGGGAAATACAGTTGATGAATTTTCTGGAGTGAGACAAAAGCTACACCTATTTTGTAGTTGTGCATTTCGGATTGCAATTTTTGTACAAAATTATAAGGAATTGGTGCATTAACTAATAAAAACTGGTTGGTTGATTCTTTGAATGGTGATTGTTTAACTAGAAACTGATATGAAATGGAATTCCCTAGTTAGAAACCAGACATAGAACATAATAAATGTGTAGTTAAAAAGTTTTATCATTTTACATAGTTTAAATTACACACATGTACACCATTATATTCTGGTTTAAGGAAGGATTGTCCCACAAATTTAATTGTACACTTTGGCTAAAATATATTCTTATGTGTAATGTTACTTTAACTAAAATATATGTGTATCTGTAACATTACTTTGTATCATAATTATATTAACGTTGAATTATTGATTAACTATACACAAATGTATAAAAAACAGTAACTTCGAAATATTAATTTTATTATTATTTTTTAACTTTGTGAAAAAAATGAAATTTCCATTACAAAATTTTTTGCATTGCAAAGAAAAACAAAAAACACAAACTTGAAAACATTTAAAAAATAAACATCTCAAGAACAAAATAAAATAAGAAGAAGAAACTTTAAAATAGTTAAATAACCAACATTTTTATAAAAAATTTGCATACTTAACACATAAGAAAATTTAAAGTGTCAAAAATATGCTCCCCGAAAAAAAATTCAATGTTGCATCAACACTTTTCAAAATTGGCATGAAATTCACCAACATTTAAAAAATAATGTCCATACTTAACACAAAAAAATTAAGTGTCAAAAATATGCTTCTCCAAAAAACAGGTTGATGTTGCATCAACATTTTTCAAAATTGACATGAGAATCATGATTTGATGTAATATCTAGAAAAATGATAACTTGGTATTATTCTCTTTAAGTTGGTGACTTTGTTGAAACCCTAAAAACACTTAAGATTTTTTTTTTTTTTCCTTTTGAGAAATGCAAATGTAACTACCTGATTCTTTAAAATTGGAACTTTTCACAACAAACCTAGACCGTTATGTAGAAAATATCTAACGCAGATCTGATACCATGTAGAAATTATATAGAAACTCTATACCAATGGATATAATCTAATCATGTAATGTACTAAAAAAAGATACTAAATCCTTCTACTATATTTGTGGAATATAAAACACAATCGCTCAATCACATGCAAGTAACAGAAAGGAAATTATCAATCACACAACCAAGATGTATCTGGGGAACTCACCTGCTCAAAAACCCTCTATCATGTATTGTACATAGTAAAAGAATCATGAAAAAATACAATGATTTATCACATCAAGAAAATCATGCACTCTATCGATCATCTCACCCTGATCCTGCTCAAAACTGACTAGCAATTCTATGACAAAATTGACAAACACTTAGCCAATTCTCAGCCCTTGCTTAGCCCAGACCTTCTCACGCAATATATAGGCAATTAATCCCTATTAAATAGGATAATCAAAATTCCTTGACTGTGAAATCCCTATGGAGCCTTCCTCTGACTTTATAATTGCGCCCGAGAAATTCGCTAATAATACAACTGATAATTGAATTCCCTTTAACCTCTATCTCAACTGGGTCTTCATCATAATTGACATGCATGAAACTATTAATAGTGAATCATCAGTTACTTCATAGATAACTACTTTTGAATTAAATCTAATTTAATTCACTTGACCTCTCACTAGCTCATCATTCAATTAGTACTAGTTAAATTGATTTTAACTCAATTAATTTGAGTTAACTGATTACACTCACACCACACTAGTGCTACAATTGCAACTGGACCCTAAAAATAATAGAATCACTCTACATGCCTAACATTTTACCCTTAACTCGAAATTATTGAGCTAACTAAGTCTATCTCACTTAGTTAACTGATACACGTTGTTATGAGATGAAATTACAATTTACTTTCAATTTAATTAATGAATAATCAAATAAAAAGCCTCACATGGTAGCCATTTATGGGTGCCATTTTCTGGATTTTGTTTCTGGATGCCAATTTCACTATTTCTTGTTGGAAATTTCAATGCTCCATCTCAACAAGAAAGGAATTCAATCTATCCAGATTTGGTTACTTTTGAATTTTCTTACATGCAACATTTCTCTAGTGTTGTTCACACATGTAACTCTCTCGAAACTGAATGGCCTCCAAACAACTAAATCAATATAATGCATCTGTCATTAAAGTCTTCTGACTACTGCTAGCTATTGCACATGTCTACTAGACTTTGTACGATGTTACTGACATCTGAATCCATGCACTATGCACTGCTTCCAACTCTTATCTATGCTCTAGTATCTGATACATGTCACTCTGATTTTTGTCTTCTTGACATATGAATACGTCAATATAATTGATACTTCCTTCTACTGATGTATTGTAGGCTCCTCGTAGCTAGGTTTGATCCATGAGACACACCATCTCAATGGACCCTGCAAAATTTCTTCTCGTGATTAATTCTGCAAATCGCCCCACCTCACACCTAGAGGTATAGTTGCATGTACTCCCTCTTCCTTTCTGGCTCGAAATTTCCCCCATTTGGAGGTCTCTTCTTGAGTGGACTCTTCCACTCGGTCTCCTCTCTGCTTCTCCAATTGTGGCTACTCCACAACCTTCTGAGACTGCTTCTGATGCTGCATGTTGAGAGATAATTTCTCCCTCTCAACCACCAAGTCATTAACCACTACTTTGCTCCTCAAATCCTTGCATGTATCCTCAACCTCGAGAGCATATAGGTTATTGAATCTTGAACCGATCTGCTTCACCTGTCCCATGGCTATGTGTTTAAGGAAAACTTTTCCTTTTCTAAAGATCACCTCATAACCATGGTCTTCTAATACCACTACAGAGACAAGATTCTTCCTTAGGCCTGGAACATACAAAACATCTTCTAGTTTGAGAGGGGAGCCAGACTCCCTCTGAAAGGAAACTTTACTTATGTTGGTTGCGCTATACCTCCCGTCATCCCCAAACTCTATGTTCTGTTGGAGGTCCTTCTCCTCCAAGTCACTAAATATATCTCTATTCCCTGTCATATGGAACGAGGCACCATTGTCTAGATACCAGATGTTGTAATATTCCTAATTAGCTTTTAGCTAATTAGAATATCAATTTTTGTTTTCTTTTCAACAAGATAGATGAATAAGAGGGTAGAGGGACCCATAAATCCCTTTATTAGGAATAAAACCACTTATTAATGTGAATGTGGATTAATGCATCTAGATAGGGTCAAGATGAATAAACCACTTCTTGGTGTGAATGTGGGTCAGTGCATGTGGATGGGGTCAATTTGACCAAATTAACAACATTGTCATGGAGGTAGTGGAGACAGTGGAGGAAAGCACAGTCATAATGGAGGTTAGTGGCCATGTGTGTAGCATCATTATTGTGTGGGGCCAAGACGGTGAGGGCTCACAAGAATATAAGGAAGGGGATGGCAGCCATAAAAAGCATTCTAAATATTATTTATGAATTGTCTTTTAGGACTTTCTACATGCTTAAGTTGCTTAGCTAAGTATGTTGTGTTGTTTAGCACATGGGTGTTTTCGAGCAGAAATCCCAACCTTATCCTTGGGGGACTTCGAGTTCCCACTACGGAAAGGTTATTGAGTTGCATTTCATCATCAAGCATCAGGCCAATCTTCAACCCCTATCAGAAATGCGATCTCCTTTAGGAATTGCACAATCCAGAAGGGCAGATCTATTGGAGGAGAAATAACCCAAGTTTCTTAGCTTGGAATCTAGTGAGGGGAGCAGCCCTTCATCCAGCAAGTTGATTGGGAGGAGTAACAATATATTTATCATCAGTGCGGCCACCTCCCAGCAGTCTCCTAGTTGCAGTTCGTAAATCATCCCTAGGGCTGCATTTTTAGTTATTGTCATTTCCAGAAACCCTTTCTAGGCTATCTTGGAAAAGTGCTAGAAAGATCAAATCTCTGATCCCGACTATTTATGAGCACCAAACCATTAGATCTACGCATTCCTAGTTTCCAGCAGCTGTATTTTCCAATAGGACTACACAGTGGCAGCATTCCAACAGTTGTTGCAGCAACATCATATCATGTGTTGAGGTTTAGGGCCATTTCAGTCTTTTCTGTCTAGCTTGAGTGTCTTTTCTTCAAGCACTTCAATACTTCATCTTTGCTACTAAATGTAATAAACTGAATTAGTTGATCTTCTCATATGTTTGATGTTATGATGTTTACTTAAATTTCCAGTTTATTGTTAAATATTCATTTTTATTTTATTTTGGTATATTACAGTGGTATCAAAGCATAATATTAGCTCAGCCTGTGGGGAATTTACATCTATGACATCTGAAGAAGAACCTCTTATAGACTGGGAGAAGAGGTATATTAATAGAGGTCGCAAATTTGATTATACAACCAACAAAGAAGACCACATCTTAGAAGAAATAGAAGACAAAGGTAAATCTCGAATGTCGGGATAAATGGACAAGAAAGAGTTTCCAAAACTTCTTCTCCAATCTATGCAGGATCTCGCCAGAGAGATCAACGAGATGAGAGTGGAGAGACAAAGGGAAACCCCAAGAGGGTTTCAAAATGGAGAAATTTCTGGTACTTCACATCATTGGTGTGAGCTACCAACAGTGCAGCAAGCTTCACAATGCTCCACTATGCCTGCCTTCCTAGCAGTAGGAAATAGGGTTTGAGGACCACAAGAGCATGAGGCTCTCAGTGATTATTTTATGGAATATGAATCTCAATATCTAATATTCAAAGAAAATATTAACTTCCAAGAGTTCTGCCATATCAAAGATAACAGAAGACCCCGTAAAAATAATAGAGGTGGAGGGCACATGAAGAACAATGATCTGCAATGTACTATGGGTAGATTCTTTTTGCCTGCTTTTGATGTGTCATCCAAGTACGCGGCAAAGGCTTGGGTGAAAAAGTTAGAAATTTATTTCCATCTAAACCAAGTATCAGAGACTAAAGATGTTAATATAGCAGCACTGCAACTTGAAGGTGAAACACATGAATGGTGGTTCCATGGACTGTCTACATTGGGACATGCAGGTGTGACTGCATATGTAGAGTTCACCTGAAGATTGATAGAGAGATTTGACCGAAGAGATCCAGAGGAACACTTTTTTGAGCTAGCTAATCTCAAGCAATCAAGAACCTGGAGAGTTATATCTCTGAGTTCTTGAAAATTTCCATCATGGTGCCATATATGTCTGCAGCTACAAGGGTATACATGTTCATTGATGGACTAGTGGAACCATTGCATGGGTTAGTAAATTCCACTAGACCAGCTATGCTCCAAGATTCCATTGAGAGGGGTAGGGACTTACAATATTCTTTGCAAAGGGCAAGAGCTACATTCCAACAAAAATCCACATTCCAATCAAAAGGGAATATATTAAGGTTCCACCCCAAAAAGGGAACTAAGGAAAATGACCTCTTAGTGATGATATCTAGAGAGATTTTAGGAGGAGGAAGCTTTGCTTCACTTTCCAAGAACCATGGGCACCAGGGCATCACTGGAAAGGAACATTATATTGAAGTGTTATCTGATAGTGAAAATGAAGAAGAGGAAGAGCTAGAAGGGGACACCAGTGTTGTGGCACCAAGAGAGGATCCACCACCACCATGAGGTGGAAATGGAGCATTTGCTCCAAATGGAGGGGCCCTTTTAGCTTTGTAGGGAGTTCCCAAGTATCTGAAATTGAGAGTCTGAGGCACAGTTCAGGGGAAGCAGGTGTCAATATTGATAGACAGTGGGGCTAGCCATAATTTTTTTGATACCAAACTAGTGTAGAGGAGAGGCATACCCACAAATTATTTTGAAGGATTTTTCAGTTTTGGTTCCAGGAGCTAGAACCATACAGTGTGTGAAGTATGTTCTGTAATTGATTGTAACTTTGGGGACATACACTTTGAAAGATCACTTCTTTTTCTTCAATATTCATGACGCCAATGTGATATTGGGTGTACAGTGGTTGATCACACTGGAAAAGTTCACCATGGATTGGGAGACCTTGGAAATGGAATGGATAGATAAGAAGAGTGGTAAGCACCAAATGATCAGGGGCATGCACATTTATCCACCTTAGGTAGTCTCAACACATACGATGGAGGTTGATTTGTGCAGAGGAGACATAGAATGGGTAGTAGAACTGCGTATATCGGAGGCAGGAGGCAAGGACAAATCAGTCCACTCTTATGTGTAGTATATTATAGACTGCTATTCTACATTATTTGGGGACATTAAACTAGGAAGGCCACTGGACCGGGGGTTTAAAAATACTATTGAGTTGGAGTAGGGGATCCAAGCAGTAATCACCACACCCTATAGCCACCCCAAAGCTTACAGGGATGAGATTGAGAGAGCTATTCAAGAGCTCTTTGATTTAGGACATATCTGACCCAACACCAGTAATTTTGCTTCGTTTGTGGTCTTTTTGAAGAATAAGGATGGTACCTTAAGGATGTGCATTGAATATAGAGCCTTGAATAGGAAGAAAATGTAGAATATGTACCCGATTCCCAGGATCGATGAGTTGATGGATGAGCTGAGGGGATCAAATTTCTTTTAAAAGATTGATTTGAGGTTAGGGTACCATCAGATCAAGGTAAGTGATCAGGATATCCCCAAGAATACATTTAGATGTCATTATGGCCACTTTGAGTTCTTGGTGATGCCATTTTGGAAGACCAATGCTCCAACTACTTTTCAGTCTTGTATGAACCACATCTTCCGTGGTCAGTTGATGAAAGTTGTGTTGGTTTTCTTTGATGACATTCTCATCTACAAATGCACATGGGAAGAGCATCTACATCATATTGAGGCATTATTACGCATTCTGGAAGAGCATCATTTCTATGCCAAGCTCTCCAAATGTGAGTTTGGGCTCACAGAGATGCTTTATTTAGGTCACATCATTGGAGTAGATGGAGAAAGGGTCCATGAGGAGAAGATTTGTGCTATTCTTGATCGGCCAGAGCCAAATAATGTAATAGAACTTTGAGGTTTTTTAGGCATCTGCACCAACTACCAAAATTTTGTCAAAGGGTTCTCCCAACTAGCAGCACCACTTATAGATTTGACCAAGAAGGGAGCCTTTGGTTGGAAAAAAATTGCGCAGAGGCTCTTTGATAGGCTCAAGGAGGTGATGAACAATTTTCTGGTGTTGGCATTTCTATATTTCACCCAAACCTTTGTGTTAGAATATGATGCTTCAGGGGAGGGTATTGGTGCAGTTGATGCACAGGGGGCATCCCATAGACTTTCAGAGTCTAAATTTTCTACCACATGAGAAGTTGCATCCAATATATGACAAGGAGATGCTAGCCATTATGCATGTATTGGAAAAATTCAAGCAGTATCTGGTAGCCAACAAATTCCGAGTAAAGGCTGATCACAACATTCTTCGGTATTTTCTTGAGAAAAAGAAGTTGCAAGAGAGGCATAAAAAATGGGTTAGAAAAATTCAGGCATATGACTTTGACATTTAATATGTCAAAGGGAAGAGCAATGTGGTATCTAATTCCTTATCACGAAGACCAGCGATGTTGTCCTTGATGAGTGTGGATTTAGATTGGAAGGCCTAACTGTAGGTGGATTATTCCAAATACTGCTTCACATGTGAGATACTAGAAGGGCAGGTGACCAATGAGAAATATAGAGTAATGGATGAGGTCATCTACTATCGGGACCAGATATTCTTGACTAGAGATTCTAAGCTCAAGGAGAAGATTTTACATGCAGCACATGATTCACCGCTCTCAGGCCACCAAGGTTTCACAGAGACATATCGGGACATCAAAGAGAGATTCTCATGGAAGGGTCTCAAGGAGGATGTGCTCCAGCATATCAAGGAGCGTGTAGTTTTCTAGAGGAATAAAGGAGAGAAAAAACATCCTACAGGGTTGTTACAACCACTTCCTGTTCCGGAGGGGAAATGGGAGAGAATTTCTATAGAATTCATTACCGTTTTTCCAGCAGTGCAGGGAAAGGATTGTATCTTTGTGGTCATTGATTGACTAACAAATTATTCAAATTTATTTTTCATTTCCTCATGGTACACTTCTTCATAAGTGGCCGAGATTTTCCTTAGAGATGTTTTCAGACTTCATGGTATTCTTAAGACCATAGTCAGTGATAGATATAGTCGTTTCATGGGTGGATTTTGGCAGGGGCTTTTCCATTTGGTGGGTACCGAGTTGACAACGAGTACCAATTATCACCCCCATACATATGGGCAGATAGAGATAGTAAAAAAGTGTCTGGAAGGCTACATGTGAAACTATGTTTTGGGCCCACATAGAGCATGGCTACACTAGCTCCACTTGGTAGAATATTGCTACAATACGATATTTCATATGTCGATCAGTATGTCTCTATTTCAGGCTCTATATGGTTATGATGCTTTATCATTTGTTGATGTGATTTTTGGAGCAAGCAAGGCTCATAGAGCCAAAGAGTGGATCCAAGAGAGTTAGGATATACTTCATTCTCTTAAGGAAAAAATTGTTGCAACCCAAAATCTATAGAATTTATATGCAGATCTAAGTCAGGTGGAGAGACAGTTTGAGGTGGATGATTTCGTCTATCTCCATCTTCAGCCTTACAAGTAGTCTACGCTAAGGGATAAGGGGGTTGAGAATCTTAAGCCCCATTTCTATGGGCCATACAGGGTGATCTATTGTGTTGGGGAAGTAGCATATGAGTTGGATATCCCCATTGGGAGTAAGATCCACAATATTTTTCATGTCTCATGCCTAAAGAAGGCCATTGGTCAGCATACATTTGCCACTATGGAGCTCATGCCTATTGATGATGAGGGCCATCTGGTTTTAGAATCAGAAGTTATCTTCGATACTCGGGAGAGGCAACTAAGAAACAGGGTGATAAAAGAATATCTGGTTCGGTGGAGGAACCTTCTAGATGAGGATGCCACTTGGGAAGGAGAGAAGATTTTGCAGCATCCATCCTTGTAGTTTCTTGAGAACAAGAAACATTTGAGAGGGGAGGAGTGTAATATTCCTAATTAGCTTTTAGCTAATTAGAATATATATATATATATATATATATATATATATATTTCAACAAGATAGATGAATAAGAGGGTAGAGGGACCCAAAAATCCCTTTAGTAGGAATAAAACCACTGCTTAATGTGAATACAGATCAATGCATCTAGATAGGGTCAAGATGAATAAACCGCTTCTTGGTGTGAATATGGGTGAGTGCATGTGGATGGGGTCAATTTGACCAAATCAACAATGCAGTAATGGAGGTAGTGGAGACAATGGAGAACAACATAATCATAATGGAGGTTAGTGGCCATGTGTGTAGCATCATTATTATGTGGGGCCAAGAGGGTGAGGGATAAAAATAATATAAGGAAGGGGATGGCAGGCATAGAAAGAATTCTGAATATTGTTTTAGAATTTCCTTTTATTACTTTGTGCATGCTTCAGATGTTTAGCTAAGCCTTCTTTGTTGTTTAGCACATGGGTGTTTCTGAGCGGAAATCCCACCCTTATCCTAGGGGGACTTCGAGTGCCTACTCAAGAAAGGTTCTTGAGGTACATTCCATCATCAGGCATCATGCCAGTATTCAACCCCTATCAGAAGTGCAGTCTCCTTTAGGAATTGCACAATCCAGGAGGGCAGATCTATTGGAGGAGCAATAACCCAAGTTTCTTAGCTTGGCATCCAGTGAGGGGAGAAACCCTTCATCAGGGAAGTTGATTGGGAGGAGTAATAACCGATTTCTCATCATTTCATCCACCTCCTAGAAGTCTCCTAGCTGCAGTGTGTAAATCAGCCCTAGGGTTTCATTTTCAGTTATTGTCATTTCCCGAAACCCTTTCTGGGTTATCTTGAAAAAGTGCTAGAAACCTCAGATATCTGATCTTGACTATTTCTGAGCACCCAATTAGCATATCGATGCATTCCTAGTTTCCAACAACTATATTTTCCAACAGGAGTGCACAGTGGCAGCATTCCAGCAACTGTCGCAACAACATCATATCATGTGTTAAGGTTTAGGGCCATTTCAGGCTTTTTTGTCTAGCTTGAGTTTCTTTTCTTCAAGCACTTTGTACTTCATATCTTCTATCATCTAATATGCTCATATGTTTGATGTAATGATGTTTACTGCAATTTCCAGTTTATTGTTCAATATTCTTGTTTATTCTATTTTGGGATATTACACATGCATCCCATTACAGTGCTGGCCATGCATGAAATGAGAGTAAAATAAAGCTCGAACTATGAAGACAATGCTTCACCCACTGCAATTGTAGGCTCCTTCTTGCTTGCCTTCTTCTGTGGAAAATTTGAAGCATAGTGCCCATGCTCGTGACAACGAAAACGTATGACCTTGGAAAAGTCTCTCTTTCCCTCTTCGCCTTAGGATTTCTTTCCCTTGGCCTTCTTTCATTTTCTCACTAATGAAAAATATTCTTCTTTGTTGATGTTGGAGGTCTTGTCTCTGGTGCTCCGCCTCATCTCTTCTCTTACCAAGTCAGACCACAAATGCTCCCATTCTGGTAACTTCTCCCTCCCATTCACAAAGTCCTAGTAACTATGCCAGCTCTTGGGAAGGCCTAGAAGTGTTAGGATCACCAAGTCATCATCGACTATGGTCACACCAACACTTCCAAGCTCATATCGACATTGAGTGAACTTTTCCAAGTATGTTGATACCATATCACCCTCCTCCTTCTTGATATTTCTGAGCTCTTCCTTCAGTGCCAAATTCCTTTGGTCAATGCTATTCTGAAACAGATCTATCAAGGCCTTCCACATAGCATATGGAGTTGAATTCCCATGGATACTCTAGAAAATATGATCTCGAACTCCCTCTAACAAGATCTTTCTCACCTTTGCTACCTTCTTCTACCATGCATCAATAAGTTGGGCATCTATTGCTGCGGGCTTGGGAATATCAATATCTATGAATTCCTTCAACCCGTTGTCCTCCAAAATTGCCTCCATCCTATCCTTCCATGAAATATAATTCTAATTTCCCTTGATTTCATATTCAAGTCTCAAGCCATTGAAAGACATCTTGATTTTCTGCTAGGCCCTGAAGAATAAATCTGCAAATTTGAAACTGCTTAAGACAAACTCAATTTCTTCTCTTCTATTATGATTTCTGGCGCTATGATACCTTGTAGAAAATCTCTAACACAACTCTAATACCATGTATAAATTATATAGAAACTCTATACCAATGGATTCAATCCAATCATGTAATGTACTAAAACAAGATACCAGATCCTTTTACTATATTTGTGGAATATAAAACATGATCACTCAATCACATGCAAGTAAGAGAAAGGAAATTATCAATCACACAACACAAGATGTATCTGGGAAAAGCACCTACTCAAAACCCCTCTATTAATATTTTATATAGTCAAATAATCATGAAACCATACAATGCTTTCTCACACCCAGGAAATATTGCACTCTATCGATTGTCTCACCCTGATCCTGCTAAAAATTGACTAGAATTTCTCAGGAAAAATTGAAAAACACTTAGCTAATTCTTAGCCCCTGCATAGCTCAGCCTTTCTCACGCAATATCTAGGCAATTAATCTCTATTAAATAGGATAATAAACCTTCCTTGAATGTGAAATCCCTATGGAGCCTTCCTCTGACTTTGTAATTGTGCCCTAGCAATTCTCTAATAATACAACGGATAGTTAACTTCCCTTTAACCTTTATCTCAATTGGTTTTTCATCATAATTGACATGCATGCAGCTATTAATAGTGAATCATCAGTTACTTGGTAGATCACTACTTTTGAATTAAATCTAATGTAATTTTCTTGACCTCTCACTAGCTCATCATTAAGTTAGAACTAGTTAAATTGATTTTAACTCAATTAATTTAAGTTAAATGATTACACTCGCACCACACTAGTGCTACAACTACAACTACAACTGGACCCTAAAAATAATAGAATCACCCTTTACCCTCAACTTGGAATTATTGATCTAACTAAGTCTATCGCACTTATTTAACTGATACAAGTTGTTATGAGATGAAATTACAATTTACTTTCAATTTAATTAAGGGATAATTAAATCAAAAGATTCACATGGTAGCCATTTTTGGGTGCCATTTTCTGGATTTTGTTTCTGGATGCCAATTTCATTGTTTCTTGTTGCAAATTTCAACACATTACAAAATGCAATGCTCTCTCAATGAAAATGAGATGCAACTAGAGCCAATGAAAAGCAGTTATTGCAAACCAAATAAAAATAATATAAATGAGAACCAACTAATGGAGGCGGGATGAAAATAATGCAAAAGAAAACTACAAATGCAAACAAGATGCAAATGGAATGAATACCTTATAAAATTTCTTTTTTTCTTTTAAAGTATAAATCGATGGATGAAATGAAAAGAAATAAATTTATATCAAAAGAAAACCTTTTATTTTTTATTTTGTATAAAATAAAAGTATGCAAAAAGAACCATGCAACCCTAATGCATGAACAAGATCAAATTTCCTTTCCCATGATTTTTTCAAATGATAAGAGAAGTGACTAAAAGAGGGAAATCCCACAAAGGAAGATGAAATACTTCATGCACTCCAATAGTGAGAGAATAACCACTAACAAACAAAGCAATAGACCCTTTCACACTATCAATTGTCTATAGGCCCAAAAGATCCAAAACCTAGAGGAAAAGGAATATTTCTTGCACAAGGTAAAAATAAAATTCATAAAGCCTTTCTTACAGCACTAGAAAACTAACTCAACATACAGCTATCAACCAAATAAAGATCACAAAACTTTTTCAATAAAGCATTGGATGATCAAGAAGATGAAATAAATTCCACCTTCAGGATAGATACTATTGAAATTTGGGGGGCGTGGAGACGAATTTCTCTTAGGGAAACCCTAAGTCCCCAAGAGAAAACCCTTTAGCTCCAAATTGGTCATAATTGGACTAAAAGGAAATATTATTATTTGATTTTGCAAATAATTATTGATATTTGAATATTGTTGAAATTTTAATTTATATTTTCCTCCCAAAATGACTAAGTCAGCTCCAATTTTTTCACTTAAATATTTGTATAAATCCTCAAGTCTTGAGAATCATTTCGATGAGAAACATTTTTATAAATGTATTTGATAGTCAAATACATTTGATATTTTAACTTAGGGTCATTGATATTTTGATAGTGCATTAGCTCTATCTTCTTCTATATTTCTTCATTGATTCATTGTTATTATCTAAACTTAGCTGTGATAATGTTTTAATGATATGTATGTTTTGCAAAGTGGCATGCCCGTTTAACCTCTAATTGTTTATCCAATAATTAACATCCTTTTGATACCATATTTCAAGCCTCAAATGACTTTTATTGGAATCAAAGAAATGTTAGTAAGCATCTTATTCTTCATATAGATGTGTTATAAATGAAGTTATTCTTGGACATTAGATTCCTAATCATGGTCTTATTATCAATAGGTTGAATCCTTGCTTCTAAGAGGAAGGTTTGGATAATGTGCATTGATTTTAAATTTTAGAATATTAACTATAAAACACTTCTAGATTTACTTCATCTTCCTCAAGTTTTTCTAAAAATTTTGCAACCAAAGGTTGGTAATGTTGAAAATGGTGTGATACTCATATTTGGCCACAACCATATTGTGTCATTAATGCATTTAGCTAGGCATTTATTATGGTTAAGACATTCATTTGTTGTAATACTAGGTGATAGTTAAATCTGGTCTAGTCAATTTTGATATGTAGACTCATTAACCCTATTGGGGAGTACACCCTACCTACATGGGCCCATAACCCTTCTTAAGATGACATCGTACTTGAGTGGTGTATAAATGCACAACTCAAATCTCATTTTTAAATCATATTTTTGTTAATAATAGTATGTTATTATCCTAGTATGTAGACTATAATTCAAGTGAGGGAGATTTGTAAGTTGCACATACACCTTTCTTCTTATATGAAAAAACTAAAATAGTTATGCTTTAATATTAAAGCAAAGTAGATCTCTTCAAACTCCATGTTTATTAAGCATAAAGAGTTCAAAAACAAATTGAGATGTGAATCACTTAATTCTTAAAATATACCGATTAAAATGGATCTACATTGGTATATTTGTGGTGTTTTTTTGAATTATTTTATTTTAAATATTAGATTGTGTTAACTTCACATCATGTCAATATTAAACACATACATTAAACATCTCCCTCCTATTGAATTATAGTATATCTCTCTTATTACATATAATAAATCAATTATAATATAATAAACTATCAATTAAATATAAATTAAATTAAATTTATCATAATATATTTCAAGATCTATAGACAAACATAATCCCACACCACAAAACAAATTAAGATTTTGTAATGCAAATAATTCACATATAATAATGTAGGGTTATAAATAATTCAAATTCAAATCCCATGCTCATATGTGCCAAGGATAATGTTTGACTATTCAAAATGGTTTACCTGTATTATATAATACATAGAAACAAAACTTGCCATAATTTAATGTATTTGATGAACCAAAATTATCTCAAGGAATATTCTAAAGAAGAAAGTTCATATAAAATATAATGAAAATAGAGTGCATATTCTTGGTTTGTTTTGTATTTTACTAAATTCCTAGGAAGAGAAACTTCAATATGGAAGTAACCACCAGCAACATAATAAAAATGATAGCATTCTAAAAGTGGAAGAAAAATAAAAGTGATATCAACTCGCGAACGGTTCGATTTCTTTACTTTACATAACGGACGTCTACTAATCGCTCACGATTTTCACAATTACTTGCATAATTGTTAGAATATTATCTTTAATAGTTGCACTCCGAAAGGAGTAATCGCTATTAAGCTTTGGCGCTCTCCTCGGTCTGTTCAATTAATTATTAATTTAATAAAATACTAAAAATATTAAATATTATATATAGGTAGTGAAATTTATTATAAATAATGATTAATTAATAATAAAAATAATTATCATTAATTGTTGTTAGATTTATGGTTTTTGTGATCTATAATTTAGAAAAATGTTTTTTCGAATTAAACACATTATTAAAATTTGATTGATGTTTAGAATCAAATGTTGCGCACATCCTCTCACATTGAATGATATTCCTAGACTGTTGTTTGGACTCGACACAAACTGTCATCCCTTCAACCACCAATTTGATTTCGGATTGAAATGCTACCACTCAACATAGCTGAAGCGATGTTCCGATCCTGCATTCCTCGGTCTTGATATTTAATGTTAATTCATTTTTTTCCCACTTGGCTATAGCCATGCAACTTAATCCTTTATGCCTCCATCTGGAGTCGAGATATCCCATCTTCCTACTCCAGCTCCTGAGGAGGTCCTACCATACCTCGAAGCAATACTTGAATGGGTGTGACTTGTATCCTTTAATGCGCGATTTATTCCATTTATCAATTGTATTCATATCACTTAGATATTTTTTCATGGGACGTGAAATATTTGGGAATGTGCTTGGTCTAAAATAAAAACCCCTTAATCTAAGGCAGTGCCTCTATGGCAGTGCATCTATGGGCTTGGCTATCTACTTTCCGGTTTTTCTCTCGTTTTACATGGAAAAATAATCTTCTAAATTGCTTAGAAGGATCTCTATCCTTAGGAACATGGAGAAATTTTAGATTATTTTTTTATGCCTAATCTTGGAACATCTTTGGATAACAATCATTGAATCTTCAATTATACTTAGTTGTCAAAAACCTTTGGATATAGTGGTCTTCAGTCCTTGTGAGAGCGACAAGGATTCAAATTGATTATTCGTAGCATTCCCAGTCCCATGCGTACCTTGTTTATATTATTCCATCATAATTGTAAAGCACCTCTCCCACTCATGCCTCACTACAATTTCACTTTATATTAAGAAAAGGAAAATATACACATCTTATTTTATGTTATAAAACAATTATTAAATATTACTATATTTTAAAATTTATTTAATTAAAATAAAATATTTGAAATAAAATGTTGTTTTTGGGGTTAACTTAATTGGTTGAGTCTTAGTCTTTAAAACATCTTTTCTATTGAGAGGTCATGGGTTCAATTCTCTCATCACTCTCGGGTCATGCTTTGTGGTTGAGCCATAGGAAGTGATCCATTTGAGCGGGTTTGCTTGGTACACATATTTCGCAGAGATAGTGGTCAATGATATATATATATATATATATATATATATATATATATATATATATATATATATAATTAAATATATGAATTAAAATATGAAAAAGTAAAGAACAAAGTATTCAATATAATCTTAAGTAGATTCAAAATTAAGATGGATTTATGTTGGTTCTTAATAATATTATTTAGGTGTAGTCTACCGAATAGACTAAATGTTTTTTTTTCTAAAATCCGACAATACAAGTTTTAGGAAGATTGCGATTTCCTATTGTTTAAAATCCACTTTTTAATGCATAAATGGATTCAACACCTAAAAACCCCTTAGGCACTTGATATTTGGATATTAAACAATTTAAACTTACGATTTTGAAAAATATCAAGCATGGATTTTTAGATATTTTTCTAGTGATTTTTCATTATTAATATTTGCAGGCAGACCATTCAAAAATAAAAACCTTGAAAATAGTTCATACTCAGGTAACTAACATATTTACCATTCATTACTCCCCACCATAATTTAAGCAAGTCTTTGCATAAAAAAATGAATAGGAATAAGATGTAAATACATTTCCCACCTTTATTTATGTTTTTCTTAGCACTTATGTAGGAGTAAAATTTACTACTCACACAAATTTATAAGCCGTTGTGCCTAAGTAATCAGTGAATTTACCCACTTTGAATCTCAACCAATTAGTTCCTACCAAAGCAAGACTATAGGATTTGATTTCATATTTATCACTATTAATTTAGCATTGAACATAGTAGATTATAATTTTTCATGTAAATAGTTTCTAACTTGAGTGGCAAGGACTAAGCTGCCTTGCAACAACTATTTCTCTTTTTTAAATTTATTTTAATGTGATATGTACGTTATGATTTTTCCTTGTAATTTTTTTTTATTTTTTTATTTTTTTAATAAAAACAACATTACAATAGAACAAATTGAATTCAATAAATTAATTATTTTTATTGCTTTTTACTTTTTATTTTCTTTAATTAAGTGGACATTGTGCTTTGTTATTATTATTTTGTGATATAATGCTTTATTTTATGGAAATTATAATAAATATCCATATTAAGCCAACATTTGCTTACAGTCTTTTACAATCACTATGTATTCCCTGTATTGAGCTAATATTTAGATGTTTACACTCATTTAAAGACACTACAACAACTCCCCCATACTCGGTTGTATGCAAAAATAAAAATAAAAAACAAATTATTTTGAATATTTTAATAATCGATAATGATAATGATAATAGTTAATATTAACGATTGGAATATTATTCTAGTCGACTATTCTCATTGGAAAATTCATACATATAGAATGTAGGCGGATATTAAAAACAAAACCATGTAATTTATTATTCAAATTCGTAATTTTTTTGTGAATATTATCCATTTAATGATATACATGTAAAAAATAGATGAAATTTTAACCAAATGGACACAATTTTTTTTTTTTTTTTCCAGGAAATGTCCAATAAATAACCAATTAGCGAACTTTCGCCCCTAAAACATTCACTGAAGAGAAGTGTTTTTCATCTTCATCGCTTCACAAAAATGCCAAATTCTTTCATTATGGAGATTGTGAGAGTTTGTTCTTATTTTAATAGTGTTTTTTTTTATGATTAATCCAAATATGGAGATATTTTTGATGTTTTAGATTAGGGTTCATCACGTCTTTATCGTATCTTAATTCTCTTTTAACCTTAAATTATTTATCACACCATAAATTATTATTAAATTTATATGTAATAATGTTTTTGACATTCTAATTATTGTGCAAAGCCAACTCTTTCTTGTTCCCTAATTATTTAGTCAAGACTTGACATCTTTATGCCACCATAGTCACTCATGATTTTTATAGGAGATTGAAGCAATATTAGGAAGCCTCTTATCTTCCATTTTGTTTATGTTGTTCTAGTACATAAAGTACCTAGTCATAGCCATGCTCAATGAGGAATTACTAGTTTTTATGAGGAAGATAAGATAAGGTATATTGTTATTAATTTTGAGATTATAATTTTTAAAACACTTTACCATTTTCTTTAACTTTATTCATGATTATTTAAATATATTTCAATCCTATACTCCACAACTATATGAGGCAATATGAGTGATAAAGGTCTCAAAAATGAGTTTCTTTCTATTCTATAGAAAAAGGTCCATCAATTTAGATTGTTTTTTAGTCCATAAAATATTTCCATTCTCCACTTATGTTTTCTCAATGCTATAATTCTAGTTAAGAGTTAAGTTTGAGATAAATATTGATTCCAAGATATTTGTGTGAATTCACTCCATCCAATTATTGTTATCATATATGAAATTTACTTATCATAACCTTCATTTTATTTTAGCTCATATCATAACCATTAGAGTAATATCATGATTGTAAATACTACATAAGTGTTGACATTGCGATCAACACCCTCCAAAACTTTTCCTACACGTGAATTTTGGAGCCTACTAAGAATCCAATGATATGTCATTCCATAGTCACTTCATGATTGATTAAGGTTACGCTATGTAGAAATTATACAACAAGCATGTATATCTTGGATTGACCCGATCTAACAATGTGCTAAAGTTAAATACTAAATCACTTCTACAAATATTTTGTGGAATTAAAAACACAATCGCTAATCACATGAACATGAAGAAAGATCAATCACACACAACACATATAATTTCCCGAGGAAAGCTTACAACTAAAAACCCCACTATATTCATTTGTATATTTAGCATGGATCATGAAACAATTACATACAAAAATCTTCTCACAAGAGCCCTCAGTACATCAACTAATTGTCTCACACTATCATATGCAAAACTGACCAACACATAGCTAATGATCAGTCTCAAGACAACCCGCCTTGCTTGTGCAATCCTTGATGATAAAGATCCTGAAAAGATAGGAATTCTTGCCTTCCTTGATTGTGCAAGTATCATGGGCACTCCAATGGGTGTTTTCCTACATGTGTGCAAGCAGATAATCCTACAACTAATAGTCAGCCGCCCTTTCACCTAGAACTCAACTGGGTCGCCACTGGATCTGACATGCATGCAGCTAATAACAGTAAATCCTCAGTTTCATGTGATATCACTGATTGTGAATTAATTAATATTTAATTCACTAGATCTCTCACTAGTGTATCTTTAGTTACAACTAGCACAACTGAGTTTATCTCACTTAACTGAGTTAAACTGTTTACAATTTGCACCAACTCATGCACCACTGCACTTCGAACTGTGTTACAACTTGAATTACTCTACATGTCCCACCAACCAACCTATAACGCTAAATCCACTAGCTAATTAAATTTATCACTTTCATTTAACTCATTCAAGTCCACAATGAGAATATATTACAGTTTAATGTCCATCTAAATTAAGGGATAATAAAAATAGACATGCACCCAAAAATAGCACTGTGGGCCCCACCCTAGTCTGGGTGCTTAATACAACCAAGTGTTGAATGCAAACAGGTGTTTAATGTACTATTTGTGGGTGTTGAATCTTCTTGTTGAATCTCAACACTCCCTCTCAACAAGAAAGGGATTATCCTTCACCGCGATCTTGTCTCTATGGTATTCAAATTTTCTCCTTGTGAGCGCATTCGTAAGAATATCTGCATTCTGATCTTCTATGGGAATGTAATGAAGCAACATGATCCTTCTCTGCACAAAATCTCTGAGAGGATGGTACCAGATATAGATATGCTTGGACCTATCATGAAATATAGGATTAATTGAGAGTTTAATGCAACTTTTATTATCACAATGAATCACTGTTGGATCCATCTAAGAACCAAACAGACCAACCAAGATATTTCTCATCCAGATAGCCTCACATGCAACTTGAATTGCTGCCATGTATTCTGCTTCTGTTGAACTAAGTGCCACCAATTGTTGTTTCTTGTTGTACCAGGAAACAGTTGTCGATCCAATGCTAAATATCCCCCCTGATGTGCTCTTTTTGTCTGATGGACTTCCAGCCCAATCTACATCCGTGAAGCTATGCAAATTCACTCCATCTATCCATCTGTACCATTTACCATACTCTTATGTTCCCCTCAAGTATCTCAGGACATGCTTCCCCGCCTTCCAAAAGAGCTTGGTAGGCTTAACCATATTTTTACTCAGTTGGTTAACTGCGTAGAAAATGTCTAGTCTTGTGTCCACTAGATACATTAGCGAACCCACTAACTGTAGATAGACAGTATCATCCACTACCTCTCTAGAAGTAGCATCCTCTTTCCTCCAGTTTCCTGGAAGAGGAGTATCCATGGGTTTGCAACTCTCCATGTTAAACTTACCCAGTATCTCCTTTGCATACTTTCCTTGAGACACAAAAAGTTCACCATCCCGCTACCATATTTCCAATCCAAGTAAATAATGAAGGAGTCCCATGTCCTTCATTTGAAACTCCCTTGCAAGATCCTCCTTACATGAGTGTATCTGCTGCTCATCACTAGTCAAAATTAGATCATCAGCATAAAGAACAATGATCAATAGCTTACCCTCAGCAACAATATGCTACAGGTTTTCATCTGCTTCACTTTTGGTGAAGCCCAGTCAGGTGAAATAACTGTCTATCCTAGTGTACCAAGCACGGGGTGCTTGCTTCAGCCCATATAACACTCTTTTGATCCTGCACACATGTGACTCATTGTTGAAGATTTCAAAACCTTCAGGTTGCTCTATGTACACCTCTTCCCCAATGATCCCTTTGAGAAAAACAATTTTCACATCCATCTGATAAATGCGCCATCCCATCTACATTAAGAGTGCAAGGATGGATCTTATGGAAGAGTACCTTACGACAGGCACAAAAGTATCATCATAATCTATTGCCTTGATCTGTGAGAATCCCTAGGCCACAAATCTAGCCTTGTATTTCTCCACACTCCCATCGACAGCTTGCTTTACCTTGTAGATCCATATTGAACCTACTACGGAATTGTCAACTGGTCTTGGGACTATCTCCCATGCACTGTTATTGACAATGGAGTCATACTCCTCCACCATTAAATCGACCCAGGTAGGTTGCTGTACTGCTTCCTGAAAGTAAGATGGTTCAGTCCCAATACATTTTCTCATAAGAGCCATGTGTCTAGTAAATCGGTCAGGAGACTGTCTTTGTCTGCACTGTGAGGTAGAGGCTCCTACATTATGTGCATCATCAAATCTTAGCCTATCAACTTCCATGGTGCACCTTCTACCATTTTTGATGGATGGATCTACATGAGTGATTTCATCCACTCCATGAACCTCCTCATGTGGTTGATTCACATCTTGAGACTCATCCTTGGGAACCAATAGTTCATCCTATGCATGCAAGTCCAGCACCCTCTCAAGATAAAACTCCATGGATTTCCCCTCATCAAATTTTATATCCCGTCATACAACATTCATTATGTTGTTTGGAAAATAAACACGATAATTATTGGGTGTTTCTGTGTACCCCACAAAAATCCCAACCTCAGTAGTCAACTCCAGCTTCTTCATGGTGTCCTTGGTTACATGCACATTAACAGATGAGCCAAAAAATCTTAATGTGTGAAACATCAGGTTTCTTACCAGTGAAAGCCTCTTTAGGTGTACTCATGACAAGTACTCTATGAGGACAACGGTTTTGCACATAAACCGCAATGTTGCATGCTTCTGCCCACAAATTCATTGGTAGGCCCTGATCATGCAACCTCTCTCATGTTGCACCCACAACCATTCTGTTCTTCCTCTCCGTGGCCCCATTTTGTTGTGGGTTATGAGGTGCTATGAGTTCTCTTATAATTCCTTATTTACTGTAGAAGTTCTTGAATTCGTTAGAGATATATTCTCCACCATTATCGCTCCTCAGAGCCTTCACTTGTTTCCCCGACTCTTTCTCCACCAATGCCTTAAACTCACAGAACATGGAGATTTTTTTATATTTCTTCTACATGAAGAACAGGGAAAATTTTAAGGATGGAAATTTATCTTGAAGTTTAAAATATTGGTGAATCTTACTTGTCCCCAATATGTAAATTGTAAATTTTTTATGATATTTTTGTAAAAATATTTAGGTTTCTAATTCTTTTATATTAATATATATGAAATTTTGGCGATTTTTAGGCTAAAATAATTTTATACTATAAAATTTTGGCGAATCAATTTTAAAAAAAATGGAAATTGGAGAATCTTTTTTTTGGAAAAGCATGAAAAATTAGCCGACCTGCGAATATTAGCCCCTAAAATTTTCCATGATGAAGAAGATCAAGCATTTACGAGAAAATTCATCAACAAAGATTACATAGTACTTATGTTTTGTTGTTGTAGAAACCAAGAATGGTCCACACATGTCTGTGTGAACTCTCTCAAGGATCCCGAAAGCTTGGTTCTCCTTCTCATGAAAGGTGTACTTTACATACTTCCCCATGGTGCAACCCTTGCATGGATTTAACTGAGCAAGTGTTCCCATTGGAAATCCAGTAGAAATTTTTTGCATGAATTTCAAGGCTCCATGATGAAGATGACCTAATCACTTGTGCCATAATTCGCCCTCATCATGAATCACCACTTTTTCTGCCTTTCCCATCATGGTAGCACAACCATCTACCTCCAGCTTGTATATATTATTAACTCGAATCCCTATCCTCTTGGCTTGACCCCTTATTTTCTGTCACATGAAAGCTTCTCCATCACTAAAAACAACGTCATATCCTCTGTCCTCTAGCTTTGCGACTGAGACCAATTTTTTCTTCAGACCTGGTACATGCATTACATCTTTTAATTGAAATGGTTTATCTGACTCCCTATGAAAGGTAATGGTGCCAATCTCGGTAGCACTGTATTGTCTGTCGTCACCCATCTCAATATGCATCTGGAGATCTTCTCCTCCAATTCACTGAAAGTTCCTTATCTCCCGTCATGTGAAAGGAAGCACCACTATCCAAATACCACACAGATCCCAACGAATTGGAAACCATGTATGCGATCAATGATAATTCAAGCTCAAATTCCGAAGTAAGGGCTTCACCAGCTGCAGATTGAGAAAACTTCTTGTTATTCTTCTTTTGGACAGTTAGTAGCAAAATGCCCATGCTTGTGATAGTTAAAACACTTCACCTTGGACATGTCCTACTTCTTGCCATTCTTGGAATCAGATTTTGAAGAGAATTTCTTCCCCTTCCCCTTCCTCGCCTTGGTACCCAAAGCACAATCCTCTTCATCCTCATTCTTAGATGAAGATCCATATTTGGTGTTCCATCTAAACTCCTCCTGCACCAAATCCGACCACAGTCATTCCGAACATGGAAATTTTTCCCTTCCATTAACAAAGTCTTGATAATTGTGCCAAATCTTGGGAAGTATTAGGAGAGCCAAGATCACCAAATCATCATCAGTGACTGTTATTCCCACACTCCCTAGTTCATCCTGACATTAGACAATCTTTGTGAGATATTTTGGAATGGTGTCGCCCTTTTCCATCTTGATCTTCCTCAGTCTATCTTTGCACGCCAATTTCCTATGGTCATTATTTCTTTGGAATAGATCCGTCAAATCCTTCCACATAGCATATGGTGTGGCTTTCCCATGGAGGCTTCATACAATGTGGTCTCATTATCCCTCCAACAGGACCATCCTTTCCTTTTCCACTTTCTTTTGCCATGCATCAATATTGGCAGCATCTGCAGCATCTGGCTTAGGAAAATATTTGTTATTGAATTCCTTCAAGACATTGTCTTTGAGTATTGCCTCCAGCCTGTCCTTCCAAGAAATGTAGTTCGAGCTGCCCTTGAGTTCTTACTCTAACCTCAAGCCATTTAAATCCATTTCACTCTTGAATCAGTTGTAGCACCAAGAAAGTCTTTCTGCAAATTCAAATTCTATTCAGTCACAAAATCAACTCCTGCTTCACTTCTGCAATTTTCTCTCATACCATGTAGAAATTATACAACAAGAATGTATACCTTGGATTCACCTGATCTAACAATGTACTAAAGTTAAATATGGAATTGCTTCTAAAAATCTTTTGCAGAATTAAAATCACAATCGCTAATCACATGAACATGAAGAAAGATCAATCACACATAACACAGATAATTTCCCAGGGAAAGCTTCACTACAAGGAAAAGACCCTCTACCTAAGGTTATAAAGGAGGTTTTTAGTGTTATAAAATTGGCCAAAATTGTCAAAAAAACATTTTATACAACATTTGTTTATGGTTATGGAGGTTTTGGTAGAGCTTTTAACGGAAATTCAACACAACTAAAAAACTTGGGCGGCCGGAGGCTATTATGGATGTTATTTTCATCGGTGCGCTACTAAGGTTTCAACACATCAATGCGTGTCATTTAAACGGTGGCCCTGGAGTGGTCGAAGGTTCCTGCACCGGGCACAATGTTGGTGATACAACGCACGGGGCCGTACCAATTGGTCTTGGGATTTGTGCAATGCCCATAGGTCGTCGTAACGCACCGGTACGTAGACATATAGAAACACACCAGTGCGTCGTATCAGATAAATGCACCGATATTTATAATTGGTATTGGTATTTGTGCGGTGCCCATACGTCATACAAATTCACCAGTGTGTAGTCTCACATAAATGCACCGGTGCGTGGTATCACACAAACACACTGGGATTTTTAATTGGTTTTGGTATTTGTGCATTGCCCATAGGTCGTAGAAATGCACCGGTGCGTTGAAGCATACAAAAGCACTGGTCTACAGTAACTAACACACACTAGTGTTTATTTTGTATTTTTTAGAAACATCGACCTGTGACAGTGCAATTATTGTGATTTTTCTAAATTCATTATTCATCAAAAGTTGACACATCTTATTACAATATTCATATTAAATAAATTTTTATTAATGCATTTGAATGTGATGTTTGGATTAATTTGTTATATCATATCATAATTATTGTGGTTTTTTAAAATTCATTATTCATCAAAATTTGACACATATATATCTTATAACAATATTCATATGAATTAAATTTTTATTAGTGCATTTGAGAACGAAAATAGAGAACGCAATTGCTACAATGGAGAACGCAATAGAATAAATTTAAACATATTATATATATATATATATATATATATATATATATATATATATATATATATATATATATAACAGTCTTTGTCCTACAAAATGGGGCAGTTATTGGTATCCCTTTGTCTTTCAATTTGGACACTATGTCCATTACATTAAACAAAATGTCTAATTTCACAGACAAATATTTCAAAAAATATAATGCCTTGCTTTGATATCCAAACATAGTGATCATCATTCTTCGCTTGAACTGTTGTCACTGCTAGAGCTACTTCCATGACTTAGGTTATTTCCGGGAATGCTTTGTTCACAGTGTTTATTTTTTTCTTCTTCTTCACCTTCCATCTAGAAACATAAAAATAAACTGAAATGAGTGTATATACATTGGTGAGAATAATGAAAATTGCAATATTAAATAATATACATCAATGTAAATTGAAAATAAAAATGATGTACCATATCAACAATTGACTCATAAACTATACACATTCTTTCAAAACCATGTACCATGCCATCTTTCAAAATTTCATACATTGTAGTTTCATACTTTCCGACAAGTTTTATACCCCATAACAAATCATATATTTAATATAAAAATTTTGTTTGTTCTATTAATTATAGGCGGAGATAAGTAAAACAAGATCGATAGATGCTTACAAATTCCACAATTAATTTCTGATATGCCAACATATACTCACAACCCATATTTAACCCAATTTCAATCAATTCATCGATGGTTGCATTCTTGTATGTGCTTTGTTTGGAGACATTCAATGATTGTTTTATAAACAACTTAAAAAATACAAAAATATATAGAAATCTAGTTAAGTTGTTATAAGGAAGTAACAATTACTCACAAACTTAGATATAAACCATTTTCTTCCTTGTTGTCTTGTTTTATGTGCTGAATGGGTTCCATTTTCTTTTATTTTCTGCAAGAAAATACTTGAAAATTAATATTTAATGCTAAATTTTTTATTTATTGTACCTAATGATCGAGAAATTCAATGATTACATATTACATTTGAAGCACATTGTTGTTGAGATGTCTCCTCCTGCGATGCAATTTTTTCCATTTCTTTGACCACCTCCTTGTACATGTTTTTGGACATTCCTACTGGCATGTTTCTGATATCATCTCATTCATCTTTTGATATTTTCATAATCTTCCTGAAAGTGTAACATGACAATAAAATATTTAATTTTTATATTGATATATGAAAAATAAATATAACAAAGTGATATTTATAAATAATTCTTGACAAACATTTAAAGGAATATTAATTTTTCATTCCTTCTTTTTTGTTGTTGTACATTTTTGCTATTAAAATTATGACATGTCTCATTGACCAATTCTCTGGAAACTCTTCGTGTAGTTTAGATAAAATTTGGTTCTTGTAATCATTGGATTGATTTTTGTATGTAAGTGGAAATAATGTCTGTACATTTGTTCCAATAGATCCCTAAAAATTTTGTAAAAGTTTTTCCCCCTTTCATTAACCTCTAGCACCACTCCAGATGAGCTAAGGAGAAATTCATTTTCATTTGCATGTTCTATTTTTTTTCTTTTCTTAGAAAAAATTCCTTTTTTGAGTTGTTGGTCCCTATAGAACATTAAACTGATGTGAATTAATAGATTGTTTGACACATGTTATGTAATAATTTTAAGTATATTATTAATGAAAATTAAAAAAAGAAACTCATATTGGATCGATAGTATTTTTTCATTCACCTGATTCATCCTTTTGCAATTTTCCATCAAGATTTTACGCTCTTCTGGTCCTAGATCAGAAATAATCTTATCGAGCTTTGTCATTTTGTGGCTCTACATGATACATAGTAAACAATACATATTAGTTAAACCTACATATAGTTCAAAAATAATATTTTTTATAAAGAATTTACAAGGAACTTGCCTTTTTTGCTTTTCTTGATGTGTTATCGGTATTTTTGTTACTTGATATCTTGTCAGTCATTTCTTTATCAATCTGAAACATATACCATATCATTCATTAATATATTTATCAATAAATTGTCAACTTTTCAAGTAAAAAATAAATCTCAAGAAACCGGTGTGCTTTTTCATGATGTACGCACTGCCATCGATGTGTGGGGGTATTAAAAACGCACCGCAAAAATAGTATAATAGACCGTACGGTGCATGGGGTTATTATAAATGCACCGCACAAACAATGTAATAGACTGTACAGTCTATCCTCGTAACATGGAACACCAGTGCCCTATTTCGGATATGGTGCATTGGTTTAAAAAAAATTGTTTTAAAATTTTTTATTACACAGTACTTGCGCGGTGTGCTGCATAATATAGTGCATTGGTGAGCTAGGTTACACAGGGCGCAGTAATAGAAAAATCCATTTTTTCCAAAAATTCACACAATGGCCAAATGGATTGGGATCCGACTATGCAAGTCATCTCGTGGGTTGGATGTCAATCTAAAATGAAAATTCCTAATTCTGAAATCAAAAAAATAGGGAGAAGAAAGGGAAGAAACAAAAAATGAAGGTTTTAAGGTAAAAATGGATTAAACTGCAGAAAAAGTAAAAATAATAATCAAATTTAATCACGACATGGTTTGAAATTCTATGATAAAGGGTTTGAATCACCAGAGGTTTGGTTTCTGATTGTCTGAATACTTCTGTTCGAACGTATTTCGCTGCTCCATAGTGCTCTCATGCTCTCTTGCTCCAGGTATATCTCCTGCAAATCTCTGGCTAAAAATTTTAGCAAAAATATTGAAATAATGAAAAGTGTTTAGTATTTAAAGAATTATTTTATGAAATTAGAATTTCGAAAATATTTTGCCGTCCATTTTTCAATTTGCCACTTTTTTTCACTTAAATAAAATAGAGTTGCGCTTTTTTTATTTGTGTTTATTCGTCACCGGTGTGTCACTTAATAGCACTGCACTGGTGCGCCTTTTGTAACATCGACATCGGTGTGTAGTAACTAAAACACACCAGTTTGGTTATATGTATAGTAGCACCGATTTGTGATTAAGGCACCGAAATTACCTTTAGGTATGTACACCAAAATTTAGTGAACTCCAACCATAGAAATTGAGAATTAGAATTTTGTTTATTCTTGAGAATTAGAATTAGAATTAGAATTGAGAATTGGCATTGGATAAATTCTTGATGGAAATAACTATTCTTCCAATGCATTTTGTTTATTGCAGGAGGTCCCCACTGATTATGTGGAGAGAATTCAATGTGGGGCATGTGAATATGCAACACTATAGAGCCAAAGTGGGCAATTGCAGCATGTGAACCTGTTATGCTAAGACGTGGGTGGTTTTCACAAATGGTTGGGAAGGTTTTGTTTCTGAGCAGTTTATTGAAGTTGGAGATATTTTAGTTTTTAGACATGTTGGAAATGTACATTTTTCTGTGAAAATATTTGGGCCATTTTTTTTCAAAACTACACCTCTTATTCTTTCAGAAAAAAAAACTCAAACCTTTCCATAACCAGCAACAAGAAAATGTACCCCATGATCTGCTTGTTGAACCATGATCTGCCTGCTCATTTGTAAGTTCCTCCTCCATCTTGGCATCCAATTTCCTCTTTTCTCCTTTGTGCTTTCTATCTTGATCTTAACAAAATTTATACAATCTCTATTTTACGAGAAACTGACCTTGAATGTTCTAGGAGCAATGACAACGAGTCCTTCATTCTGCATTTGTTAGCAGAAGAAGACCGATTTTCGACTAGACGATGCAGTTATTACATGTGGAGGCAATGGTTTCCCATAGAAAATGAATATAGGGTTGAGCAAAGGAAAGAAATTGCAAAATGGGCTATTACATTAGCTTTTCCAATGGAAAACCGATTTGTAAGTGGAAATATGGTAGCTGCAGGTATCTATGCTTTTCTTCCCATATAAGTGGTCACTGGATTTCCATTTATAATACAAGTAGAATTTTTACTTGTTTCAACCACAGGACCACAACTCAGACAAGTTAGAGATGCCATTTAGGTTCAATTGAAAGCCGAAGATGTGATTTTATGAGACATCAGATGTGTCGGTAAAAGTTTCTGTAAGCCAACCGAAGCTCGGACAATACTCCCAGCTTCTTTTAAATGCATTCTGGAGAATATTTCCTTTCATGGGACCTACCAGCCTGATCAATAATGTCAATTGTTCTTTCTCTGCTGTCCTTAAGGGAATGCGAATCCTTCCCTTCATGGTGCCTCTTGGCTTTATCGACTCCCTCGATTGATCTTTCTGCTTCCTTCCAGTCTTTCACCACCTTCATTTGCAGAATGAGAATGTTACCCTCATGTGATCTCTTACCCGTTCAAAGAGCCAATTGATATCTCTAGAGACATCCCTTAGCAGATAGGACTCCTCTTTGCTTTGGAAGAAGTGGATTCAACTTGCTAGTTTCCATAGCGTCGACATGTATTTATCAGCTGCCATCAACTCTTCTCTCCCTTTATCCATCATGGGACCTCTTAAACCTATCACCGGCCTCAACCGAATTCTCTCTGCTGGTCTCAATTACCTGTACTCCTTTTCTCCTTTTGTACTCTGTCGAGCTCTGTATCCGTTTGCATCCCTGTAAGCGTATTTATCTGTCTTTCTGTTGGAATCACTCAATTTCTCTGCTATAAAATTCTCAGCCAAAATTTGAACTCTCGTATTTTTAAAGCGTCGTCTTCTCAAAAAAATTCTTGCCCATGATTCAAACCCTCCGCTGCTCCAGTACTGCACTTTACAAAATAACCCTATTCCGGTGCACAGGGTTTTATAGGTGCACCAGTGCAGTTTCGTAAGATCGAGGTTTATGTTTTGGTGCGGTGTTTTATGACGCACCGATGCGGAAGAGTTGTGAAGCACCAGTGTGTCTTAGTACTAAGACGCACCGGTACGTGTTAGGATGATAAGCGCAGTGGACGAAAAACCAGGAATCTCCGCTAGAAATGGCGTACTGTATAAAGTTCTTTTATTTGGTATGTAAGATCATAATAAAATAATGATAATTCTAAAGTACAAGAATTTATTTGCATTATTTTCTAAACTTTATTATGTTACAAAAATTCATATTATTCTAGATTTATTGTTTTACAATTATTTACAAATTTAAATATTTTAATAAAATCATTTCACATTAATACAATTACAATTACAATTTTTCAATCACATACAATTAGAATTAGAATTAGAATTAGAATTTTAATTTTACATACAATTACATTTACAATTAAAATTTTAGGATCACAATCATTTCACAGTAATACAATTAAAATTTTACAAATATTTTACATACAATTACAATTTTAGAATTTTACATACAATTAGAATTACAATTACAATTTTACAATTTGTCATATATACAATCACAATTACAATTACAATCATTTCACAATAAATTAAATATTACAGTTACAATTAAAATTTTACATCAAATATTTTACATACAATTACAGTTAAAATCACAATTACAAATACAAATACAATTTTACATACAATTAAAATTAAAATTTCAATTACATTCACGACATAATATTTAATAAATATCATGGTCATCTATTTTAAATTAATTAATAAACATCATGATCATGATAACCATCGTACAAACATCGTATTCCACTGAAAACACATTCAAATTCACTAACATCATCGTGATCATGATCATCTAACAAAACACAATTAGCATTGTATAACATCATCACAACACAAACATCAAATATAAATATCATGTCAAATAACTCATGCTATCACATACACATCTATCTGCAAGCTGCACATTAAATGAACATAAAATACATGTACTATATATATATATATATATATATATAACTGAATAATGTTAAAAATATACAACTGTAATATAAATGTCATGGATCAGCTGGTGGTACAACATCAATAGCAGTACTAGTCGAGGCCTGCTCAGTTAATGGTGTAGCCTCGACGATCGATGGTCTAGATTGCTCGTGATCATGAGTACTGATGGATGCTGTAGGATGTTGACTGGATGTGGTTGATGGTCCAGCCTCATATCCATGATGACTACTATTAGATGTTAGTGGAGGCTCATGCTCATCTTGTGCGGTGTGAGGTGAACAATCATGAGATGATGAGTCGCTACTTGCGGACTGTCCATCACGTGTTGCGTCTCGACCATGCCTATAACATGAAATAATCCTCCTCAGCGGCGTAACTAAGGTCGTAGCTCCTACGACATGCCGCATCAGACTATACATGTCATGCGGCATGCCACTCCACATCTATAATAGCCTATCATCGGCCTGTATTTCTCTATAATGAGTGGGCCTGATGCCCACCTCAACAATCAATGCACTAATTTGGTCTCCCAAATCCATCCTGTATCTAGTATCAAGTCGACCGCGCCTAGAAAAAGGTGGTACCGGTGCACCTGCAGGAGCATGTCTCTCTACACTGGCCTCCTAATGATCCTCGGCATCTAGCATCCCCTGATCATCATCAGGATCCACACCTAGATCATGTGGTGGTGCCGACATCTCCTCGCCATCAAAAGAGCCAATGTCTGCAAAATATATAAAAGTACACAACAATAATTAGACAATTTCATTACACAATTTAATAAAAAAAAGTTAAAGAACATGTTAGAATAAATGTAAATAAAATACTAATATTAGCTCTATTATCTAGCGGCTCATCATCTGTGAAGAGGATGTTGGCACACCCTCGCCAATCCAATCCAGAATAAGGATAGGGGACCATAATGAAGGGATGTAGCTCTTCAACACTAGCTAGTAACTCCAATGCATCATGCGATATCCTAGCTGGAAACATAGTCTCGCCCCTCTTGGGCATCATCTACCCCCACATGTGTATTTGTGCCTCGATCATCAGCCTATGAGGCTGCCGAACAAAAGTAGGCATCATCTCTAGAAACCTCTCAAAAAACAAATAAAAAATCTCTGAAGAAAAAGGGAATTGGACCCTCCCTTGTGCATGAGCATGACATCTATCTAAACCTGTGTGAAACTGCAACAAAAATATGGTAGACCACCTGAAAAGTCGTGGCTCTTGTACTAAAGAATTAACATAATATAGAAGAGAGAAACTAATGTGTTGCTCGTCACTGGTGTTGTGTGAAATGGTCGAAATGAGAAGTGAGAGGCACTGCACCTCCTCACTACCAAATGCACCAATACGTAACTGACCTTTAGTGACCTGAAAATCTGCAGGAGACAATACTGATGCTCTAATGTATCTCTGGGAATAAACTAATTGACTCCCTGCTACACAACCAGCTGGAACCTCTGGGAATGAGGGAAAATCCACCCCTCTCCTAGATAACCTTGTAATGAAATATATATCCTCCTTAGTGGGTGTGTACCATTGGTTAGGACCAACCTAGAAAGCCTATCGGTGGGCATTCCACTTGCAGATAAGATGTCTCAAAAACGCACCATGGGCCTTTAGGGAAGTAGCCTCCTCATAGAACTTAAGGAGGCCTACCTGCCTTAGGAGCCCCTGGGTAGCTGTTGTAATAGGGCGAGGGTATGCATCTCTCTCCCTCTCTCTTGCCTCCCACAGGTGAACCATGTCATATTGCTCCACCTGTTGTTGCTATTGTTCCCCCTCTTCTCTTTGAATCATTGACATATTAAATAATTTTTTTTTTATTAAATGAGACATGTATTTAGGAATATACATATATAATTATTTTGGAACAAAAAAATAGACCAGTCCATGTGCCACAAAAAATATTCATGCACCAGTTCTGGTGCGTTGTTTGTTTGTCGAGCACTGAAGGTGGTGCCCTAGATGACATTCAACGCACCGTATGAGGTGCACCTGGAAATTTTTAAAGCACTGTTGACTATGTATGGTGTTGGAAGAGTGATGTGCTAACTAAAATGTATGCCCCGACGTGTATAAATGTGTCAGTGCACTGACTTCCTGACTAATTACATAGTCAACGGTGCAGTCTTTTACCAGGCCGCACTGTTGACCCTGTGGGAATGCCGAATGCGGTGCGCTGACAGATACTGGGGCAGATATTTTTGTCAACACACCGTGTTGCTATTCCACATGGTCAATGGTGTGGCTGGCTAAATTACCACACCATACTTTTTTTTAATTTTAAAATAACACAGTGCGCCTTTCGGTACCGCCCCGAAAATGGTGCGGATATCGTTAGCGCCGATTGCAGTGCAGCCTATAAATTTTACAGGCAGCACCGCTTACCGATACGATTCGACAGCTTGTGCACATCGCACGACAATTTTTTTTCTTTTAAATGGTTAATTTTAAGTTTATTTGAAATTCTAATCCGCTAAAAATCTTAATTATGGAAAAACAAGAAAAATACCTGTACATTTCGTCGTCGAGGAGGCATATTGGCTGTAGAATTTGCAAATGAAAAATTTCCCACCATTTTATAAAATGCAAGTTGGATATTGGTGGGCAATGCACAACAGAAGTGCGTGCAATGGGTGCAATGGGAGCACAGGTGTCAGGGCAGATCAGACAAGGATAAATTGCACTGGTGCTTTAGAGCTCTAGAGCACTGAGAAAAGTGAAAAATGCGGTCTTTTGGCAATTTTTTTTTTTTAATATTTTTATTTAACCCTATTTCGGTGTGTGAGGTTTTATAAGCACATCGGTGCTATTTATTATGAATGCAACGGTTGGTTTCTGCTTTGGCACAATGTTTTATGATGCACCGGTGCGGTTTCTTAATACTGCACTGGGCAGTTTCTATTTTGGCGCGTTGTTTTATGATGCACTAACGCAGATGAGTTGTGAAGCATCGGTGCTCTACAATAATACAACACACTGAGCGGGTGTGTATAGAGTGCATGATGTCTAGTGTGCCAATGTTTTTTGCACACCGGTGCTTTCTCTTGTCGAGCACATTAGTGCGATTTCGAATGATAAGCGCACCGAGCAGAAAACATCTGCAAAATCCTCCGCCCGCCAACCTCCTCTAGTAACCTCTGCTAGAAATAGATGTATGGGGTATTTTTATAAGGGGTTCCTCAAAAACATACGCTAGAGGGTCTTTCCCTTGTAGTGCTTACAGATAAAAACCCCACTATATTCTATTATGTATTAAGCATGGATCATGAAACAATTACATACAAAACTCTTCTCAGAAGAGCCCTCAGTACATCAGCTAATTGTGTCACACTGTCATATGCAAAACTGACCAACAAATAGCCAATTCTCAGCCTCCAGACAACCTGGCTTGCTTGTGTGATCCTTCATGGTAAATATCCCTAAAAGATAGGAATTCTTGCCTTCTTTGACTGTGCAAGTATCATGGGCACTCCAATGGGTGTTTTCCTGCATGTGTGCAAGTAGATAATCCTAAAACTAATAGTTAACCTCCCTTTCACCTAGATATCAAATGGATCTCCACTAGATCTAACAAGTATGCATCTAATAATAATAAATCCTCAGTTGCATGTGAGATCACTTATTGTGAATTAATTAATATTTAACTCACTATATCTCTCACTAGTGTATCTTCAGTTACAACTAGCACAACTGAGTTTAACTCACTTAACTTAGTTAAACTATTTACAACTTGCACCAACTCATGCACCACTACACTTTGAACTCTGTTACAACTAGAATTACTCTTCATGTCCCACCAAACAACCTCTATCTCGAAATCCACTAGCTAATTGAATTTATCAATTTCAATTAACTAATTCAAGTCCACATTGAGAATAGATTACAGTTTAATTTCCATCTAAATTAAGGGATAATAACAATATACATGCACCCAAAAATAGCATTGTGGGCCCCACCCTAGTTTGGGTGCTTAATGCAACTAGGTGATTAATGCACTAGGTGTGGGTGTTGAATCTTCTTTTTGAATCTCAACATGTTGTGTGTTTAAGTCTTCTTCTCAGTTTCAAAGTGTCAAAGTCACTTGCTCACACATGTTCACTCGATAATAAGTCATGAGTACATTCCTTTATGCAAGCTTGAAAGCATAACATTGTCCATCAAGATGGTGCTTGTGCGATGTTCAAATTATGATGAAAGTTAGCGCACACTTTCAATTGGTAGTCTCTCACTTTTGGTTGTGATTTCACTTCTATTTCGCTGAGTTTTTCAAACTGTAATTTTTTCGCACCCTCTCTTTCGCAAGTGTATATTTCATGTTTATGACTATAATTTTTTCTTTCCTTCACTTTAATAAGTGTCATTTTCATATTATCTTCACTATGGCATGTGTCACTTTCAATGTTGTTTTCATTTTGAAAGTGTCGTTTTGACTTTTATTTTATCATCGCAAATGTCATTTTTTAGCGTGGGAAGTGTCGCATATCGCATAAGCAGAGTTGTGGTTCATTTAGGGAGGAAAATTTGGAATCAATGAGTCCTATTTAGCACATATACATGTACTAGACCCATCCCCAAGTTTTATGCATTTTCATACTTGTGTCATCACTATCCTCGCAAAGTATATTGTAAGTGTCACACCTAATTTAAGTGAGTCAATTGTTCATAGTTAAAGGGTAATTATGATGCATTATCCTGCACTAATGTGTCCCATTCATCATAAGGAAATACATCATATTTATTCCCCAAGTCTTAAGAATTGTTGTATAAGTTTTTTCACTGTCGCTGGAAACTGTACCCTAAGTTTCCCTCTTGGAAGAGGTTGTTGTATTTCCATAGCATTGACGGGATCATGTCGTTCTTCTGTTTTTAGTGTTCAATGTTTTGTCATAAATTTTTATGAGTGTGTGTGATCATTCATAATTTATCCTAGTCTCATTTCTACCTTACTAATCCCACACTTAGCCAAGTCCTGAAATTAAAAAAAAAAACACTTTTTTTCCTAACCAACTTGACCCAACTTAGCCTCCTTGAACTGTGCATTGCACAGTAGCATAGCTCAAGCTTCCTCATTTCCTCCTTGAACTCCACAATTAATAGTTCATTCCTACAAGAACTGCACATTTTTCAGTCATAGTGCTCAAGTATTTCGTCCTTACCCTCAAAAAATGCCTAATCCTACCTCCTAGTTAGTCTCTTGTTGTGCATTGGACATTATAAAGGCTCAAAACTACCTCGTTGACCTACATAACTATGAATATCATCCTCCTAATAAAAATTCTTCCACACATTTCATAGTGTCAATCCTAAATCTTTCAGCCTACCTTCTTGAACCATGGAACATCGCAATCCCCAAGTCTCTTCCTCTCCTATTTTGCACAGTGGTAAACTTCAAGCCTCAAGATTTCCTCTTTGAGCCCCTCAACTGTGCAGTCATCTTTTTCAGGCATCCCTAAACAACACATTACATAGTCGCAAGCCTCGGTCCTTCTTCCTGCCCTTTGGAACTGTGCATTACACAACCCATGAGTCTTCCACCTTGTCCAGTCCTCAATCCCATCTCAATCAGTCATTTTCAGGAAGCAAGCTAGACTAGGAGGTTTCTGGACTGATTTCGTCTTGTCATGTGTGAACTCCACTTGCAGGTATTACATATTTACATGAAAATATTATTCTTGAAGAGTAAGAGAATGAGACTTGTAATTTCCCCTAATAATTATAAAATAATAAATAATATAATATAATATAATTAAATAAATAAGTAAATAAATAATAAATAAAATAGTAAATAATAAACTGGAGTCCTAAACAGTAAATAAATAAGTGCAGTTAAGAGTTAATTAACAAAATTAAAAATAAATAAATTAATTAAGAAAGAGTTAAACTAAGAAGCTATAAAAATAAGTAAAGTTAACAAAAAGTAAGTTAAACTAAGAGAAACACTAAATTAAGTAAAAATTAAAATAAGTAATCCTCAACTTAAAATTGGATTTTCATTTTAATTAATCCTCATCCTCTTTTAAAGATTTTTATTTATTTTTTGTATGTAACATTATAATTTATTAAATTAAGCAATTATTAAATATAGTGTTTTGTTATATCAATATCATAATTAAATGAAGATTGATAGTTAATACATGTAAGATATTTGTGGGACCCTCAAGATGCCCTCTATGCCAGGAAGACCATGAAACCATCAATCACACGTTGGACCTCTGCCCCATATCCAACGTCCTACATTACAGGATTGAACTCTATGCAGACATACCAACAGAGAAAGAGGTAACATCAACAACACCATCAGCAAGTGGACGGAAAAACCTTACTCCGGCAACCTCTTGAATCGGCTCTGGTAGCTGATTCCAGGCCTTCTTATTTGGAACATATGGAAATAAAGAAACAACCAGATCTTCAAAGACAAGGCCTCAAACCAAGAGAAAATCTGGGCAAGGTTACATAGCAAGCTCACAGAAACTCTTGCCATAACTCCCTGGAGCAAGGAAGATCTCCCGACCACTACTGATGAATGCAATATTTGGAACAAATAGCATATGAGCATGAACACTGCCTTGGGTAACCCCCCATGGAATGTTGGAAGAACCATCGCACCAGAACAATGGAATCCCCACCAACTGGTTTCTTCAAATACAACGTCGATGGCGCCTCCAAAGGCAACCCTGGAAATGTTGGATTCGAAGGTATCTTCAGAAACTCACATGGTAATCCCCTTCTAGTCTTCTACGGAAACATGGGATGGGATAGCAACAACTCTACAGAGTTAGAGGGGCTCATCTAGGGCATCTCCAGAGCCATTGAGTTCAACTATTTTGCACTAGAAATGAAGGGAGACTCTCAAATAATGGCTTAGGTTTCCACTCGAATTCTTCATGGATCCTCCCCCACAAAGGTATCCACCAATTGGAGGCTTGCAAATAGGCTCAAACTCCTAGAACAGTTGATTCAAAATCACAAGGAAATAAATTTTCGGCATGTGCATAGAAAAGAAAACATTGTTGCGGATCTCCTAGCCAACAAGGGTGTGGAAAGCCACAACATGTTTCATTACTCACACCTCTCCCAGATTGAGGACAAATCCTTATTCATGGAATGCCACTCTCTGATCCAAAAGGACCATCTCTCCCCGGATGCGGGTGACATTATGCATACACATGGAAATGTTCCCTCCCATGTTCGTGTTTATGAAGATCTGCAACGTAGGCCTTCACCTAAAGTGGAACTACCTCCCTGCAATAATTCGTGTGAGGTTAGGGAGGTACGAGATTATGAAGACATGAAAATCCAGTAATCACCCTCGGTGGAACCTATAAGAAGCAATTGTTTGAATGAACTCATGTATGATTATGACTCACTTCCATAACTCGAAGCACATGCTTCCACATGAGAACTGTCACAACAGACACTGCAAGTGTGTCAAAATAATGCACAAAATTTGCGCTTGTGCCACAGGTCTACAAAATTGGAGGCCCCTATGCATAGTGTTACTCACATTTTGCTCCTTCTGGCTTGCAAATCTCTCTTAGCCTTTCTGCTTCAGTTCCAGCCCACTTGCGAGCTCCACTCATTGTGCAGCCTCCCCCCAGTGCCAGGTCATTGGGCACCCTCTTGATTGTGCACCTTCTTGACTGTGCACCTCCCTTTGGCTCCCCCTACCATAATAGTGTGTCCCACTTGCACACTCCCATTAGCAAGATCCCCTAGTTGCGCAACCCCCACCTACGCACCACGTTACCCAAAAATACTCTTTTGCACACCTCTTGTCTCTGCTCCTATATTAACACCCAAGAGCATTTTTTCTATACCTTTCTACCCCCATTCTCTTTTGCTTCATTATCCCATGGCTCTGCGACTGCGCCAAAAGAAAATTATGGGCAACAAGAGAGGCACGTTCCCCAGACGCTACCAGCAAGGGCTTGAAAATCGCTTGGAACCCTTTGAGGGATCCTCTTCTGGAATTCATGCCAGAGAAGCTCCTCAAAGCCCTGCGCGCGACTAAGAGGAGGAGGCCCTTGTTCAGGAAATACTGAGGGGCAAAATAAAAGCCAGTAAATCCACCATCATGCAGTAGAAGCACCCCATGCCCCATAAAACAGAGCCTCTTCTGGTTCAGGAGGCAGTGGGGGAAGACACCGACATATGGATCATGGACTCGGAGGGCATTTGGACACACGTACATGATGCTGAGTACCCAGTCTCTCCCATTCTTTGTGCAAGTTCTTCTAGGCCTCAATGCCATCCTACTGCTGAGGAGGAGGACATTGCATAGGAGTACAGTTTCCATTTAGAGGAGGAGGATCCAGACATAGAGGACGATGCAGGAGCACCATAAATGCGTGGTCGCTCAGGTTTTTTTAGTTTTATGTTATTTAAGCTCGTATCATAGAACTTTTACTATCACAAGTGCCACGACACATTTTATAATTTTCTGTCAGATGTTACTACACGGCTGGTTTTCTCCAAGGAGGCAACCCCATACTTGCGCTACTTTGATAGCAATGAAGGTTGGTATTGGATAAGCATAGCTTACCAACTCACCCTGTAGCATATGTAATGTTCTATTTTGAATCAATATAGTTTAGCCTAACTTACCAAAAAAAAATGCATGCAAGATATTTAATACTATGTATAAAAATTTATAGGTCTCAAGGGTTGGATAATGGAAAACCGCCTAAATATTTAATTTTTTGTTTTATGACGTGTAAGATTTATTTTTTATATAATTATATAATTATTTATATATATATATATATATATATACAATTATTTGAAAATAAGAATTTTTACTTAGAGGTCACACGGAATTGAAACCCACTTTGATACCGTATGTAACAACCCTGAATTTAACATTCAATTAATTATATCAACACAAAAATTGTCTAACTAATCATCATTGAAATTTCAGAAGCACGAGCAAATATGACTTACCTGTAATGGTGATATTCCTTACTTGAGACTCCAAAGTTGATTAATATCTGAGTCCTGCTAAACCGAAACAAAATTTTGGGGACAACTCTCCACCCAACCGTAGGCTTAGCTGTATGTAACCTTTCTACAGCTGGCCACCCCCGAGCCCTCAATCAATGCACTACTGCCAGGGAAAACTTTGCCTCACAATACCTTTCTTTCAAGAGAATGGATGATAGAATGCTCCATAAATCTTCCTCAATATCTATTAAATAGACCAAACAATGGAATGGGAACCACATGCACACATTCGTTGTGTCAATATGCAACTTTTATTTCTTTATTTAAAGTTTTACTTAATTTAGTGTTTCTCTTAGGTTAACTTACATTTTGTTAACTTCACTTATCTATTTACTATTTAGGACTCTAGTTTATTATTTACTATTTTATTTATTATTTTTATTATTCTCTTCACTTGTTATTTATTTACTTATTTATTTAATTATATTATATTATATTATATTATATTATTTATTATTTTATAATTATTAGGGGGAATTACAAGATCATTATGAGAAGACACTTGTGAAGCTTGAATCATGAGGAATTCATCAAGTAGGAATTAGATGAAGAGACACTACATTTTGAAAAAAGATAATAGATCAAGATCGCATGAAGACTCCATATCAATTAACCCTTTGGAGGATGAATACAAGGAACATGCAAGATCCATCATGAAGATGCAAAGAAAGAAAAAAAAATACCATATTGAAAATTCTACATCCTCATGAAGTCCCATGGCATCATTGTCAAGAGACATCTCAAGAGTCACGTGTGTCATAGTGTCCTGCCACAACATTTATGGAATGTAATTGTGTAATTTACAAAACTGAGAAAATGTAAAATATGTGGAAGACCAAGGGTACCACATGGAATATGAAGAGTCAATATTGATTTTTAAATTCATATAGAAGCTCAAAGGTCATGTAATAATTCGAAAATTCATTGTAGAAGCCCAAGAGTCATGAAGGAGGTGAATATTCACCTCATTTTTTATAAATACACCCTCATAAATCAAGAAATAGGATTTTTAGAACTTTAACTTTCACCTTGGCTTCTCTAGCTTGGCATATGAGAGAAATTATTTCTTTGGAGGAGGAAGTGTTGACTTAATGTTCAACTATTGGGGCTAGTAGCCATCAATGAGCCAAAAAAATTTCATGCTTTTATCGTGAATATTGTAAGACTATTATTTATATGTTTGTGGTATATGTTTCGTTCATATGTACTATGGAAATTGAACTATTTTGCTGGATTTGGTGCTTACCTTGTTGAACGTGTGTTCTATTTGGTTTTATGATTGTGGGTTTTCTTTTGAACTACTTTCCAGACTAAGTTGTGATCCTATTATGTTATTGTGTGTCTCTTTTAGGATGGTACTATTAATTTTCTTCTAGAGGCTCACTCTCTTTCTCTTTTCTGTGAAATTACCTTATATACATCTCAATTGTATGCCACATATTGTCAACTTACTTGCTTGTTTCAAAGAATGTTTATATAGCATTTTATGTTAAAAGTTGAAGCCAAGTAAAATCCCTAAGGAAAATGGAAGCCAACTGTATTACTAGTTGGGGATCCTACTCCAAATGGTGTGAGGTCTAGTTGGGACTTCACATTAGGGATACCTCCTTGGTTGATGGATTTCCAACACCATCAACAGTTGGTGCTAGAAGGAGGGTGTGATGACAAGTTATGCACATTGAGTCTATTTTGAAACTATGATATCAAATGGATCTTTCCCAAATCATAATACCATAATGTTTCTATAGCCTATCCCCTGCTAAAATTTTCTTAGTCGTGGAACAATTTTATGACCTGCCTCAATTCAGGTTTGATGGTGAGGGTTGTATAGTCATAGCTAAAAATATATATGATTTTTTTTTTTTGTAAATCTAATGAAATCAATGATCAAATGTTGTTTGTATATTATTCACCCTCACTCTTGAAGGTTGAGTTAATAATTGGTGTTATACTTTACCATACGCTTCCATTCATTCATTCGAGTCACTTTCTCAAGGAGCTCCATCAAGCCTTTGATAGGTATGATTATCAATATGTATGTAATAGGATTGATCCACTCAAAATGAAATATGGTGAATTTGTAGAGGGTTTTCTTAATCATTTGTTCCACCATTGCTATTAATTTCCTGAGGGAGTGATTGATTCAGATTTTATCAGTGAGAAGTTTCAGATCTTGGCACTTCTCTCTATCAAATAATTTGTGTTTGAACCCTTCGATGATTCCTCTCTCCTAATTTATGTTAATCATGAGACACCCGAATTTTTTTAGGAGGAACCTACTTTCCACTTTTTCCTTGTCCTCTTCCTTTTCCAGTACCAATTTGGGTGCCTCCTCGTGATGATTTTAAAGTCAAGAAACCTGAAAATTGAATTGTTATTCTGTTTGTTCAACCCTCACCCAATTCCCGTGGTTCAGATCCTATTGAGGATAACTTGGAATGGTTTAGAACTTATATGAAGCATAAAGTAAAATTTGATCCCTTACCTTTTCAATATTACATTAATATACATATTCCTAATCTTGAATTTGATCCAATGGAAACCATAATTTCCTCAAGGGATGCTTTTCAACACATACCATCTACATCTCAGGATTCCTTGTTTCACGATATTCTTGATCACCCTACTTCAGCACTTATTGATGTTCAACATGTTGTTTCAAACAGTAATCAAGAACAAAGTAGTTGAATTTCACAATTATAGGAGAAAATTGTTGAAGGTGAGTTTCATCTTTATTCCCTCTTTCAAGGTGACAATATTTCATTTCTGGTTGATCATCGATCTTGCAATCTCAATAACCTGTCAAATGACTTCAAATCCTTCATTCATGTTGAAACTTTGGATAATGATTACCATGAAATCCATGTTTCCATTAACACATGTTGTGATGGATATAAAAGTACATAGAACTATATCTTTCATTTTTCTGTGGACTTGGATTTGTATGGTGTCGTTTCAGAATATGCTTCTCATAGTTTGCAATATTATTTTATGTGACAGTATTATTTTTCAATTCAGAATGATTCTAAAATTTCTTCAAGAAATGTATCCCCAAATATCAAATAGGAAGAAAAAAGTTGTCTGGATTTTGAATCTTTGGTATACCCTATTGAATAAAGGAAATATCAATTTGAATGTTGCATTGGCATGCATATCTTTGATCATTATGATGATGAAGATAATCTCATGGGACATAACATGCATGCTAATTCGTTGTTTTTGCAAGCCAATATTATTTTACAACTGATGTTTCTCCACATGAGTCTTTTTAACTTTACTCACCTTTAGCACACTACTCATTGTACCTAGACACATGTTATAAGTTTATTATACTGATAGCGACTCTAAATCCTTTATATATTTATATGTTTTTCCATGGTCATGATCAGTTACAAGATGGTGGGGTCTTAAAATCAGAGGATGAAAATATTGAATCTATTATTCATGATCTATTCAATTGTAAATATTTCATATGTCAGGAGGAATATGTTACAATTCTAAATGATCAAGGGACTTTTCTAACTAATGCATCTCAAATTTCCATCCATCAAGAATATGATATGTTTAAAATTGTCCTTGATCAAACCAGTGGCATTAATAGTATTTTCATTGATAACCCTGATGAAAGTGATGCATATCTACCTGTTGAATTTTCTAATCCACCCAAATTCAATGATCCACCATTAGGAAGTTTGGAGACCTGTTAGGAAGTTGAGGCACTTCAACCCTTGCTAATGGTTATGTCAGGTTCTCGCAATCTCGTCAAGATATCTGGACTAAGATGTGTCCACATTTTCATGCATAATTATTTCCTTAGCATTTATCCACTGGAAGTGAGCTCATTCTTGAATGAATTTGCACATTTTCAACTCAATGAAATAAACCCTCAAGTTTTAGTTTTTTATCACATCGAATATTCTTGTTTGTTTAATATTTCATCATGTGAATCCCTTGATTGGCACTCAGGATTGGGGAGCATATATTTTACAGATATACATATATTGAAAGCTTTTCATTCTAATTTTCAAGAATACAATCATTTTTGGTCAGAAGATTCATCCTCTTCAAACACTTCAGAGATCAGTCACCTTCTTATCACTTTCCTCCACGTCATGGATATAATCATATTTTTTTCACAATCTCTCTTCTTGAATGATGGTAAATTATTGAGTCATTCAAGGAATCAAGACCCTTGTGTTGTTACAAATACCTAGTTTGATTTGATCTTTGCTTCCAATATTTCACCAGCCTTGTATCTTAATTGGTTTCCTAAATTTGTGATGTCAATGATTTTTTTAAATACCTTAAGATTTCGTATTTTTGGCATGAAATCTAATTATATACAAAGGGAACCAATGGAGAATCAAGGATATTATAGTCATTGATCTGATCATGATATTTGTTCTAACAAATATCTCTCAATTAATCATTATCCTGTTAACATATATGATGATAATTGTTGTATATTGATTGATTTTGTTGAACCTACTGATCTTCATGGTTCATCATTTCAGTGTTCATAATGCTTGTCGGATAGTTGAGACACTTCAACGTGAGTTGATGTTTATGTTAGGTTCTCACCATCTTGACAAATATTTTGGATAATATCATATTGAATTCCCCTCATAAGATTGTACTATTTTATTTTTCACAATGCTTTATACTAATTTTAATTTCTTATATATTTTTTATTGCAGTTCAAGAGTAGTTATGGTGGCTACATTGGAAATTTCATTATACTTAGCCCTGACATTCTAGCTTGTTGGGTTAGGAGTAGGTTTAGTTGCATGTCAGTTTCACTTGCACACTAATCCCACACATGCTCTCCATCCAGTCTCTATACCTCTCGTTTAGTATTGCATGTTTATTTAGTCCAGTGAATATGCATTTATTTTCTATTTTTATCTTGTTTCATTGTATTATTATTCCTTATATTGCCTTTCTTGTTTAATAAAAATTTGCATGAAACTTCTCTCGCTTAGCTCAAAATACAATGTGGAAAAACTTGAAAAGGGAAATTGTGACGACGAATAATGCTTGGCTTATCCATTATCCTCTTCTATATCTTGGGTTTACATATATTTAAATTCAATGATGTATATATGTAAAATATAATTTGTTCCAGATAGAAATCCTTTTGTCGAACTACAAAGCCTGTATCTCTTATAGGTTCTTCATTTTTGACTCAACCCTGTATTGAATAGTGTTTCGATATGTAACCCCAACTGAGTATAGAAGGGAAAGGATAAAAAATTTAAATGAGCATATAAATTTGGTTATCTTTCAAATCCCTTAAACAAGGAACCAACCTATTCTGCCCTCAATAACTAGGGATCCATATTCCACCATCAAAATAAATAATTTCCTTTACATATTATATTAATAACTAAATAATAAGGTGAATAAGAAAAAGGATTCCTGCATAGAGAGGTGAAGCAAGTAAATTTTTCGGGGTCTTGTTTAGGATCACTGGAAACAAATAAATGCTTTTGGTTCCTTGAGGTGACTTCGTTTGGGTACTTTTGGGCTCGCTGGCAGCGAAGAAACACTAGGGAATGTGTTTAAAAAGCTCAATATATTTATTAACCTTCTCCCCTATTAAATTATTTGAGGTATGATTAGTATTAAGTTGATGTTTTAGAAGTTGGGAAAGAATAAAGGGGACTATATATTTAAGTAAGACAAGTATTAAATCTTGGGTAATCTATATGGAAATTCAATACTTCCTAAACGACCAAGACCTTGCACTTAAGGATAAAAGCCAGGTTTTGACACTGCGATCAACACCCTCCAAAAATTTTCCTACACGTGAATTTTGGAGCCTACTGAGGATCCAACAATCTATTATTCCATTTTCACTTCATGATTGATTAATATTATGCTAAGTGCTTAAGTATTCTTCTAGGTTTCTAAGTGTCAAAGTCACTTGCTCACACATGTTCACTCCATAAGAAGTCATGAGCACATTCCTTTATGCAAGCTTGAACATGCATATCACAATCCATCGAGACGATTCTTGTGCAATTTTCAACTTATGATGGCACTCAGTGTGCAATTTCAATTGGAAATATCTCACTATTGGTTGTGATTTCACTTCTATTTGGGTGAATATTTCCAACTATTGTTTTTGCGCACCTTCTCTTTCGCAAGTGTCGCTTTCATGTTTACAACTTTATTTTTTTCTTTCCTTCACTTTAATAAGTTTTTTTTCATGTTATCTTCTCTCTAGAATGTGTCTCTTTCAATTTCGTTCGCATTTTGCTAGTTTCTTTTGCAATTTTCTCTTACCATGGCACATGTAATATTTTGGCATGGGAAGTATCGCATATCGCATAAGAAGAGTTGTGGTTCATTTATAGATGAAAATTTGGTACCAATGGGTCCTATTTATCACGTAAAAATGTAATAGACCCATCCCCAAATTTTTATGCATTTTCGTACTAGAGTCGTCACTATTGTTGCAAAGTTTATAATAAGTTTTGCACCTAGTTGAAGGGAGTCAATTGCATTATCCTACACTTTTTTTTACCATTAACCATAAGAAAATAAATCATATATATTCCCCAAGTCTTAAGCATGGTTTTACAAGTTTCTTAACTTTCGTCACAAATTATACGCTAAGTGTCGCACTTAGAGGAGCTTGTTGTATTATCGTCACATTGAGGGGATCATGTTGTTCTTGTGTATTGGGTTTTCAATGTTGTTTCGACAATTTTTATGAGTGTGTGTGATCATTCATAAGTTAATATTGGTCTCATTTCTACCTTACTAATACTGCACTCAGCTAAATCCTGAAAAAATCTTTCTACTTGACCAACTTGACCCAACTTAGCCTCCTTGAACTGCGCATAACACAACAGCAAGGCTTAAGTTGACCCCTTACCTCATGGAAATGAAAAATTTGTAGTTATTTCCTACAAGTAATGTGCATTACACAATCACAGTGCTCTAGGATTACCTCCTTGCCCTAAAAAACTATGCAATTCTGCCTCTGAGCCAATCCCTTGTTGTGCTTTGTGCAGTATCAAGGCTCAAGACTAGCTCCTTGACCTCCACAAATATGCATATCTACCTCACAGTCACCCTTCTTCTTCACACTATGTAGTTCCAAGAAAACTTATATCCTGGCTCCTTGAACTGCGTAATTATGCAATTTGTAGCTCTCTTCATCTCCTATGCTACACAATGGGCAACTTCAAGCCTCAAGGCTGCCTCCTTAAGCCCCTCAACTGAACATTCATCTTTCTCAAGACTCCCTGAACAACACACTGCATAGTCTCAAGTCACAGTCCTTCCTCCTTACCTTTGGTACTACGCAATGTAGAATCCCTGAAGCTTCCTCCCTGACCAGTGCCCATTCTGAGCTCAATCAATCATTTTCAGGAAGAAAGATATACTAGGAGATTTGTGGACTGATGTCATCTTTTCATGTGTGGATTCCACTTGCAGGTATTACATATTTAAATGAAAATATGATGCTTAGATATTAAGAGAAGGAGATCATATGATAAGACACTTGTGAAGCTGGAATCATGAAGAAGTCACAGAGTCAGAAGATGAAGAGACATTAGCTTCCATATCAATCAACCCTTTGGAGGTTGAATACAAAGCCCATTAAAGATCCATCATGAATATATAAAGAAAGAAGTAATAGGAGTAGCTTGGAAATTCCACATCATCATGAAGTCCCATGTAATCATTTTTAGGAGACATCTCAAGAGTCATATCTGTCATAGTGTCCTGCCAGATCATTTGTGGAATGTACTTATGTAATTTCCCAAAATGAGAAAATGTAAAATATGTTGAATACCAAGGGTCCCACATGGAATATGAAGGGTCACTATTGAGTTATAAAGTCATATAGAAGCTCAAAGATCATGTAATAATTTGAAAAGTCATTGTAGAAGCCCAAGAGTCATGACAGAGATGAAGACTTACCTCATTTTTTATAAATACACCCACATAACTCAAGAAATAATAATTTTGGGACTTGAATTTTCACCTTGGCTTCTCTAGCTTCACATAGGAGAGAAGATATTTCTTTGTAGCAACAAGTGGTGACTTAAATTTCCACTATTGGAGCTAGTGTGACAGCATTGTACTTTTATATCTTGTCACTTCCACTTCATATATGAAGCTCGATGAGCCAACACATTTTCATGCATGTATCATGAATATTGTAATATTATTCTTTATATGTTTGTGGTATATTTTTTTTTCATATGTACTAAGGAAGTTGAACTATTTTGGTGGATTTGGTACTTACTTTAATGAAGGTGTGTTATATTTGGTTTTATGATCATGGTTGTATTGTGAAATACTTTGCATACTAACTTGTGATCCTCTTATTCTATTGCGTGTCTCTTTTAGGATGGTACTATTAATTTTATTCTAGAGGCTCACTCTATTTCTCTTTTTCATGAAAATAATTTATATACATTGCAATTTTATGCCTCACATTTTCAACCAACTTGATTGTTTGAAAGAATGTTTGTATAACCTCTTATGTTAATAATTGCAGCCAAGGAAAATCCCTAAGGAAAATGGAAAACAGTCGTATTTCCGATTGGGGCTCCTACTCCAAACGATGTGAGGTCTAATTGGGACTTCAAATCAGGGAGACCCCCATGGTTTACGAATTTCCAACACTCTTAAAAATTGGCACTAGAAGGAGGGCCAGATGAAAAGTTGTGCTCTTTGGGTCTGTTTTGAATCTATGATCTTAAATGGTTCTTTCCCAAATTATAATATTCGAATGTTTCTCTAACCTATCACCTGGTAAACATTTCATCTCCACGAAATAGTTTCATGACATGTCTCAATTTAGATCCAATGATGAGGGTTATACATTCATAGCCAAACATATATTTGATTTTCTTGGTTTTTGTAAATCTAAAGAAATCAATGATGAATATGTTGTTATTATATTATTCACCCTCTCTCTTGAAGGTTTCTTACGTAGGAAAATCCCTTCTTCTAAAAGAAGTGATACCTCTAGCCCAATGAGTGGGTCTAGTAACAACCGTGAAAAAGAATATAAGATTACCTAGTTTAACACTGAAGTAATAAAAGAGAGAGAGATGGCCTACCTCACTCCTTATGTTGTCGTTTCCTCGATGCTGATATTGATCCTTTCACTTTCAGATTCATTCCTCATTATGCCTTCTACGTCCGAATATCTGTAAAGAAGATCATACGATAAAATATGAAATATACATATCATATATATATATCAAAGGGAACCACATGATAGATCAAGGAGTGTCATGCTAAATCAATTACTATTAACAGATTCATGGGAAGAAAAGCATACTTTGTAGTATTAAATGAACAAAGGGAATCTTACAACCAGTGCCTTGATGTTGGAGGCCTCATTTGAAGTGGAAATCCAAGTCCAAGTATAGCCTTTCAATCTCTTCTCCTTCTTCGTCAAATCTACAACACATAGGTGCAATCAAGAAGAAGAATGGAAACCAAAAATGACCAACCAAGACTCACTAGCATGGCACTCTTTTAAAGCATAGCTGGAGAGGTTATGGATCCACTAATGTGGGTGAAAGGCCTTACCTCAAAGGGGAAAATATTTGGAGATAAGATCAAGGGTAAAAAATGGGAGTATTCGACCATATCCTCAACCAATAAGTACCAGAATTCTATTCTCGAGAATTATAGAGGTTAAATCCTCTGCTCCATTTTGGGAGAACCTCCCTAAAGAGGACCAGTGTGACTTTACTATTGAATTGCCACATTAAAAGCACTATTTACAGGTTAGGGATAGGGTGCAAAATGTGCAAGTCTATTAAGGGAAGAACCATGTTTGGCTTGTAAAATAAGGTACGTTTGCATAAAATATTCAAGGAATTTATCTTTTAGGTCTTTGGGGATATCTTAAGCACGTTATCCAGGATGAAGAAGTTTATACATATTTTTTCGCTTTGCGACGCTTGTGACATGAGCGACAGAAAATATGCCACTTAGGATAAGGACTAAGGAATGCGACAAAATAATATGTAACACATGCCCCCTAAGGCATGAAATAAAAACTAGAAGTGACGGTTGAATCACTTTATCAGCCATGGCAAGGAATTTGGAAAACCACCATCAACAGACCTGCCAATCAAACACGATACAATATGACATATATGATATAAACATACTTATTAAAATATCTCTGAATATGCATCAAATAACACATGAACCCACGGTATGATCGCAAGCTTCGTATAGAAAGGATCATGTGTACAATCAAGAATAATCAATAACTCCATGCAACCTGGATAATAACATATGTGATCTAGGGTATTCGTCCCTATATTGATCTACCCATTTTATGAATATAACCATGTGAATAGATGTGTTTATGTCAAACATGGTAGAAACCACCTGATTATCGGTCAATGATGTAAATCATTAACAAGCGTGAGAGAAACCACCAATAATGACGGTGGCCCTCAAGGTACGATAGCACAATCTACAAGATTGAATGAATGAGCTGAATTCGAGCACTTGCAAAATCATTCGATCGAAGGCCAATGATGTGAAACTATCTTTGAAAGTTAAGAACTTGTCGTTGAGGCATATAATCTCCAAGGTACTCAAAAGGAGTTTCTAAACCATATTCTTGGATAATGAGATGAATTCGATAGGAAGTGATCCCTTGAAGGAGGGCCAAAATGATTCCCACATCATCGAAACGAAAAAAAGGACTTCTCAAGATGATAGGAGTGATTCATGACTGTTGCAAAGAGGGTCAAATAAATAGAGGATGTTTGATTTTAAATATAGGACTTCTCTTGAACATATCGGTAACACGGATCTAGATTTTGGCAGCACTTGACTCAAAATGGGATCAAAGGTCATGATGACGGAAAATAAATATCAAATGAGATTCAAATGGATTTCCCAAACCCAATAAGGCAATTGATGAATGAAGGATATCTCCAACCCAACTTGAAACATAGAGGAGTGTCATGTTCAATAACAACATGTTGCCTTTGGTACAAAACACAAAACATGATTCAATTCCATTCTCCCCCATTATTCCTAACTGGTACCTCTATATTTTGATAGCAAGCTTAAAGAGGATACCATATGCGTAGTGTATAAGTTCACTCTTCAGATGAATTCATCCTATTAAGTTTAATGAGCCCCAAGAAGGAGTAGCTCGGTCCTGTCATGGTGACATGTCCTTTGTCGTTTAAATTTTATGAGTCTGACAGAGGGGTACCTCGACATATTTTTTATATTTAGGAAATTTTAAAAAGAGATGGAAAATAAAAATACAAAAGGTACCTTTTCGTAGATAGTCCCTCAAATACAATAAGGTAAAAAACAATATCTGAGAGAACCTCTTGATCATGTTTGACTAAGGTATTATTTTTTCGAAATTAGTCAATCCCATCCCAAAAAAGGGGTAAACGTATACTGAGACAACATCAATTAATTATAATTTAACAAGCTCGAAAGGACAAGTGCTTGATAATATTTTCATGTTTCGAGAGTCAGAAAATAGATTAAAGTAGACTCCAAGGGGGGTTCCTTTTTCGTTGGTTTTCACAAGTCTAAAAAAGTGATAAAAGACAACTCGTCATTCATCATTGATCGAATTTTATTCATAATGACATGCTTATGTGCATGAGTCAAACTTCACATTGATCGAGAAACAATATATGAATACAAGTAAAACTACTGATGAAATGATAAAAAATCATTTTTTAATCAAAAATAGTTGGTAAAATCCTTTTAATAAAAAAAAGTAAGAAATTAAAAATTACTTTTACCATTTGGAGTTTGACATAGCACTTTTCCCTTCATTTTTATTCAAACTTCCGGTGCACCATTCCGCCAATCCAGGCCACCATTTGCATTTTTGTTTGTTTCAAGATAAAAATCTATCCTTAGCTTGCATTTTCTCTTCATTTTTTAATCATTTTTAGCATTTTTTTCCTATTTAAGGGGCCCTTGAAAAGCTAGGGCACTTGGGTGACCAGTGCAAGTTTGACCCATTTGGTCCGCACTGATTGCCCAGAACCTTAATGCACCAGCATGATTCCAACGTGGGAAAATTGCTAGACAATCGCGTTGGCTGTGTCAGAAAATTTAAATTGATAAATGCTCAATTTTAACTGAATTTTTTGCTAAATTTCCTCCATGGAAGATGTTTTATCCTTTTTAATTAATGTTTTGCAGAAAAAATAATGGAAATTGAGTGGAACGAAAAAGGTCACGAGGTTGAGAACCGAGAAGAATAACAAGATCCAAATTGCATAAGGGCACTTCACAACTGTGGGTTGCTCAAATTATTTTGGACACCTGGGATGAGGTCCAAAGTGGAATTATTGTATTATTTGGTGAGGTGGTGGGATGTAGACCACCAAGTTTTTTTCATTGGTGATCATGACTTAGATATTGATATATTTGATATCTATTTCATCACTGGTTTGTCCAGGAGGGGACTGTCGGTCCAGCTAGCAGGGTCTAGACCAAGAGGAGACAGTACAAATATGCTTATCACCAGACATTGTAGTGGTGGGTCTGCAAAGACCAAGAGCGGTAAATTTATATCAAGACCATCAATTCCCCAACACTTGAGATATTCCTTTACGCCATTGCTCGGGTAGTAGGGGTATAGACCCTTCACGAGATGAGAAAGTCTCAAATTCAGTATTTAGTGGACTACATGAGTCCAACATTATTTAACTGGTGTGAGGGGTTGTTGGTCAACCCAAATAATCAACTCACTAAATTAAAAATGACTAAGTTGAATCAGTTTGGATACAGATAAATCTTAGTGACTCTCTTCTTAGAGAGGGTGCCATTGTTCCAATGTCAGAGGATAGAGGTCGGACCTCCTACACTGAGGGATCAACAGCTTCAGAGATGGAGTGATTTGATGCCTCGCCATGGTGGTGGGCACCAGATGTCATTCCTTCCTGCAATATTTTGGTGGATCCGCCAGCATCTCATGATGATTGATGATTGACCGCATGAAGGGACAAATTTCAAGGGAGACTTGGATATTCCTCTTCCACCGGGAGGACAGTGGGATAACCTTATTAATAATTTATTTTTTTAATTTTTTCAATATTTTATTTTTTGTATGTATTCCAAGAGTTAAATTTGTGATTATTTCCTACATATGGTGGAGTGGTGAGGCCTCCAGGGCTATCTATGGTAGCACAGAAGGTGGTTCGATAGTTTGAGGTAGTTTTTTATGATGAGGGTTCTAACCCTATAGTCGAGGTGGAGCATAACGTCATAGCTTTGATGAAAGGTGTTATCACTCCTCCATGCTTCCCAAGGTTGAGAATGGAGCTAAAGGAAGGTAACCACAAACCAACCTTTAGGTCTGGTATCTAGCCCTACCAAGACCAAAGAGGGCTTTCTCAAGGTAACTTTTCTACCAAAGACGTAACTATAGATAATGATCTTAGGATAGTTATGATTCTTAGTAGATTGGGGTTTTTTATTTGTTTGAAGTTTTTTTGGATAGGAATGATAGTTAGGGAACTAGGTCTAGGGCTTAGTTCAGATTTCAAAGGTTAGATTGTAGAGGCAAGGATGAGGTCGGGTAGGTAAGCTTAGAAGCATGCTTAATTTTTCATTGTGTTTAGGGTGAACAGAGAGAAAGTCATAATGAGCATTAAAATGAATTCATTCATCAGAAAAGAAAATACATGTTCATGTAAATCTTATAAAATCAAAGCATGGAAAGCATGATTTTTGTCTATAAAATGGTAAGATTAACATACATAGGCATATAGGTGAAATAATCATAACATAACATTCAAATTGATAATATTATAGAGAAAAAAAATGCTGAAAGGCATACCACTGGAGTCTCAACACTATGTCTCCAACACTGTCTTTGATTTCATCAAAAACAAAAGGTTGTACAATAGCTCCATTGCAAATAACATCTATAAAACCTCTAAAAAAGGCTTGATTTTGGAGTACATATATAAAATAGAATTCATGACACCTCATTAGGTTGAAATCTGATCCAAAACACATCATAAATGCACCCTATGAGTCATTTCCTAGTTTTTAGGGAAGTTAGAAATAATTTCCTAGAATTTAGCTAATAACTAGGAGTGGGTGTCTCCTTCATTAATTACATTATTACTCCACAAAGAGAGGCAAAAAAAAAAATCTCCTACCAAAAATATAGCTCATGGGACAGCTAAACCTTGAATTTTGGAGTTTTTTTGGCTTGAAAACTGTCCAAAGGAATCCAAATCTAGAAGCATCGCGCCTCCGAGAAGAAGCGTCATGCTTCCCAACAGTAGATTTGCGCCACTTTGGAGCTAATTTTGACAGACTTTAAGGAACTGATTTGTAAATATAAGAGTTAATATAGGTAGCCCTATGTGTCCTCTTTCCATTCCATCCGTAAAATTGAGAAAATACCCCCTACAAGGCCTTCAAAAATTGATTCTCCCAACCTCACTCTAGAAGCTCCGCGCAGAGGTAAAAAAGGTGGCAGAAGCATGAAAAAAGTGATGATTTTATCATTTTTCTTCAAAATGAGAGGGTGATGTGTTGACATGATGTCATATCTGTGATGTATAGGTGAATATTTATCCATCCATATATATTTTTCCTTATTTGGATGCTTTGAGGAAAAGCACCACCTTGCTGCGTGATGCTTCTTTAATGACCAATTTTCCAGAATTTTCAAAAACAAATCTGCAAAAATATAGCTTAAAGATGGATCAATATCTCTCAAACCATAACTGTTTTTGCAAAATTGAGAGGGGATTTTTTTCTATAGTATTTTTTAAACACAAACCTCCTCTTGTTTTCCAAAATACTTTCTCATTTGCTCATAATCCAAGTTTTATGTGTATCACTAAACATTTGCAGAAGCATCGTGCGACTTTAGCAAAAGCATAACGCCACTTTGAGAGGGATTTTGGAGGCCTTCCCAAAGGATTTTTGGGATTAAAGTGGTATTTTTGGAAATACTAATATTTTGTCTACAAAATGGAGTCATCAAGCACTACAAACCCCTGAAAATTTGATTTGAAGACGACCTGTCCAAAAGTCCAGAAAATGACATGGAGTAACTATATTTTGAGAATTTCTCTCAAACATAACACCTATTCATATATTGAAGGAGTTTTTTTTTCTTTGGCCTATTATTGAAAAAAACCTCTTTCACTTTTTTAAAATGCATTTCCATTACTTTATAAACTGATCTTGAAGAAAAATTTTCCCTCTGTGCAGTGTAAACTCTAGCAAATGATCACGAAGCTCTAAAAATCATGCAATGGGTCTGAGTTGGATCAAACCTAGAATTTTATCCTCCCTTATGGATCTTATTTCCCCCCTCCATGGTGTTTTCAATAAGATAAAACCCTAGTTAGATTAAATGGGTAGGGGAGATGGATATTCGGAAAACAAGGGATAATGGTAAGGTGGTTTTAGGGGAAACAATGGGTTGGAAGGAAGCTAGGGAAAAACCCCTAAAAAATTGGTGAGGTAGGGTGATGAATTGGCTTTACACTGCAAGTGAAATTCTGGAAATGGACACGAGGAAGGTGTCGAAAAGGTCAAAACGCAGGGATTTCCTAGTCTTCCTCCAAAATTGTAGTGAAAACTAGGGTTTTGATGAAAATGATGGAGAAAAGGATTTGGGTGATAGTAAGTGTCAGGGTATGGTGTATGAAGGTTATATGAAGGTTTTTTATGGTTTTTTTTATGGTTTTACTAGCTAAAATAGGCCAAATATGAAAAACACCAAAAACATAGTGTAGATAACCTAATGAAGGAAATCCCTCATTTGTTGAAGATTTTTGACTTGAGAGAGGTATGGAGGGTGTCCAATTACTATTTAGGAGGTGTATGAATCCTTTTATAGGCTGATTTAACCCTTGGATGATTTTTTTGAAGCTTGGAACCAAAATCATAGCAAACTACTAATCTTTGGATGCCTGTGGAGAGTTGTGAGCATGAGAGAGGATACTTTTTTACCATGTAACATACTTCTTTGAGAAAAGACAAATTTCCTTTACCTATTTTCCTATATTTTATAAATCCCAATGTAAATGATATGTATGGTGAAAATGGAAACTTGATTGCCTTCTTTCATGACATAATTGGACATTGTGGTGTCGAAACAAAGACATTGTGGTGTCGAAACAAAAGAGACCTAGACTCAGACTGAGATGAAGGTGTGATGAAGGACCTAAAACCCTATATGATAAATGGATGACATGACCTATGAGATGATGATGACCATGAATGGAGTGAAGGGAGTATAATTTCATGCCTAGGCACATTCAGTGAACAAAATTTTGTTTCAAAATTTACTTGAAATATGAAATTTTGACCTAGGACCACTACCAAGTAGATTTGAAAGAGTACATTTAATCGCTAAACATTTTGGACACTAACGTTGGCTCTAGTTGGGGATGGAAGATACTTTTGGAGGTTTCAAGAGCACCATATACCAAGTAGCCTCATACATTGTACAATGGAGTCATTGTAGCTACAATCCTCAAACTGACTCAAACCAAATTGAAAGCTGAACTATACATCATCAACTGCAAACTCTGCTGGAAACTGACACTGAAAAATATGCTCAAAATTTTGAGCTTATTCATCACACCTTACCTAATCTAACTAATCCATAAATCACTTGATAAAGTGAAGTCGAAGATCAAATGTAACCAATCAAGTAAATGACTACCTCACCGATTATTGTATTCATCTCCACCAGGCATAAAGAAATATTGAGTAAATGGAAACATAAAATGAAATATGAGCCCAAAACTTGTGTTGGTGAACAAAAAAAACTCCACCTTTAATGATTCTTGCAACATAATTCCCAAGGTGTCATGAAAATCATGAAACGTTGCCTCTTGTTGATCAACCAAAAGAAGGGATACACTTCCAGATATAATGGATGATTATTCTTCTTCATTTGGTTGATCCTTCTTAAATAAAAATGTAGCAACGTTATCTTCCATATCATTCAGATCATAGAAAATATTTGTATGTTCTTTTGAATCTTCAAATGAGGTAGCCAAATCAACATCAACACAAATATCTACAAGTGGATTTTCATATATATCAGAAAGAGAATTGTCTTGGCTTTGAAAAATTCTATATCTTGATCATTTGAAAATTGTTGAACATGTTCATGAAACTAAAGAAAAAAACTTGTTATACACTATTTTTTACTTCAAGGGATAAATCATGACTCTCTAGAGTTTATTTACAAGCAAACGGAAAATTATGATTTGCACATATTTCTTCCTGAATTAAAAACTCAGAAGAGGAAAGGATGAAGAGTAGTTGGACAAAACATCTTCATATATATCTTGATCCCTTGAATATTAGCAATACTGCTACAAATTATCATCAACTTTGAAATATGGAAGACCAATGTCATCCATTGAAGAATTCTATTGAAGTTTGGTGTCATCTAGGGTAGAATCCATGATCTTCTCATGACGGTTAAAAGGGCTTTCATTCAAATCATCCAATAGTTCATCATCCATAAACTATTCATCGACATAAGAACTTTCTAGCTCTTGAATAAAATTCTGAAAGTGATCACAACAATCCTCAATCAAAAGAATAGAAGGATAGGTTTCTTTATACTTCTCAAAAAATATTAAGTGAAAATACTTGAGAGAATAAATACAATCAAGACTCAAGCTTTCATACCAAAACCATTTTTTTTCTTCTAATGTGATCATGAACATATTCATTAAACAATATTCAAGAAAATTAATCTTCATCTTACGCACATTCATATGAAATCTTATTAAATGAAATGTAGCATCATCACCTTTTCCATCTCTGAATTTTGGCAAGTATGTTTTCCAATATACTTGAGGCATACGATTTGGAAAGCCTGGAACATGATCTTGATGCATAGGAGTGTATCTTTTGGACTGGGAACTCATCTTGAAAACAGTAAATTCACCAAAAGTTTCTTCAAGCTACCGATTTTTGAATAGTGGAGTCGCCATGAAAACTATGAAATTTTGGATTCTTCTACACTGGAGTCACCAGGTGAAGTATGCATAGCCTTCTTATGCCTGACCATTGTTCACCATCAGCAATCAGATCTAATATTTTTCATTCTTTCTTGGGAAATATTTAACCTTCTCTCCCCGGCAACGTGCCAAAAATATTATCACTCCCCCCCTGCTTCACAAGGCTGAGAATGGAGTTGAAGGAAGGTAACCACAAGCCAACCTTTAGTTTTGGTATCTAACCCTACCAAGACCAGAGAGGGATCTCTTAATGTCACTTTCCAGTCAATTATATTACTGGATATAATTATCTTAGGCTAGTTAGGATGCTCAGTAGATTAAGGTTTTTTGTTTGTTTGAAGTTTTGCTGGATATAAATGGTAGTTAGGGAACTAGGTCTAGGGTTTAGGTCATATTTCAAAGGTTATATTGCAGAGGAAAGGATGAGGCCATGTAGGTAAGCTTAGAAGCATGCTTAATTTTTCATTTTGTATAAGGTGAACAAAGAGAAAGTCAGAATGAGCACTAAAATGAATTCATTCATTTGAAGAGCAAAGACATGTTCATGTAAATCTTATAAAAACAGAGAATGGAAAGCATGATTTTTGTCTATAAAATGATAATATTAACATAAAAAATCATATATGTGAAAGAAGGATAACATAAAACTAAACTTGATAATATTACAGAGAAAAAAAAATGCTCAAAGGCATACCATTGGAGTCTCAAAACTGTCTTTGATTTCATTAAAAACAAAAGCTTGTACAAAAGCTCCACTGCAAATAACAACTATCAAAATGCTAAAAAAGGCTTAAGTTTTGAGTACATATAGAAAATATAAGTCATGACACCTCATTGGGTCGAAATATGATCCAAAACACTTCATAAATGCATCCTATGAGTCATTTCCTAGTTTCTAGGGAAGTTAGAAATAATTTCCTCAAATTTAGCTAATAACTAGGAGTGTGTGCCTCCTTCATTAATTACATTATTCCTCCACAAAGAGAGGAAAAATAAAACTCTCCTACCAAAAAGACAGCTCATGGTACTGCTAAACCTTAAATTTTGGAGTTTTTGTGGCTGGACAACTGTCTAAAGGAATCCAATGACAAAAGATCGCGCCTCCCAGCAGAAGCGTCGTGCCACATTGGAGTTGATTTGGAATCAATTTTAGGAATCCATTTGGAAATATGAGAGTTAGGAAATATATCCCTTTGTTTCCTATTTCTATTACATCCTTAAAACTGAGAAAATACCCCCTGAAAGCCCTTCAAAAACTGATTCCCCTACCTCACTCCATAAGTGTCACGCAGAGGTAAAAAAGGTGGTAGAAGCATGAAAAAGGTGATGTTTTTACATTTTTCTTCAAAATGAGAGGGTAACATGTTGACCTGATGCAATATCTGTGATGTAAAGGTGAATATTCATCCATCCATATATATTTTTCCTCATTTTTATGCTCTGAGGAAAAGTGTCATGCTTCTGCACGATGCTTCTGTAATTACCAATTTTCCAAAATTTAAAAAAAAAAATCTGGAAAAATAGGGATTAATGATGGATCAATATCTCTCTAACAATAAATTTTATGAAAAACTGAGATATGTTTTTGTTATTTGGTTTTTTTTGAATAAAAGCCTCCAATTTTCCAAAATACTTTCCTATTTTCTCAAAATCCAAGTTTTAACTTGATCACTAAACATATGCAGAAGCATCGTGTCACTAGTAGAAGCATCACACCACTTTGAGAGGGACTTTTCAGTACTTCCTAGATGATTATTGGGATGAAAGTGGTATTTTTGTAAATATTAATATGTCTATTACAAAATGGATTCATCAAGTACTACAAAACCCTGATCCAAACCCCTAAAAATTTGATTTGAAAACAACCTTTCCAAAAGTGCAGAAAATGACCAAGAGCAACTATATTTTGATAATTTCTCTCAAACCATAATAGATGTACATAAATTAAAGGGTTATTTTTTTTTTTGGCCTATGATTTACAAAAACCTCCTGCACTTTTGTAAAATGCATCTCCATTACTTTAGAAAATTATTTTGAATAAAAATTGTCCCTATGTGCAATGTAAACCCTACAAAATGATCACGAAGCTCTAAAAATGATGCCATGGGTCTAAATTGGCTCAAACCTAGAATGGTGGCCTTCCTTATGGATCTTTTTCCCCCCTCTGTGGTTTTTTTCAACAAGATAAAACCCTAGCTGGATGAAATGGGTAGGGGAGATGCATTTTAGGAAAATAGGGGATAGTGGTAAGGTGGTTTTAGGGGAAAAATTGGGGTGGAAGGAAGCTAGGGAAAAATCCATAAAAGAATGGGGAGGTAGTGCGATGAGTTTTATTTACACTGCAAGTGAAATTTCTGTAAATGGACGTGAGTAAGGTGCCCAAAAGGTAAAAACACAGGGAATTCCTAGTTTTCCTGGAAAATTGTAGTGAAAAGTAGGATTTTGATGAAAATGATGGAAAAGAAGGTTGTGAGTGATATGAAGAGTTAGGTTATGGTGTATGAAGGTTATATGAAGGTTTTATATGGTCATATTATTTTTTTATCAGCTAAAAGAACCCAAGGATGAAAAACACCGAAAATGTAGTGTAGATAACCTAATGAAGGAAATCACTCATTTGTTGAAGAATTTTGACTTGAGAGAGGTATGGAGGGTGTCCACTTACTATTTAGGAGGTGTATCAACCCTTGTGTGAGCGGATTTAACCCTTGTATGATTTTTTTCATCTTAGAACCAAAAGTGTAGCAAATTTCTAATCTTTGGATGGTTGTGGAGAGTTGTGAGCATGAGAGAGGAGATTTTTTGACCATGTAGCATACTTCTTTGAGAAAAGACAAATTTCCTTTACTTATTTTCCTATGTTTGCTAACTCCCAATGTAAATGATATGTATGGTGAAAATAACAACTTGTTCGCCTTATTTCATGACATGATGATAAAATTTGGATCAAGGACCCAAGTGATAACTCAAATTTCAAAGTGTTTGAAAGTGTGTTGAACCTCAGTGACTGGATAGATCTCATTTTCCTGATTTTGGAGCCATGAATGGTTCAAAAAACTGATAGCGTATGAAGAATTTATCGCGTTTTGAGAAGTCTAGTAAACTACAAATTTTGGCATTTGACCAAGGTTGATTGGTCAAGGGTACAGTTAGAAAAAAGAATATTACAAGGAATATTCCTAGAATATTCCCCAAAATATTCCTTTCGGATCAATCACAGTGTGACAAGTATTGAATGGTTATTTGTTGCAGGGCTTTGTTGGGCCAATGATAAGGCGCCACGTGGCTAGCTCTAAGGTCGCCACGTGGTCGTTGAATAGTGCATCAAAATTATTGGACTCCATCGGGATCGATCACATGACCTACCATCGACCGTGTGAGAAGCTTTACTGTCTGTGCTACAAGATGGTTCTTAACCATAACTTTCTATGGCTTATAATTAAATTTGAATAGTTTCGCATTTGGGGGTCTAGAGGGGCCAGCCCCTCCCCAAGTGGCCTTCGGCCCATGACCCCAAGCCAAGGGCTTAAGCTCCTAACCACCAGTGGTTATGAAGCGTTATGTTCACATGCCATATGGCAATTAATTCCATCCCTGATGGCTAACTCTCCACGGAAGTTTTAAAAACCTCGACAGTTACGGTGAACTAACGCAAGGATTCTGGGTCATGTGCCCAACCCAACTGCAGCTTTAATTGCTAATGGTTAGACCTAGCGGTAATTATAGAAGCACACCATTTTTGGCAGATAAGCCAATTCAAACTCCAGTTAAGTGCAGTTTCTCCAAAATTAGTGGAGTTGTTCTGGGAGTTACTAGGAAAAAACTTTTATGCTCTATCTTGAGCATGATTCGACCATTATTGGAGTGTGAATAGTCAATTTTGACTTTATTGGAAATTCCAGACTCATTGGTGAGGGTTATAGAGCCATCATAGGACTTATGAGCGTGATTTAGAGTCATATAATTTCTAGGGGCCACTGGGGCCACCAGGAGCCAGCAACAGAAAGAGGCCTAGCCAGGGTAGCTAGAGGCCTTACTTAGGAAACCAATAGTCATTTTTATATTTTTCAGACATTATGGAACTAATGGTGAGGTTTTAAAATCCATTAGAGGACTTATGAAGTCCTAGTTGCTTCAGTGAAGTTCCAAGGGCCGCATGGGCCACTAGGCGCCAACAAGAGAATGAGGCCTATCCAGAGCAGCCTTTGACCATTCTCAGCAAACCAGTAGTCTATTATAACTATTTTGAGCCTTATAAATCCATTGGAATTATTTTCATAAGATTTTGAAGACTTTGGAAGGTTGGGATGCTTCAAGGAAGTTTTCAGTGAACCTCGAGCCACGGGGTGCCACTAGGTGTTGGAGGCGTAACTGGAGCAGCCAGAGGCAAATTTCAGCAAGTGAAAAGTTTATTCTAAATATTTGGACATTATGAATCCATTTAATTGATATTTAGAGACATTTGGAGACTTTTTAAGGTCGATAATCCACATAGAAGTTTTGGGAAGCCTAGGGCCAACAGTGGATGGAGGCCTAGATTGGGGAGCCAGAGCTCATTTTGAGAAAATGAAAAACCTATTTTGGATGTGTGATATATGCTGGATAAATTAGGTGAGGTTTCAAGGATAGAAAAGGACTTATAGGGATTTTGTGCCAAAAATAAGCTCAGGGAAGCTTAAGGGCACCAACAAATGAGGTTAAGTCAAAGGAAGCCTAGTTCTATTTTCAGAAAGATTACAACCATTCCAAGGGTATGATGGTATTTTAAACCAAATGGTACATTCCAAATAACAATTGGAGTTGAGTTAGTAACTTGTAAAATAATTTATACATCATAATCCCAAAGAGCTAAGTCAATTTGACAAAGGCTCAAGGAGAAGTAGCCCACGATAATCGGGTGAAATTATTTATTAAATTTGTTGGTATGTGTTGATGCTTATTTTCTACACTTTATTGTTGTTTTACATGCTTAATATAATAAAAAACAAAATTTTAATTCCTCACACTTTAGGCATTAAAACAGTTTAGAACACATACACCTGAATCAAGAATTCAATTCCGCACATTCAAGAATAAGCTAGATCTTAATTTGTTTAACTGAGTGGGAGGTGCTTGCAAAGAATAACAAGTTATCCACCCTTTTCAGATCAGGTGCTATCAGAGCACTAGTTTTCTCACTTGACAGAGCACTAGGTTTCTTGCTTGACAAAGCACTAGGTTTCTTACTTGCTTGTTTGACTTGAAAGGTGTTTAACAGTGCAAAGAATTTAACTGTTTGCAAATTAATTGATGCTTACAAGTTTGAGTTTGATAGAGGAGAAGGGGAGATACTGTTAGATAATTCCAGAAGAGGACAAGAAGAAAGAAGGCTAAAAGCATTCTCCTTACCCAAAGGACCTCAAGGCAACCCTTGAAGCACAAGAGGAATTGTTTGCAAAAGGTTGCTTGAAGAAGAGATACAAGCTATAGAAAAGAGCTTGAATCTACAGCCATATTGTTTAGAAGCTTTGTCAAAAAAAAATTGAAAGCTTTGTGAATTTTTGTTGAATTTTTTTAATTCATTTACATAAATATGACAACTTCATCAAGTGAGGTTTCAAAATCCTCCTCTTTCACAACTTCGATGAAGAGATGGAGCAGGACTTCTACATCCTGAAGGATATGGTGCAAATTTTGTATGAATATGGAAGGGAAAGAAATATACTTCATGAGAAATTGGTTGTTATGAATCAAGAGAAAGAAGGAATTCTTCAAAGAATGCATGAGATGGAGATGCAACTCCATCTAACCAAAAACATGCTTGAAGCAGAGGTAAATCACTCAAATTTGTCTTCAATTTCCTATTCAGATAGATGTGTAGGTTCATTTGAAAATCACACTAGAGGTATAGCGTCCAAGTTGATGTTAAAAATGGGCTATGAAGGCAAGGGTTTAGGAAAACATGCACAAGGCATGATTGAACCTATTTTGGTTGAGGAAAGGCCCAAGAATTTTGGTCTAGGCTATGTTTAATCTTATGGAGAAAACTCTACAGCCATGAAGGCATTTGAGACAACTCAAATAAGAAATTTTGTTGCAAGTTCTAAACCACAAACATGTCAAGTTTGTTTTCAATTTAATTTCCATTGTTTGAAGCCTATGTTGCAGCAAGATGTTAATGAACATGCAACTTATGGTGAGCAAGAGAGTTCTGACAGCTATCAAGACAGGAACACTGATGTTAGTCTTCAAAAGAAGGTAAAAAAAATGGACATGCAAAGAAACATTTGAGGTATAATTCTTCCCATATTCAAGTTGATTATGTTTTTGTAAAGCATGGAAAATCTGCATGTAAGAATGGAAGAAAGAGTTGTTGTTCCTATTGTGGTCTCTATAACCATGATGTTTCAAGATGCTGGAAGAGATTAAAGGCATATAGGAAACAATTGAAGCAAAGGCAACTTGCACAAAAGGTACAAAATAATTTCACACATTGCTAGAAAAGGGACATGTCATTGCCCAATGTTGGACATTGCATCCAACTAATCATCCCAAGCATTTGAAGCAAGAGGATAAAAATACTGGCGAAAGTGGAACCAAATATTCCATCATTGATGTGAGAGTAGATGTTTCACATGAAGAAGATTTTTAGCAGCAAAAATCACCATGGAAGTGGCTTGGTAAGAAGTGGTTTGACTTCTTGACTCAGTAAGACATACATTCATTTGTACATATGAAAATTTTAGTTATATATTCATTTATGTTGGAAACTTATGTTTGTTTGAGCCACCTTTGATCGATGATCAAGGACATGATGGTCAACTACCTTCTATTGAAAATTTCTCACCAAAAATTTCTGGGCGAGTTCAAGGAAGACACAATTCTTGATAGAAGGACAAGAGCATCTAAGAGGGGAAGTGTTGACTACCTTCAAGTTGGGGCTCAAAGGCACAAAAACAAGCAATTCAAATTGAATGAAGGTTGGAAATGTGAGGGTGTTGTACTCTCATTTTACTGAACACGTAATCAGTCTTTTGGGGTTGAAAAGATTCCCAATGGGGAGGAGTGATCAGATTTGGATCAGGGACCTAAGTGATAGCTCAAATTTCAAATTTTTTGAAAGTGTGTCGAACCTAAGCGATCAGATAGATCTCATCTTCCTAATTCTAGCACCGTGAACAGTTCGAAATACCAACACCATATGAATAAGTTATCGCATTTTGAAAAGTCCAATAAACTGCAAATTTTGGCAATTTGACCAAGGTTGAATGGTCAAGGGTACAATCATCAAAAAGAATATTCTAAGGAATATTCTTGGAATATTCCTTAGAATATTCCTTCCAGGCTAGTCACAGTGTAAGAAGTGTCGAATGGTTATTCATTGCAAGGTTTTGTTGGGCCAATGATAAGGCACCACGTGGCCATCTTTGAGGCCGCCACATGGCCCTTGAACAATGCATCAAAATTTTTGGAATCTGCTAGGATAAATCGCATGACCTACCATCGAGCGCATGAGAAGCTTTACCATTTGTGCTACAAGATGGTTCTTAACCATAACTGTCTACGACTTATAATTAAAGTTGAATGGTTTCGCATTTGGGGGTCCGGAAGGGCTAGCCCCGAGGGCCAACCCCTCCCCACTTGGCCTTCGGCCTGTGATCCCGGGCCAAGGACTTAAGCTCCTAACCACCAGTGGTTATACATTATTGCATTCAGATGCCATATGGCTCTTAATGCCATCCTCGACAGCTAACTCTCCACGAAAATTTTAAAAACCTCGACGATTACGGTGAACTAACCCAGGGATTCGGGGTCATGTGCCCAACCCAACCGCAACTTTAATTGCTAATGGTTATACCTAGTGGTAATTATGGCAGTGTGCCATTTTTAGTGGATAAGCCAATTCAAACTCCAATTAAGTGCAATTTCTCCAAAATTAGTGAAGTTGTTCTAGGAGTTACTAGGAAAAATTGTTTATGCTCTATCTTGAGCATGATTCGACCATTCTTGGAGTTTGAATAGTAAATTTCGACTTTCTTGAACATTATAGAATAATTTTTTAGGGTTTCAGAGCCATCAGAGTAATAATGAGTGCGAGTTAGCTTCATAGAAGTTCCAGGGGCCATTAGGGCCACCAGGAGCCAGCAATAGAAAGAGGCCTAGCCAGGGCAACTAGAGGCCTTACTTAGGAAATCAATAGTAATTTTTGGATTCTTCAAAAAATTTGGAACTAATGGTGAAGTTTTCAGAGTTAGTAGAGGATCTCTAAAGTCCGATTTGCTTCAGTGAATTTCCAAGGGCGACCAGGTGCCAGTAGGAGAATGAGGCCTATCTAGAGCAGCCTTTGACCATTCTCAGCAAACCAGCAGTCTATTATTACTATTTTGAGCCTTTTGAATCCAATGGATGGATTTTTAGAAGCTTTTGAATACTTTTGAAGGTTGAGATGCTTCAGGGAAGTTTTCAATGAACCTAGAGCCAGGGGGTGCCACTAGGTGTTGGAAGCGTAACCTGAGTAGTCAGAGGAAAATTTTAGCAAGTGAATAGTATATTATGACTATTTTGTAAATTATGAATCCATTGAAGGGATTTTCAGAGCCATTTGGAGACTTCTGAAGGTCGAGAAGTCACGGAGATATTTCGGGCAGCTTAGGGCCAGTAGTGGATGGAGGCTTAGATTGGGGAGATAGAGCTCATTTTGAGAAAATGAACATCCTATTTTGGATGTATGATATATGATAGAGACAATAGGTGATATTTCAAGGACAGAAAAGGACTTCTAGGGAGTTTGTGCCAAAAATAAGCTCAGGGAATCTTAAGGGCACCAACAGATGAGGTCAAGTCAAAGGAAGCCTAGTTCTATTTTCAGCAATATTGTAGCCATTCCAGGGGTATGATGGTATTCTAAACCCAATGGTACAGTCCAAATAAAAATTGGAGTTGGTTTATTAACTTGTAAGAGAATTTATATATCATAATCCCAAAGAGCCAAGTCATTTTGACAAAGGCTCAAGGAGACGTATCCCACGATATTCTGGTGAACTCCTTTATTAAATTTGATGTTATGAGTTGATGCTTATTTGCTGAACTTTATGGTTGTTGTACATGTTTAAGATCAACAAAAAAAAAAAATTAATTCCTCACACTTAAGGCATTAAAACAATTTAAAACACATACACCTCAATCAAGAATTCAATTCTGCACAGTCAAGAATAAGCTAGATCTTAATTTGTTTAATTGAGTGGGAGGTGCTTGCAAAGCATAACAAGTTATCCACCTTTTTCAATCACATGATTAGACATTGTGGTGGCGAAACAAAAGATACCTAGACTCTGACCTAGATTAAGGTGTGATGAAGGACCTCAACCCTAAATGATAAATGGATGACATGACCTCTAAGATTATGATGATCATGAATGGAGTGAAGGGAGTATCATTTCAAACGTCGACACATTCAGTGAACACAATTTTATTTGAAAATTGACTTGAAATATGAAATTTTGACCTAGGACCACTACCAAGTAAATCTAAAAGAGTACATTTCAGCACTGAACATTTGGACACTAACAAGAGGCATACCATACTACACCTTAGTCTATGATATCCCGATGTGGTATCAGAGACATATGATGGGCGTTTCAGCTCAACTTCGTCGACTATTAGGTCAAGTGGTTATAGTTGTCATATATTACCACCAACACCATGATAGAGGATAGATATGCCCCATTTATTCCTTTTTAATACACTTATGTAGGCTCGAGAAGCGATGTGTCTCAGAACACATATTTTTGACATTTTGATGTAGCACACTTTTTACAGACTTGATATATACATACATACATACATACATGTTTCTACTGCTAACCAATTTTCTTTATCATGATGATGTTTTGGTTTTTACATATGGTGCAAATGTTTTTCTAACACATGATTATCCAATGTATTAGTTAATGTATTCAAATGTCTTGGAATATGTTGATAAGTGGTGTAATCAATTTCTTTTGCAATAATCGAAACATAGATACATGCGTAATATGTGAGGGTTTTTAACTGAATAATGTCCATTCAATTTTAGCACAACTATTTGTGAATCAATTTTAACAACCAATTCCCTAATACCAAGATTAAGAGCTTCCGAAAATAGTTCGATAATCGCACTATATTCGGAAATTTTGTTAGTTGTTCGACCCAATCATACGCCTTGGAAATTCACTAAATTTCCATTAGGAGAAAATAGTGCCCATGTTGCGGAAGATAAGTTCTGTGTACTATGATAAGTGCCATAAAAAAAAGCAACATAATGGTATGATGAAATATGAAAACCAAGTGGAACACATGGTAAGTAGAGGAAAACATGTTTGCAAAAGAAAACAATCACACCAAAATGTAATTGTACACTAATGAATCAAACACAATAATGTACTAAATTATTTACGTCGAAACAACATAATACTTTTTGAGATAGAGCCCATTTTGAGTCTCAACAAATTGATTGCCTTCATAATCAACCACCTCATAGGCACCTTTTCCTAATACTCATTTAATGGTAAAGGGCCCATGCCACATTGTTTTGAGTTTCTGAGCCCCCAACTTATCATGATATTGATCATATAATAAGACCAAGTCACCTTCAGTAAAAACACACGGAGTCACAGATTTATCATATTGTGCTTTAACTCATTTATTTTGAGCTTCGATAACCAAAGCAGAAATTCATCCAGTCTGATTGAAATGTTCAAGGTAAAGAAATTGTTCCTATTCTAGTGAAGTACCAGGGAGTAACTTGATAGCTACCTTGAAAGAAGGAGTTTCACGTTCGATCGAGAATGCGACTTCCAGATCATATACCAATTGAAATGGTGTGAATCCATTCATTGTCTTAGCTAAAGTTAAGTATGCTCATAGTGCTGAAAAATAGCATAAGATGCCAATTTCATTTATGAATCCCAATGGTTCGTTGAAGCATTGTGACCAAAACTTTGTTAACGACTTAAACTTTACCATTGGCCTATGGATAGTACGGATTTTAGTTGTTATGATGCAAACCAAACTGAGCATTAATCTTTGTCATCATATAATTTCGAAAATGAGAACCATGGTTAGTGACTATGGCCTTCGAGACACCAAATCGAGCTATGACATGATTAAAAGGAATTTTGGTTGCATTTTTACCTTCAACATCGTATATAGGCATCGCCTCGCCCCACTTAGTGAAATAATTGATAGAAACGATAATATAAACATTCCCCCAAGTCGATTGAGGCTTACAGGTCATGAAATCGATGCCCCATTTCACAAAGGGTCTGACGGTAATAATGGAGTGCAAGAGTCTGGGAGGGGCTCGTTCTTTGTAAGTATATATCCAGTAGTCATGACGCTTTTGAACAACAGGAATGCAATCTTTGAAAATTGATGACTAGAAATAACCTGTGCGCATAATCTTTTGAGTAGTAGCGTAACTTGACATATGAATCCCACATACCCCATAGTGACAATTATTCAAAAATTTCTCAAATTCCTCAAGATTCAAATATCGAAGGAGGGCATAATCGACACCATTACGATAGAGAGTATTCTCAATAATGTGATAAGATTGGGACTGGTGACAAATTCAGTGTCGCCCAGAGTGAGAGAACTCTGGTCGAAAATTTTGGGTCTACAGTTAGATAATGATATCGCCATACCACATATCGAGATTGATAATAAAAAAGAGTGATTCATATGGAATCAACTCAATAAAATAAGTGGGTGGAACTGCAGATGGAAGAGCACAAATCAACTCAGCAAAAACTAGCGATTTCTTCGAATTAGCTTTAGAAAAATCTAAATCGAACTCCGTAGAATAAAAATCCATTTGGATTGTTTCCCCCAATTAACTGACAAGTTAGGATGTAATTCATGGGGTTACAATAAGAGATTACAATAGTTTTTCATAGGAGAATTTAATGGTGAAAGAATTGGACAACATGAACAACTACTAAAATTAATTATTTAACATTAGCCCACTAAAAAAAGGGCGCACAAAATAGGAAACATGAAATTCGCCCCCGATTTTCCAGGTTTCCATGGCATTCGCCCCCGATTTTCCCGATTTCTATGGCATTCGCCCCATTTTTTCAGTTTTCAGTGGTTCGGAGAGGTGGCTGGGCTTTGTGCACACCGATTTTCTAAGTTTTTGCTAGCCGAGGCCGACTCTCTCTGGTCCGTCCGTCTCTGGTCCGTTAACGCATTCACACACCTCCACACCTGCTTATCGCTCCCCTTATCACTCCAGCACTCACATCTCACCACATCATAACAGTCCCCTCTCATACCTCACGCCCCCTACGCTAACTCTCCCAACTCCCCACTACACCGTCCACAACTTTTGGCTCGCATCCCTTACATAACTCTGCGCCCTATCTTGCACGGCCACTCTCCCTAACCTCTGCATCGAATGCTATCACTCCACCTGCGGCCTCACAATGAGCTCCCTCTTCTCTTATGACTCTCCCTACGCGGCCCTCATTGCTCACCCCACACCCATTACTCACACAATACGCTCTACCATAGTTCGTATATAGCAGAGATCTGAGATACACTTCGAAAGAGATGGTGTTGTGGGAGATAACAGTGTTCGGCCTCAAGCGCGTGCACAAAATCGCTTTCAGACTCCAACGCCGACTAATAACACAGAGGCACAGTGCTTTTCGCCAATTTGTTCAGCGGTATGCACCTCCCTTCCCTGTTAAGCGGTATGCACCTTCCTTCTCTTTCTCGATTTCAAAATCTCTGTTTCAAGATGACATTGATAATTATTTCTGAAATTAAAGATTCACTAGTCCATATCCTAGGCCAGATTCACTAGTCCACTCACTAGCACGTCCTCTGCCATTTGCTGTGCTGATATTCTCAGGTTTTGATGCCCATGAAGCACTTTGGCTACGAGGACTCCAAGGAGCATCCAGTTCATATCTTTGGTCCCTTTCAGTACTCTGCCATATAAAATTTGAAAATTTGTCACTCTCCTCAGCATGCTTTGAATCTCTAGTTTCAGCTGGTTCTTATTAGCAAAACAGATCTCACCCTAGAGTGAAAGATGTACCTTTTCCTGACTATACCTTTTTTGCCTCGTATGGAAATTCCATGGAGTCCACTGGGCAAGCAAGGGCCTTCAACTGCTTACTAAGAATAAGTATGGTTTCCTGGCACTCTGCAAGCTTCCCTACAGCTGCAGCTATGTCCTTTTCCTGAAATTACAAGTTCAGTAATAGTTACTCAATTGCTATAGGACATTCACAAACATTATTGCAAGTGTCTTGGCAGAACAGACTGCTGTAAAACCAACACATCTTAATAGTTTATGTTAGCAACTGAAAACAGTGCCGGAACTATTATACATTAGTATGACCATAAACTTTCCTTCTGTAGAAAATCATGACACTAGATGAGATTGAAAATTTATGAAAAAGGTAGAGAATGCGCTGTATTGCATGAAAGGGTTCCTCATTTTCATGGTAACCTTTTGCGCACTAGACCCCTCAGTCTCTGGCACTCAGCCTCCAACTTAGCAGTTTTTTAACAGTTTTTGAATGTTGCTTGTTCGCTGCCTCTGCAGATTTCTTACATAGGTCCCTTTCATCAATTATTGAGTCCATTTCCTTACTGAGTGATTGAAGCTTGTATTTCAGGGCAATATTTTCACTTTCTAATGATTCAAGCTTCACCTGAAGAACTTTGATCTCAGCCTCAGCTTGATTTTTTGCTTCATGTATTTCCATTAACTTTGAACTTTCTTGCAGAGAATTACCCATTGTATTATGCTTTGTTTTTTCCTCAAGTAACAGCTGATCCAATTCAACTATTCTAGCATCAAGCTCAAACTTCATTTTGTCCCATTCTATGGCCTTTTTCGCCACAGCCTTATGAATTTTCTCCTCATTTTCCTCTCTTACTTGCCGAAGCTGCCTCATGCATTCTTTCAAAGCACCATCCAAATGGCTAACTCGATCTTCAAGTGCAAGCTTTTGTTGCGTTACGGTATCAAACTGTTTCTTTAAAGCCATTGCTTCTGTTTCATCCTTCTCCCAACCTAAAAGAAATACAATTGACTTCATCATATTAATAGAAGAGATGACGTTATAGAATGACTTCATTCTGTTCTAAGACCAAAGGAAAATTAAATATGGTCTTGAAAGTACTAAGAATTAGAAAGCTCAAAACTGCAAGTTATATTTGCCAGATTTTCCAAAGGGAATCCCAAATCATAGGATACAATATAGTTGCAACTAAATATGTGCCATATAAATGATGAATGAAATCCCCATGCTGATCTAATAAATTCAAGAGGAAACAAAGGCTACCTGACACAGCTTCTTCTGCTACTTTGGCATGCTGCTTCACCAAATTATCCTTGGAAGTATTGTCTGAAAGGACCAGTGACAGCTTTTCATTCAAACTCTTTAGCTTCTCCTCTGACTGTTGCCACGCCATCATTGCTTCTTCTGACATGTGGGCATGATTTGCAGCAGCTATGGAAGTGTCTTGTTGGATAAGAAATCAGCTATGCAGTCAAAAGAATGGCATGGCTGCTTACAAATAATAAATCACGCTAACTGGAAAAAATTAGAGATCTAATACAGAATGCCAAGTATAAATGGAAACTTGGTGCCATGGACTAGCTTTTCAGTTGTCTCAAACAAAAAATGCATTTCAATAAATGGTATGGCCACATACAAAGGAAAGGATATGTCTTATGATAATGCAAGCTTGAACATATCATACAAGCCTTTCCTCTTCAGGCTGAAATGCAAAATCAAAAACACAAACTAGACCCACAACAACACTGCTGTGCAAAAGTATAAAATACTAAAGGTAGAAATATTTGATTTGGTACAAATTTCAAATAATCCAAGGAAAAATTTATTCGTCTTTCCTTCTGCTTCTACCATTTAGTTCCATCTTCTTTCCCAAATCTTTGGTTAGGTTCAGGCTAGAATAACATCAAGTTCATTTTAATTAGGATGGAGTCTGCCTTGACCGGGTAAGACCCCAACACGAATTTACTTAACCCTTAACATTGAGGTTTGTCGACTGGTTAGTATAGAGATTTCACCATGGATATAGATTCTGTACACAAAATAGAACAAAGTATAGATATCATCTAGGTCATAATATGTTTACTCCATCACTAACATATTAGATAAATCATAATACTTAAAATCTTCTGACAGATCTAACCATTATTTCCTGTAGTCTATTTTTCATAACCTGACATCTTCATACCATCTCCATTTTGTTCTCACATCATCTCTTTATCACACAAACGAATTCAACTCTTCATGGTACAGACCCATTTGTCTTATATATGTTTACTTAATCCATTATTTACAACAGTTAATTACTATTAATGATACCAACAAAATCATATCACCCCTAAATCCACTCTCCCAGCTCTTGATCAAAACTTTATAAGCTATGTTAAGCCATTGACCTGAGCTTCTAAGTCAAACTTTATGCTTACATCGAGACAGTACAATACAATGTCAATCTACATCTCCACAATTCAATATATAGTCAATCCAATCAGCATAAAACACTCCAGCTCAACGAGTTTTCAATCTACTTGTTTGATGACAACCTATGTTAATAATAGATTATAATATATATACTTGTATAATGTCATCCTATACTGGCATTAGTCACTATGACCTGCATGTAGTTGTCACTCTCTTATACTATGTGCTTATCTATCCCAATCCTAGTTCAATCCTCCTTGCGCTCAGTTTATGACTGCATATTAACCAACCAGTCAAGAATCCGAGATTTTTCTGGTTCAAAATTCAAATATACAACTAAAAAGTAAAAAAATTGCAAGACACAAAAACTCTTGGGTACAATTACACAATTTTATGCCTAGATAGGTTAGCATTTGGCCTTAATCCCAAGATTTTTTTCACTCTCAAAGAAGTTCTATAGCCAAGTTTGAATGGCTATAAGTTTATGCAATTCCCTCATCAATTTTGTTCGCAATGGCAAGCTGATCATTATTCATTCCCTGAGCACTTACTTGGCACATTGCATCCATAACATCTAGGAAGCCTTGTTTGAAAGAAAATCTCAAAGTCCCTCAAGCATTACCTGATGACAATAGCTACTGGTATCCACTTCTCATAACTCAACAAATAGTGAAACAAAAGGGTAAAATGCATACTGAAAAATTTCAATGCAGAGTAAAAAATAAGAAAAGAAATTTCTCAAAGTGAACAATGATTTTTTCGGCACTTATAGGTGGTAAATATTAAATATTGAATACCTGTCTCTACCTGTCTCTACCAGCAGGTGGTAAATATTGAATAGCTGGAAAGTTTGGCAGCTGAGCTGTTCTAGCACACATAACTCTAGAAGCCTTAAGCTCACTGTCTCGCTTTAATAAAGTGTCTTTTAACATCTTGGATTTTTCCTCCATTGCTAATAGGCGTTCTGTAAGATATTCAATCTCTTTCTGAGCATGTTCCCGGTGACTATCATTTGAAAACTCTGTAGAAGAAATAGGTGAAGTGGCCCCCCTACCAAGAGACTTCCTAAATTTCACTTCCCCAGCTTCCTTTCCAGTTGTCTCTACTTCAAGTTTCATTTGAGCAAGCGAAGTAGGCCCTGGTAACCTTTTGCACACTAGACCCCTCAGTCTCTGGCACTCAGCCTCCAACTTAGCAGTTTTTTTAACACTTTCTGAATGTTGCTTGTTCGCTGCCTCTGCAGATTTCTTACATAGGTCCCTTTCATCAATTATTGAGTCCATTTCCTTACTGAGTGATTGAAGCTTGTATTTCAGGGCAGTATTTTCACTTTCTAATGATTCAAGCTTCACCTGAAGAACTTTGATCTTAGCCTCAGCTTGATTTTTTGCTTCATGCATTTCCATTAACTTTGAACTTTCTTGCAAAGAATTACCCATTGTATTATGCTTTGTTTTTTCTTCAAGTAACAGCTAATCCAATTCAACTATTCTGGCATCAAGCTCAAACTTCATTTTCCCTTTCAATGGATGTGCCGATCAGGAATTCGAGCTTTTCCATAAAATGCAAATGGAAGATGTGCGACCTCACTCTGCTACCTTGGTGAATGTACTATCAGCATGCAGTCATTTACCTGCTTTGCACCAAGGGAAGTGGATCCATGATTACATAATTAGAAGTGGACTGGAGTCAAGTGGACTGGAGTCAAGTGTTTCTATAAGTAATTCTGTTGTAGCCATGTATGCAAAATGTGGATATGTAAATATAGCACAACAGTTATTCGATTTATTATCTCAAAGAGATTTAGTCACATGGAATGTAATAATTGTTGGGAATGTGCAGAATGGGCATGCCAAAGAAGCTTTGGTACTTTTTCATCAAATGCAATTAGTAGATACGAAACCTAATTCAGTCATGATGCTGAGTGTGCTCCCAGCTTGTGCTGATCTACCAGCTCTGCAACAAGGTAACCGGATCCATAATTTGATAATTAGAAATGGGCTTGAGGCATATGTTTTTGTGATGACTGCCCTCGTAGACATGTATGCCAAATGTGGGAACATAGATGCTGCAAAGAATTTGTTTGAGAAAATGACTAGACGAGATGTCATCTATTGGAGTACAATGATTGCAGGGTATGGAATGCATGGCCTATATAAGGATGCCCTTGGAATTTCTGTTCAAATGCAACAAGCAGGCTTGAAGCCAGATCACATCACTTTCGTTGGGGTTTTATCTGCATGCACTCATGCAGGTCTTGTGGATGAGGGTTGGTGATACTTCAATTGCATGAGTGGAGATTTTTCTCTCACACCTAGGCTGGAGCACTATGCTTGCATGGTTGATATTCTTGGTCGTGCTGGCCGATTGGATGAGGTGGAGCACATTATAAAAAATATGCCAATAGAACCTGATAGTGAGGTATGAGGGACTTTACTTTCTGCTTGCAGTGCTCACTACAATGTAGAGTTGGCAGAGCGTGTGTCAAAAAACCTTCTCAAGTTAGAGCCTGAAAATGCTGGAATTTATGTGTTTCTTGCAAACATATATGATGTAGCTGGAAGGTGGGAGAATGTAAGCAAGGTAAGAGCAATGTTAAAAGACAACAGGTTGAAAAATAATCCAGGATGCAGCTGGATTGAGATCAAGAAAAGGGTTCATGTATTCATAGTTGGAGACTGAGCATGCCCATAAACAGAGAAAATATGTTTTATGCTAGATAGTCTGGCTGAATAGATGGATGATGCAATGTATGCTCTTGGATCCAGGATTTCACTCCATGGACTGGATAAGGAGGAGAAGGAAAGCATCCTCTGTAACCACAGTTCAAAGTTGGACATATGAAATTTGGTTTTTATAATATCAAGACTGAGGCACCTATCATGATTGCCAAGAACGACATTTTTCGTGGTGTCTGTCAAATGAATCTCCAATATTGTGATGATAGAGATGCGAACTGCTCTAGAATTTTAGATATCGACAATACTCTCATGGCGGTTTCTGGTATTGCTGCTAAAACCAAGCAGCGAGCATCTTCTTATTCCATTGCTTTGCACCCTGTCTAAGAATTATTCTTTTTGCTAAGACAACATAGCACTCTGGAATTTAGAGGTGTTGTATTTAACCTAAGGGGAATCAATTCTTGTAAAAGTTTATGTCACTGCAATCATGATGCTATGTTGTTTAACATTCACATAGTCAATGTAGGAGAAATAATGAAATCTTATGAGGAGAAAATTGAAAATTGAACTTGTAAGGAAGTCCTCTTGAAATAATTGAAAGTTTTGTTAATGTCCTGCAAAATTTCATATGAGAAAAATGTTGTGAACTAGAGGCTTACTATTGAATCTGTATTTTGAATCAATTTCCAAACTAGGTTAATTTATCTTTGTTTGGACTTCGACAATTCCTTCCAACCCCTTTAACTATCAATGTTGTGGCATCATCGTAGGTTCTAAATATCAACCTTCAATGTGAGCATAGTTGAGTTAAACAACAACAACACTATAAGTATATGCTTTCGATTAATTAGATATCAAATAGATTTGAACATAGGACTTAGGCAATGTGTTTAACCTGAAAATTTCAGAGCATTCACATAAAATGTAGTGTAAAAAATAGATATATCTTGAGAAATATCTCTTGTTAATTAAAAAAATAGAGAGCTATGTTCACTTGCCTCTTGAAGGGGTGACCTCCTAAAACAATGTTTCAAATACAATAACAATCCTTGACAAAGCATTACATAACCTTCTACTCAATATATAGCTATCCATGGGTTAAAGTTAACTACCTATGGACTTAATTATAATGAGGGCCAACTAACTAATTTGGGCCTTATTAATTAAAAAACCCCTTTATTTTACAATGCTATTAACTAACTAGTTAATAGGCATTATTCAAGGAAGGTGGCTTTATATATTAATAAAGTCTCTAAGGGGGTTGGGGTAGGACCCTAACATGCCCTCCCCCTTCGAAAGAAACATGGTCTTAAAGGAAAATTATTGTAGAATCATTGTTGGTTCTCATGTGGCATCTTCTGGTTGCATATCTTTCCATCGAGTCAATACTTTTTTGATCGTGCACTAGAGCAATTGATGCTCTATGCTATCCAATATTTCTTATGGATGGAGCCAAATGGAGTCTTCTTCATCAAATTCTGATAGCTTGGTCTGCACTTTACAATTTAGAATTATTGTTGGTTCTCATGTACCTTCAGTAGTATTCAAAAATATAGAATGGAGTCTATATAACGAATCATGAAAAAAGGATCCAGAAATCGGAAAGAAGAAACAACAGTTCTTACATGACCATAGGACTTGGTTATCAAGTGGCAAATCTAGAGCCAACAACAAGAAACAATAAACTGAGTGGATGAAGGATGAAGAAAGAAACCAAAATTGAGTGGGAGTAAGTTGTAACTTGTCCCAAAATGCTGGGTGTGGACCTATTTCAAATTTGACTAAAATAATTTTAATCGGGAAAAAATATAGCAGAAAAACAGGAAGAACACAAAACCATGCCTAGGCTAGATGAAGTTATATTGACCCAGTACAGGGCAAACTCAATTTTAATATATCATATTTTCATGTGAGAAACAATTACCTAGATCCACGATGCTAAGACAAGACACACGATAATACTTGCCACATGTTGTTCCCACATAAGCTCTTAAATATCGAGGTTGAAAGTGTTGTTCTTGGGTATGCTACTAGAACATTTTGCATTTCCATTAATCCATAATGAACTCATGGTAAATTGGTCAAATAAAATTCACTATTTAAACTAATCATTGAAATTTATCATTGCTTATGAAGATGGAATGTGAATGCTCTAGAAACACTTTTATTGGTATAATTATGTTTGGTACATGATCCACTTGGTGAATGAATGATATATAGTTTTTCAATGTGGGAGCATAACTCGTGATTTATTTATGAGCATTACCTTGTTATTATCTCTGTTTTCAACCCCATTGTACCTTGTATGTTAGTTAAATTTCATGGTGGATAAGAACATTAGGGACACCTATTTATGGAAATTCATAATGTATAAAATTTTTAGCAGGATCACCTTTCGTTACAAGCAAGTTGTCAAGGATTCGAGATCTTTCACTGTTCAATAAAATAGTTTTTCCCAAACTCCCCAAGTGTCACTTCCCACTGCCTCTCCACATGACCAGATATGAGTATAGACTGAGATTTCCCACATATTTGAGCCACGAAAGGATAAAGACCAAAGTCTATTGTCCGAGATGAGCTAAGTAGTTATGTCTGGAAGTAAGTCACTGCATATTTTTAGTAAAATCCCTCCACGGATCGATTCTAGGAATATAATAGATCCACTAAACTGAGTTGCAGTGATCCTTCACACACATCTAAGTTATGAGATGACACAGTCCTGAAACCAATCTTGATTGGTCTGAGGTGTAAGGAATTGTTTTGAGGTCTGTAAAATTATACCAGTAGAACACTGATGTTGACGTATGCATGTGCCAACTCTCCCCATCACTGCACCTCTTCTATAACATTGTTTCACCTCCTCTGTTCTAACAGAATCTAAATTGTTGCTATTGTTGGTGCACCTCTGTTGCTGAACATGAACACTGTCAGAGCAACAAGGTAAGAAAACTCGAAAACTCCCACTTTACAAGTGTTCTCCACCAAGGCAATATACTATTACAAAACCTTGAACCCCCTATCTACTAAGGGAAACATCATCACATTGGCCATCTGTGAACCTAAAGAAATATAACCTTAGACCACTACTCCCTTCTATACTCTAAAATATCTTTAGAATCTTCAAAGTGTGCATTCCTTGTTCAAGGAAGATTTCATCAACAACCCACCATTCTCTAACATTGTTGCACCTCCTCATTTCTAGCAGAATCTAAATTGTTGCTATTGCTAGTGTGCTTCTGTTTTTCACATGAACATTGTCAGAGCATCAAGGTATGCAAACTCTAAAACTCCCTCTTTAAAAGTGTTCTTCACCTTGTTGCAAGATAACCTTGTTCAAGAGTTCCTATAATTACATTTTCAATAATAGATGACACAATGAACTTGGGACAATTTGAAAGGAATGGTCCAATATTGTGTATGTCCATCTTTTGACTAGGGAACTAGAATGCAGAACCAATGTTAATAAAGAAGGGTGATCATAAGAGATCTAAATATGTAGAAGCCCAAGTATGTAGATGTAGATAAGGCAAATGCTTGCCTCTAGAGCAAGACTCCTAGATCCTTTACACATTTTTCATAAAGGTGTAGAGCCCCTTTTATATTGATAGATTACAAATGCTAGATCACAAGTTCACCTATAATATTATATAATCACCTTAATGAGCCTAGAGAGATGTATTAAACTAACAATGTAGAGGGTTCAATTGGTTTTGTTCGATGTTACTGTTGTTTCTCTTAGTTCTTGAGTTGTTAAGTGTAATTTGTATTATGTTTAGAACTACTTCTGTTTCTGCTATGAGATTGTTGGGGAAGTGAACATAACAATTCACTTCACAAGAACATCATGAACTATATAAAGTAATCCATATTAAATAATAATTATTTATTCTGAGAATATGTACTTGAGTTTCAACTTTTGTAAGCTCTTTCACTAGTACAACTTCATTGATAACAACATTAGGTTTTTCCACATCAATTGTGTAGGTGTCAATGCTCTTATCCTTGTTTTTGGATCTTTGTTGTGCCTTCTCTCTTTCTCTATCTTCTTTATTTCCATTGGTATAGATTTATTATGACTTCTCAAATGAAAATTTGTATCAATTTCAGTCGACAATTTTTTTATTAATATCTTCAATATCTCTTTTGTGAACATTTTTTATGTTGTTAATTTGTTGTTGTAGTTCATTTATTTGTTGTTGGAACTGTGAATTTATGTACCTTGTTTTTATGATCATCTCCAAAATAAATATGCCCAAAGCAGCAAATTTTAGGTGAAGAAGCACCCATACAATCTCTGGGGAATTCATTCCCCTCCCATTTGTGGCAATTCCCCTAGAATCGATTTAAGATTAGCTTCCTCCCTCCATGAAAGAAGATAACACTCATGACTCAACCTAAGAAGATGGATCGTACATAAGCACAATAAAGAGTAAATCAAACAAGAAGCAACAAAGAATAGATCCATGGCTAAGCTATCAACAATAAGCCAGGCTTTTGATATAGATAAACATAAGCAGAACTAGAAGAACGCGTTTTCCAAACTACACGAGAACTACTTCCCTCACGAGTCACCATGTGCCATGCTTGGTCTCGATGGTTCTCTTCCTTCTACTCCTGGTTCAATTACCATATCTTCATTGGAACCAACACCCCGAACTCCACTAGACAACGATTCACCATTTTGTAGTAGTGATTCGCCATTTGTACTGGTGATTCACCATGATTTTACAGGATAATATAATATCGTGAGAGATTCGCCAAAAAATTATATATACATATTATATTATTAATAAAACCGCCTTCCATTTTTCCTATGTATCATGGGGATTCGCCTATTTTATATATATATAGAGATTTAGGGGGTTCTTAAAATTTTCCACTGGATAGTTTTTTTACATGAGCGTAATGTGTCACAACGTCAAAGAAATTGCAACTCAAATAGTAGATAAATTTTTCATTCCCATCGTCATCGTCCTAAACAAGAAACATGTCAATGGTGTTGTCGACGACGACTAAATATAGGAAATAATCACGCCAATAATCAGGGGGGTGCAATAAAGGAGCACTAATGACAGTTGTATTCAAAGCATCAAAAGAATATTGGGTGATTTCATCCCAAATTAATGGGATATATTTTTTCAACAAACGAGTAAATGCTTTAGCAAGCTCTACATAATTTGGGACGAAATGATGGAGAAAGTAAGATTTCCCCTACAAATTCTGCAGTTGATGACTAGAAGAGGGATGAGGAAAATTGATGATAGCCTCTACTTTCAATGGATCAATTCAGATGCCTTCCTTAGAAACCACAAATCCTAAGAGACGACTGGATTCGACACATAAGACACACTTATGAGGATTCAACCAAATGTTGTAGTGTGGACAACAAAGAAAGATTGCTTGAATGTGAGTAGGGTGATCTTGGCATTTCATAGAATGGGTAAGAATATCGTCAAGATAAGGTTGGACTATATGCTTAATATCATGAAACGTATAATGCATAGCTCGTTTGAAGGTAGTGCCAGCATTCTTCAGACCGTAAGGGAGATTTTTATATGCAAATGTCCCCCAAGGATAGATAAATGTGGTTTTATGTTGATCAGCAGGGAGAATGTTAATCTGGTTGTATCCAAAAAAACTGTCCATAAAGGAAAAAATCTCACTCCAAGCACATTCATCAATTATCTGGTCAATAAAGGAGTGAAGTAATTATATTTAGGACAAGCCGAATTGATATCATGATAATCAACACAAACATTAATAGTTCCTTATTTTTGGCAACAGGAACAAGAGAGACCCATTCTGTCAATGGTATAGGGTAAATGAATCCAACTTTGAGAAGTTTTTCAACTTCACCCTTTATGGAAGTTTCCTTTATTGGGTGCACTAGGCGGAGATGTTTACGAACATGTTTCACATCTGAATACTTAGGGATTTCATGCACCATGATACTAGGATAAATGCTAGGAATTTCTTCATACGACCAAGTGAATACATCACAGAATTATTTAAACAGGGAAGTGTAAATATTGACATGATCAGGATAATAAGAAGCCCCAATTTGAATATTCTCAAAAATCCCTGGTTTGATGGATATGTCTATCAAAATGGTAGCCGAAATATTACCCATGTTTCCTTCAGACAGGATTTAATGAACCAAGATGGGATTCTGAAGTTGACCAACCAATTCAGGGGAAACACAAGTTTCTAGATAGGTATAAATTTCACCAAGGGTCAAGAGAAATGAGGAATGATGATGGCAATCATCCCAAGAAGTTCCCTTAAGAGACATAACTCCCAATATAATCTTATTAGTCGGAAATGTCTCATTCAAAGGATCATCATAATCCCATGAATTAAACCAAGGATATTGTGAGTACGTGTCTAGATACGAAACCAATTTATCGCTGGAATCAGATGTAGGTGCAGAAGCCAGAAGGATGCTCTGATACATCTATTTGATAGGGCTAAGTGGCATAACGTCGCCAAAACTATCAATCTGGTTAGGTTTGGGAATTATCCACGCATCGTGACCAGTTGAAATCATGTTAATTGAAGGGACATTGGGAGGCGGAAGGGAGAATATTCCCATCAGTGATGAGTCTTTAAAGAGACACACTTCAGCACTCTCATAAGGAACAGTGGTATTCCCAACATATGACACATTTCCATTTGAAGAATCAGGAGATAAAAAGGTCAGTTGATCAACTGTAACAATTTTCCGCTGATGGGGAAAATGAAGAACACAGAAAAGGGTAGAGACCATGAAAACCATTGCATGTATCCAACTACGAACGAGTAGAATATTATAGTTGAGATTCACATCGACAACTTATACTTCCATATCCATCATTTTTCCCTCCAACTGGATTTGTAGATATTTAAGAATACCATATGGCTGAGAACCTCTGCCATCGAAATCTTCCAATGTATTAAGATACTGACTTAATGGAGGAGAGCCAATGACTTTCCAACACGCAACAAGCATGATGCAAGTTGAGGCACCTTCATCAATGGAAATCCTATGAATAGCCTTACCCATCATAAGAAATTGTATAAGAAAATTCATTTGTGATGGGAGACGAGGAACGTGATTTTCAAGGTAAAAAGTAATTAAATTAAAATATGAAAACCTTTGGGGGGTGGTTGGATGATGGAATCATTACTAGTTCATTCAATATGAAGAAGACCAGAACTGGGTGGGGTGGAAGAAGAGAGTGCGTTAGATGCATATTTTTCCACCATACAATTGGTAGGATTAGGATATTATTTTGATCGAGTGGCAACAGAAATGGGTTCTATAACAACCATGAAAACTTGAGAGAATCCTAATAAAAAATATTAAGGTTGGTCTACCGTTTATGTTTGTTGAGATGGAAAGGGATCTTTCAAAATAGCCGGTGTTCCTGATGTGCCTTTTAGAAGTTGACTCACCTCAGCATGAGGAAGAAAATACTTAGTGCAATGGTCATCATTACATATTAAACAAGGATATTTGGGCTAACATTTAGATGCATCATTAGGAGATGACTTAGAGGAATCCTATTTAGGGGTATCATATTTGGCTTTTCCTTTCCTCTTTTTCTTACCTTTGGAGGATTTATCTGTCGAGGTAGAATAAATGGCGTTAACCTTGGAGGTTTTACCAGGATTTTATGAATCATTCACAGGAGTGGAAGGTACAATGGCGAAAGTAGACTTACTATCTGAAGAAGATTTTAGAGTACTATTATAAGTTTGAGCCACTGACCTGATAACACCATCAACTGGTAGTTTATCAGTATATTTCAAAGATGAAGGGTTCATTGAAGATCGCGGGCATTCAGTAAAATATCGTATAATTTCCTAGCCTAGGAATAAAAAGGACCTAGATACTAAGCACGAGAAATGTCATGTTTCTTAGCTACGCAACCACTCATAGTAATATATTTGTAAATTTTAGGAATTAATGATTTATTAAACCATTCAGTTAGAAATTTATCAGGAATTTCAAATTGGATCAGACATCGTCTGTGTCTCCATTCATGGATGTGATCGAAGATATGGGTATTAGTTTATTGTTCCAAATATGTTAAAAGGTGAGTGTCGGTTTCATACCTGATAGGTAACTAGAAATGTGTAAGGAATTCCATATCCAATGAGTTGAAATCTTGAAAAATATCTTGGGGTAGTTCAATGTACCACTTAGCGGCGACGCCCGTTAATGTGCACTAGAAAAGACGTAATCAAACCAAATCATCGACCCAAGAGTTAGAAGATCACCATAAATGGTACGTCACAATGTGAGCTTGGGGGTCTTCTCCATATTTTTCTTCAAATATAGGACAATCCCCAGGAATTTTAGTTAGAACAGGAGACCAATGCGACATATGATGTATCGGGTCATTCATAAGCCTTGACACATCTAGAAGTTCCAACGTAGCCAGGAATGGTAAATGAGGATTATAAGGAGTGAAATGTCACTAGTAATTACCCATTTAAGGGTTCCAACCTTGCTGATATGGGATCTTCCCCCATTGGGGTTTATTTATACCATAAAAACGATATTTCCCCCACGGTTGTTGAAAGGGTATTTGTTGTTGAAAAGGTCCTTGTTGTAGCCAGGGTTGCAGATAGGGTCCTTGTTGCAGTTTTTTCTAAACATAAGGTCCCTGTTGGGGTTGTTGATAAGACCCTTGCTGCAACACTTGTTGAGGATTATGTCCTTGATGGATATAAGGTCCTTTTCATACATGGGTCCTAGCTAGGGTTGTTGGTACTTCCTATGTTGGCATTGCTCGTATTGAATACCAGGTCTAAGAGGGTAAGTTCCAACTTGCCTAAAAGGAGGGTTAGGACCATATGGAATTTGAGGACCAACCTACAGATTAGTTTCAGCACCCAAAAATGGATTTTCGGGTTGTTGTACATACTGATGTTGGACATTCGGTTGTTGAACATACTAATGTTGTACATTCGATTGTTGAACATAGGGTTTTTGGATATACGATTTTTGAAGATGGGGTTTTTGAAAATGAGGATGATGAACATGGGGCTTCTGATAAACAAGTCGAGTTGAATATGGGTGAGCACCTTGTAAAAAGGTACCCACAATAGAACTCATTAGGGATGAAGCCAAAGTTCCACCAAGACTAGATATAGGTTTTCTCGCCCCCGATATAGTTCCATAGTTCAGAATTCCCCCATTCGAAAGGAGGGCTACGTATAATGGTTTTTATTAACCCCCAAGCACTGAAAAAACCATAGGTTTTCCACTTAAAGGTGGAACAATAGTGATGGTAGATAGGGACAAAGGAGTAGATGATCCAAGTGTAATGAACATTTGACCTACAGAAACTGCATGTTGAGTGGAAGGTTGTGAAATTGTGGCTATGTCTGAAATAAATGAGCTAGAAGTTCGAGTAATACCAGATGACCAGATAGGATGATGAAAAAGGGGCATGGCCCAAGAAGCTTCTTAGATAATGTTTTCGAGAGAAGTGTAACCGGGCGGAAGCAAATATGCAACATGGCTAGAGGATACACTCTTAAAACTTCCTAAATCACAAGATGCAGAAACATAAGGAAAACCTTCCAGAGGGAACATGGATTCCACTTTGACTTCTGGGGTGTGGGTCGCCAAATTTTCCATAGGAATACTTTGAGCAGTGCTCACAAATGGAGTATCGTCTTCATTTGATTCCATGTATGGTGGAAACAACTGGAAAACAGTGGTTTGAGATGCAACGAGAGAAGCACGAAAAGGAACGTTGGGATATTTTAAAAGACTATATGGATTCCCAACTGTGCAACGAGTTCAAGACTTTCCAGCTCAATATCCTCAGATGACAAAAGCCAATCATCAGGTGGTGTTCGAGAAGAGAGCAGTTGGATGTTTGGGAAAATTCCAATTTCAAAACCTTGAGCTTCAAGAGGCCTAGGTGGAAAAAATTAACTCTCGAGATGGGGCCATTGAGTTCCTTTAGGGGATGAGTGAGGTGAATTCAGAGATTCAACCATGATGACATTTGGACAAGATCAAGAAAAGGACAAGTGAATTATTTTTTAGCAATTAAAATTTTCATTTAACAAGCCATGATGAGGCAAAGGAGTACTACATGGGCAGGATGTTTTCATAATGGCAATTTAGGAAAAAGAGATTACCAAGTATCTGTGAACTGTAATATACATTTTGGAAAACCAAGGACTTGATGTACGACACCCAATCTCCTTGAATGTTGTGTTCAATGTATCACATGTATAAGGTATCTGACTCGGTTACCTATGGTAGGTTCGCAAGCTAGTGGGGTCTCCAAAAATATACACAACGATACGTGGGAGATTAGTCCGTAGTAGAGATGTCTAATGTGTAATCATTCAATGAGAGGGTCCCCATATACTTACCATACGGGGAGCATAGTCCTATATAATTTCGTATGTGTGATGAGATATCACCCTCGGAATGAAACATGGGATATTAGCAATAGCTGCTATGCTTAACGATGCCAGAACATGTCTCTAGCCTAGACCTCTAGATATTTGTGTTAATTCCAAATTCTCCTTAGATTAATTGAGATTAATTTTAACATTGATCTGAAATTAAGTTTCAATTTTGGGCTCAAAATGATTTTACCTGAATTCCTAAGATGCAGCTAAATGAGAAAAATATTCTTTAATGAAAGCTAAATTAATAAGGGAAGAGATCACAAAGAGTGATGCATAAAACAAAATGCAGCAAGCAAAATGCTCCCAACCTAGCTTTCACCTTTCACTTTTCAAAATGAAAATTCTAAGAAGTAAAATGATTTCTACTTTCACTAGGGTGCACTTAAATCAGTTTTTTGTTTTCAGCTTTGAATGACGAAATGAAACTGATGCAATTAATGTACTTAAAAAAATTTCATTTATTGAAAAATTGTAATCTATTTCCAATAAGAAAATTCAAAACCTAGTCTTTCAATGCAAGTGATCTTACACATTTAATGAAAAGTAATTCTCGAAATAAAAAATAAGTAGATGAAAAAACCAATTTATTTAAACAAGAACAAAGTTCAATACTCTCCAATAGTAGAGAATCAATATTTCTTGATCGATATAAGCAGTAAATAGATATTTTAATTGAATTGAAACAAGAAGACTCAACCAAAAGAAAATTTTACCACTTAAATCATAAGACTAATATGTTCTTTTCAAAGAGATTGCAAACACTGAAAGCAAGAAATAATGTAATAAAAAAAATAAAAAATTTCAAGGATCAATACACACTAAGGGTTTTCCAGAAGAGACCCAAAAAATCTCTATTTTCTAAGACCAGCACAGTCCACGAGTTAACACTAGTGGTCTATAGCGCGATTCTTCCAGCAAAATCCAAAGTTGGCATCGCGACTGTATCTATTAAAAAGTGAACTGATCAAGGAAAAGAGGGATAAAACAAGAAATATCTGAGGAAAAACTTTAAACTTGATACCTTAAAACACTTTCAAGCTAGAATACAGACTAAAAAAGAAGCCAAACAAGTTGTCATTCATCAGTTTGAAAAAATAAGCATGAGGACACGACACAAGAAGAGGGTGGAAATGGTGTAAGCTTCTGAGAAGAGTCACCAATTTGTTACACAGGAAAATCCCTTCCTTGGAAAGAAGTGATCCCTATATCCCAATGAGTGGGTCTAGTAATAACCGTGACAAAGAGGACAAGATTTCCTAGTTTAACATTGAAGTAATACGAGAGAGGGAGATGGCCTACCTCACTCCTTATGCATTCGCTTCCTTGATGTAGATATTGATCCTTTATCTTTCAAGTTCATTCCTCATTATGACTTCTACGTCTGAATACATGTAAATAATATCATACGAAAAAATATTGAATATACATAGCATATAAATATTTCAAAGAAAACCACATGACAGATCAAGGAGTATTATGCTAAATCAATTAATATTAACATATTCATGGGAAGAAAAGCATACTTTGTATTATTAAATGAAAAAATGGAAGCTTACAATTGATGCTTTAATGTTTGATGCCTCCTTCAGAGTGGAAATCCAAGTCTAACTCTAGCCTTTCAACCTCTTCTCCTTTGTCAAATCGACAACAACTAGGCGTAATCAAGAGGAATAATGGAAACCAGCAATGACCAACCAAGACTCACTAGCATAGAAATCTTTTACAGCATAGTTGGAGAGGTTATGGATTCACTAATGAGTGGGAAAGGCCTTATATCAAAGGGAAAATATTTGGAGATAAGATAAATTGTAAAACATGGGAGTATTTGACGATATCCTCAACCAACAAGTACCAAAACTCTATTCTCGAGAATTATAGAGGTCAAATATTCTACTCCATTTTTTGAGAAATTTCCTCAAGAGGACCAATGTGAATTTACTATTGAATTCCCACACTGACAACGATGTTCTCAGGTTAGGGACAAGGTGACAAGTGTGAGGCTATTAAGGGAAGAATCGCGTTGGGCTTGTAAAATAAGGCTTTTTACAAAATTTTGAAAAAAATCTTCAAGGCCTTTTTAATTTAGGTCTTTGGGGATATCTCAAGAATTTTATCTAGGATGAACAATTTTATAAATATTTTGTCTCTTTCAAATTTTGTGACATGAGCGACACAAAATACGACACCTAGGATAAGGACTAAGTAATGAGACAAAATACTATGTAACAAGGTTGATTTAAGAAGTGGTGTCAAACTTTACCATATGCTTCCATTCATTCATCCAATAAATTTCTCAAGGAGATTTATCAAGCCTTTGAAAGGTATGATTATCATGATGTACGTTATAGGATTTATCTACTCAAAATGAAATCTTGTGAATCTATAGATGATTTTCTTAATTGTTTTTTTTTTACCTTTTCTATGAATTTCTTGAGGGAGTGACTAATTCATATTTTAGTAGTGAAAATTTTTATAGCTTGGTTCTTCTTTATGTGAAATCATTTATGTATGAAACTATTGATGGTGTTGGATGTCGCTAACATATAAGGGGATATCCCTGATGTGAAGTCCTAGTTAAACCTCAGAACATTTGGTGTAGGTGTCTGATCCGCTGTATGGTCTAACCACCATTGGAAATGTTTCGAAGATATGACTTGGTTATAGATCACACAAAAGATATTGCAACACCTATTTTGGGTAGAAACTATGTAATATTTTTGTGGCACGAAATGTAACATGTACAGGGAACTTCCACAACTGGTAAGGTAAAATGAGCCTCCAGTTAGGGAAGTAATAGTACTATCCTAAAGGGGGACTTGAGAAGGAAGATAAATACTTGTTGATTACTTGTAGATTAGTCCACATAATAAACAACTATCACATAAAAACAACAACACTTATTCAAAAATAACATAACTAAGAAATGAAATAGTTCATTAAACCGTTAGTATGTAATTAAACTAACATATACCGGAAACATAACAAGAATAGTCCTATTATATCCACGATACATGTGTGAAGAACTATCATCTCATAGAGCTTTTGATTAAGAATGAAATATCCCAAGTACATTATTACATAGATAAAACACTAGATCCAGTAGTGGAACATGAAGCCACAACTTTCTTCTACAAAGAATGGTCTATATCCTATGCACTACAAGTGAAGAAAAGACAAGACTCCAACAACTATTGTCAAGATAAATCCCCTCTATGTACAGAGGTGATCTCTCTATCTCTAGAGTGGGTCTAGCAACTTGAGATACTTTCTAATGCAAACCTTTCTTAACTAATATTCAAAATGCGAAAATAAAAGAGATAGAGGTACCATTTTCCAAATGCTATGTTCGAATCTGTTGATGATGACCTTGATCCATGATCCTTTTAGGCTTACTCCTTGCTACTGGTGGCACACGAATACCTACAGATGATCAAGCGACAACATCAAACGTAATACGATACATAATAATCATAAACATTAGCTATATAGCAGATCAAGGAGTACCATAATATTTGCATAAAATATTAGACAAATATAGAAAGAAAACATAAAATGTTTTATTGATAAATATTAAAGGAATATATTGCAACCCAGGCCTTGATGTTGGAGGCCTCCTTTTGGTGAAAAATCTAAGTCCTTCAATGAAGCTCTAAATCATTCCTTCTCCTGAAAAACTTAGGCACTATCACAGTGCAAGAATGTAAAGGGAACGAGAGTTCAGACCAACCCAAAAGTGACCAACCAGGACTAACATTAGTGGAAGGAGGGACATGAATTTATAGGAAGGAATAAAAGGTTGGGAGCCCATGAAAGGAGGAGGAAGGTCCACTTTATAAGGGATAAACCCCCATGGATGCGATCAAAGCTCTAAAATTAGAGAGCTCGATTCTATCACCATTGTCTAACAACCAACTCATCGCCCTAGAAATTATAGAGGTCGAAGCTTCTCCTCAATTTGAGGAAACACTTCCAGAAATGAATCAACGTGGTTTTCCATGAAATTATGGCGCTCGCAGTGCTAAACCAAAACTATCAATCTGACATCAGCGTGAGCATGAAACTAGGAAACACATCGACCCAGGAAAATAGGATTTTGACCAATTTTCTTCATTAATATTCCAAGGAAGTTTTATTTGAGTCTTTAGGGCATGTCTTAACATATTTCTTCATTGTGGAAACATTGCACAAGGTCTTTCATAGGGCATTTCGGGATCAGGGACGAGAAATGAGCATGGTGACAAATTACTGTGTAACAATAATCCAAGCCCTTTTTAGAAATGATACAATACGCATGTATATCATGGATTCAATCTGATATGACAATGTACTAAAGTTAAATACTTAATTGCTTCTACAAATCTTTTGCTGAATTAAAAACACAATCACCAGTCACATGAAGCAAAGAAAAATCAATCAAGCCATAGATAATTTCTCGGGGAAAGATTGATGCTCAAAACCCCACTATCTTCTATTGTATATTCAACATGGAATCATGAAGCAATTACATACAACTCTCCTCAAAAGAGACCTCTTGTACTCAACTAATTGTCTCACACGCTCTCAGATAAAAATGACCTATACTTAGCCAATTTACTGCCTCCAGACATCTTGCCTTGCTTGCGCAATAACTGATGAATGAAATCCCTATTGATCCGAGGGTGGATATCGGTGGCCTCCACCCTATTCCATTTGGACCCTTGACATCAAACAACTTTCGGTTTTCGACTTCGGGATTGACTTACTATTTATAGCGAGGGTTTTCGGGTCTGCACACCGGAGCCCGTTTGGGGCATTAATAATCCGGGTGGATATTGGTGGCCACCCATCAAGTCATTTGAACCCCCACCATCGGTTATTTCGGTTGTAAGTTTTAATACAACTTACTGCTTGATTTTTCGGGTCTTAAACTTAGATCCGTTTTGAGGCCCTAAACGACGTTTTTGGGAAAAGGAGAGCAACATGGGTCCATGGGCTTGGAGTGTTGCTCGTTCAAAAAATTGTACTCCTCGGATAGATGCTACAACAGGCTATTGTGCGCGTCAAACGGAGATCGGATGCCAAAGTTACGCCCCCGGGAAGTTGAACCACCAATTTACCTAAACGGGCGCCCACAGTTTTGGCGCTTCATCTCCTACGGTTAGGGTTTTGGACGTTTCGGATTCTACATTGTTTCTCAACAATAAATAGGCCCTCGAGCCTCATTGTAAGACAGCTCAGGGGGCTGGGAGCCGATACATCTCTTCTCGGAGATAAGCGCTACCAGTACCCTAGCTCACCACATCTCCATCATGTCTGTATTGTAACACAGTTCAGGGGCTGGTAGCCGCCACATCTCTTCTTAGGGAGACGCTGCCAGTACCCTAGCTCATCTATTTCCATTATGTCTGTAATAGGCCCGCGAGCCTCAATGTAACACAGTTCAGAGGCCTGTAGCCGCCACATCTCTTCTCGGAGATACGCTACCAGCGCCCTAGCTTGTTTCCATTATGTTTGTAAGCTTATTGTAGTTAATAAAATGAAGCATTATTTCCATTTGCATCTCTGTCGTATCTATGGTTATATACGTATTGTGTTGCGTTCTGCATAAATCCGGATCAGTGGTATCAGATTCAGGTTACGCCTCCATGGGAGTGAGGGTTTAAAACATATTTCAATTTCAATGTTTTGCAGCAATCTTCAGCAAAATCCATGAATGTTTTTGGGCGGCGCGTTTTCAGATCAGATCTGAAAATTTTGGTGAAAATTTTGCAAAAAAAAAAAGACTAGATCTGGATTCCTTGCGAAAAAACACTCAAATTAAAAAAAAAAAATCGGCCAAATTGGCGTTCGGATGAGGGAGATATCGCTGATTCAAAATCAGCAATGTGGAAGCAATTTTTCTGACGACAATTCATGGACGGCGGCTCTCCTGTCATTTTTTGTAATTTTCAGTGAAAATTTTCAGAAGAATGGATACAGATCTGAGGTCCTCTTGAAAAATCACCCAAGTTCAAAAAAAAAATCGGTCGAATCGGAGTTCAGATGTGGGAGTTATTGTTGATTTAAAATCAACTATTTTTTCAGAAATTTTGTGACGGCGAAACAGTTCTAGCGCGAATCTGCGGGTCTAGATTCTCCAGATAGTGGTTTCAAACACATGAGAAGATGCAGAATGATCATTCCATTTCCAAAAACATGCTATAATAAATATTTTGAGTTATATTGACCGAGTTATGCTCATTTTAAATCTGGAGCAGCATTCAGAGCGGGTTCCCTTTGGAGACGTGCCCTCCCACCCCGCTTTAGTAGGCACCTGCTTCACATTCATCAGTTTGATCATAGCAGCGTTTGGCTTGGGTTATTTGGAGACGTGCCCTCCCACCCCAAGCTATGTAGGCACTTGCTACTTCATCAACAATCAACATCACGGTTATGAATCAACCGCACAAAATCATTTTCATCGAAGTCCATTTGCTAGGCCGCACACTGTTAGTCACACAGTTGGTCACAAGCATTACAGGGTATCTCTATCCTCGGATCTTCATTTGTCATGGTTTTGGTTCATCCACAAACCCACACTTCATCTAAGTCCATTTGCTAGGCCGCACACTGTCAATATCACAGTTGGTCACAAGCATTACAGGGTATCTCTATCCTCGGATCTTCGTTCATCACGGTTATGGGTTAACTACACCAAACCCTTCTCTTCAGTGGCTCTTCATATTCAACAAAGGTTTCTCAGGAGGGAACTTCACGCAATGGGGACCATTGCTTCTTAAGGAGGGAGGAATGATCCGAATGGAAAATGGCATCAACTCATGGTATTCATCTACCCATGTTATCCATCTACCCATGGAATTTACCCATGGTATTGTAAATGGCATCGACCCATGGTATTCATCCACCCATGATATTTATTCACCCATGGTATTATAAGTGACCCATGGGATGCATCCACCCATGGTATTCATCCACACATGGGATTTACCCATGATATTGTAAGTGGTATCTACCCATGGTATTGGCCCATGGTATCCACCTATGGTATTGTATCTCAAAAAAGGCTATAAATAACAAGCCTCACTTTGTAAAAGGACAGATTGTCCGCCACAATGTAGCTTCTACAGTTATTCTCTGCTTTAATAAAACAAGTTTCTTTGTGGATTTATTTTCTTTGTGTTCTCTCTTTTTTCTGGCATTCTAATTTTTCAGATCTGGTCACATCCATTTCAATTTTCTTAGATCTTGGGGGTCTCCCCGCAAGATCCGGATCGTCGTGTCCCGCTTCTTTCTCTCGTTTTTTCTCTTCATGTCCCCAACACGGCCAGGGTATAAGGATTTCAACCTCACAACCCCGACAACCCCCCATGGCGGAAGGAAAGAAAGACGAGGGAGCAGGAGATCCTATCAAAATCTTGCTCGAGGATGCCCTTGAGAAACAGAGGAATGCGATGATGGACAATTTTTTTTTCAGATCCTTCAATGGCTGCCCACCAGTGGCACATCTACATCCAGCACGTCTGCCAACAGGTCCGCGACATCCTGGACAAATCCAACACCAAGTTCAGCAAAATTCCCCCCCCCATGGAGGAAATTAACGCAATGGAGACCATTTCTTCCTAAGGAGGGAGGAATGATTCAGGTGGATATCGGTGGCCTCCCACCTATTCCATTTGGACCTGCAGCATCAATTCTTTCAGTTTTTCAACTTCAGCATAGCTTACTATTTATAGCAGGTTTTTGGGTCCTGCACACCCGGAGCCGTTTTGGGGCATTAATAATCCAGGTGGATATTGGTGGCCACCCATCGAGTCCATTTGAACCCCCACCATCGGGGCTATTTCCAGTTTTTCAGTTTCGGCATAACTTACTCTTTTTAGCAGTTTTTCGGGTCCTGAACTTCCGGAGCCGTTTTGAGGCCCTAAACGACGTTTTTGGGTATGCTTTTACCAGCGAAATGGATCATCCATTTCGTCCCGTTAGTTGTAGTCCTCGGATAGAGCTTTCTAATGATGTATCATGTGCATCAAACGGAGATAGTATGCCAAAGTTACGTCCCTGGGAAGTTGAAACACCAATTTACCCAAACGGCGCCCATAGTTTTGGCGCTTCATCTCCTAGGGTTAGGTTTTTGGGATGTTTAGGGTTCTCCATTGTTTCTCAATAATAAATAGGCCCTCGAGCCTCATTGTAAGACAGTCAGTGGGCCGATTTATACATCTCTTCTCTCGTAGATAAGCCTGACAAGGTAGTTAATGAGCTCGCCACATTTCCATCATGTCTGCATTGTAACACAGTTCAGGGGCTGGTAGCCGACACATCTCTTCTCAGAGATAAGCGCTGCTAGTACTCTAGCTCATCTATTTCCATTATGTCTGTAATAGGCCTTCTTGCCTCAATGTAACACATCTCAGAGGCCTGCGCCTGCCACATCTCTTCTCAGAGATACGCTACCAGCGCCCTAGCTTGTTTCCATTATGTTCATAAGCTTATTTTAGTCATTATTTGATTATAATAAAATGAAACATTGTTTCCGCTGCATCTCTGTATCTATGGCTATATCTGTATTCAAGGCGCTCCCCGCATAAATCCGCATCACTATAATTTAGGGAATTTTTGCCTTCCTTGACTACGGAAGTATAATGGGCAGTCCAATGGGTGTTTTGTTTCATGGGTGCAACCCCATCATGGGTGCAACCCCAATAATCCTACAACTGATAGTCAACTTCCCTTTCACCTAGATCTCAACTAGGTCTCCACTGGATCTGACATGCATGCAGCTAATAATAGTAAATCCTCAGTTGCATGTGAGATCACTGATTGTGAATTAATTAATATTTAATTCACTTGATCTCTCATTAGTGTATCTAACAGTTACAAATAGCACAACTGAGTTTAACTCACTTAACTGAGTTAAACTGATTACAACCTGCATTAACTAGTGCACCACTGCACTTCGAACTCTATTACAACTATAATTACTCTGCATGCCTCACCAACTACCTCTAACTTGAAATTCATGAGCTAACTGTGTTTATCACACTCATTTAACTATTACAAGTTATTTTGAGATTAGATTACATTTTATTTTCCATCTTAATTAAGGGATAACTAAAATAGACATGCACCAACTTTAGTTCGTGGTCCCACCCTAGTGTAGATGCTGCTTGGATATCTTGGTCCCACAAGGCATGGGTGGTGAAATTTCTGTTGAATCTCAACACTCCCTCTCAACAAGAAAGGATTATCCTTCACCCCGATCCTCGTCTCTATGGTATTCGAATTTGCTCCGGTGAGCGTCGTCGCGTAATATCCGCATTCCGATCTTCCGGTGGGAATGTACTAAAGCAACATTATTCTCCTCTCGCACACAATATATGAGATGATGGTACTAGATATCTATGTGGTTGGACCTATCATGAAACATAGGATTAATCAAGAGTTTAATGAAACTCTAATTATCAAAATGTATCACTATCTAGATCCATCTGAGAACCAAACAAACCAACCAAGATATTTCTCATCCAGATAGCCTCACATGCAGCTTGAATTGTTTCCATGTACTCTGATTCTGCTGAATTGAGTGCCAAAGATTATTTATTCCTTCTGTACCAAGAAACTATTGTCAATCCTATGCTGATGATCCCTTCTGATGTGCTCTTTCTATATGATGGATTTCCTACCCAATCTGCATCCACGAAGCCTTGAAGCTTCACTCCCTCTGTACATCTATACCATAGACCATACTCTAATGTGCCCCTCAGGTATCTCAAGACATGCTTCCCCGCCTTCCAAAAGAGCTTGGTAGGCTTAACCATAGCTTGACTCAGTTGTTTAACTGTGTAGCAAATGTTTGGTCTGGTGTTCACTAGATACATCAGTGAACCAGCTAATTTCCTGTAGACAGTAGCATCCACTACCTCTCTAGAAGTAACATCCTCTTTCCTCCAATTTCTTGGAAGAGGAGCATCCATGGGTTTGCATCTCTCTGTGTGAAACTTACCCAGTATCTCCTTGGTGTAATTTCCTTGAGACACAAAAATTTCACCATCCCGTTGCTATATTTCCAAGCCACGGAAATAATGAAGGAGTTCCATGTCCTTCATTTCTAACTCCCTTGAAAAATCCTCCTTGCATGAGTGTATCATTTTCTCATCACCAGTCAAACTTAGATCATAAACATAAAGAAAAATAATCAATAACTTACCCTCAACCACAATCTGGTACAGGTTTGCATTAGCTTCACTTTTGGTGAAGCCCACTCCGGTGAAATATCTGTCTATCGGAGTGTACCAAGCACGATGTGCTTTCTTCAGCCCATACAGTGCTCTCTTGAGTTGACACAAATGAAACTCACTGTTGAAGATCTCAAAACCTTCAAAATTCTCTATGTACACTTCTTCCTCAATCACTCCATTAAGAAACACAATTTTCACATCCATCTGCTGAATGTGCCAACCTATCTGTGTTGAGAGTGAAAGTATGGATATAATGGAAGAGTACCTTGAAACATGTAAAAAATTCTCATCATAATCGATCCCCTCAATCTGTGAGAATCCCTGAGCCACAAATATGGCCTTGTATTTATCCACACTCCCATCAGCAGCTTGTTTTACCTTGTATATCCATCTCGATCCAACCAATGATTTGTCGACCGGTCTTGGGACAATCTCCCATGCACTGTTCTTGAAAATGGAGTCATACTCCTCCACCATTGCATCAACCCAACTTGGTTGTTGCACTGCTTCCTGAAAGGAATATGATTCAGTCACAATACATTTTCTCATAAGATCCATGTATCTAGTAAACCTGCCTAGAGACTGTCTTTGTCTACACTGTGAAGTAGGGGCTCCTACATTCTCTGCAGCATCAAGTTTCAATATATTAGCTTATGTGGTGTCCCTTCTGCCATTTCTGATGGATGGCTCTGCATGATTTTTTTCCGCCACTCCATGATCCTCCTCATGTGGCTGCTCCACATCTTGAGGCTCATCCTTGGGAACCAAGTATTCCTCCTCTACATGCAAGTCCAGCTCCCTCTCAAGGGACAACCACATGGATTTGTCCTCATCAAATTTTATATCTTTTCACACAACAATCATTATGTTGTTTGGAAAATACACTTGATAGTTGTGGGTTGTTTCAGTGTACCCCACAAAAATCTAGATCTCAGTTTTTGGTTCCAGCTTCATCTTAGCGTCTTTGGTCACATGCATATAAACAAATGAGCCAAAAATAATAAAGTGTGAAACAACAGGTTTCTTACCAGTGAAAGCCTCTTTAGGTGTACTCATTCCAAGTATCCTATGAGGACAACGGTTATGTACAAATACTGTAGTACAGTGCTCTCGTGATAGTGAAAGCACTTCACCTTGGACATGTCCCGCTTCTTGCCATCTTTGGACTCGAATTAGGAATGGAATTTCTTCCCCTTCTCCTTATTCACCTTGGCATCCAAAGCATAATTCTTATTCATCTTAATTCCTAGATGAATATCCATCTCTGGTGTTCCGTCTGAACTCCTCCTAAACCAAATCCGACCACAGTCATTCCCAATATGTAGCCTTTCCATTCCATTGGCATATTCTTGATAATTGTGCCAACTCTTGGGAAGTACTAGGAGAGCCAAGCTCACCAAAACATCATTATCGATAGTTATACCAACGCTCCCCAGTTCATCCCGACATTGAAAAAACTTTGTTAGATATTTTGGTATGGAGTATCCTTTCTCCATATTGATCTTCCTGAGTTTATCTTTGAGCGCCAATTGCCTATGGGCATTGCTGCTCTAAAATAGATCTGTCAAAGCCTTCCACATTCCATATGGTGTGGCTTTCCCATGGAGGCTTGAGACAATGTGGTCTCGTACTCCCTCTAATATGATTCTCCTCACCTTTTCTACTTTCTTTTGCCATGCATCAATATTTACAGCATCTGTCATAGCGGGTTTAGGAACATCATTGTCAATGAATTCCTTCAAGCCATTGTCTTCGAGTACTGCCTCCATCTCGTCCTTCCAAGAGATATAGTTTGAGCTTCCCTCAAGTGCATACTCCAAACTCAAGCCATTGAAAGCCATTTCAATCCTGAATTAGTTGTAGCACCAAGAACATTTTTCTGCAAATTCGAATTCTATCCAGTCACAAAATTAGCTCTTCCTTCACTATTGTGATTTCCTATGCTCTAATACCTTGTAGAAATTATACGAAAAGAATGTATATCATGGATTCAATTTGATCTAACAATGTACTAAAGTTAAATACTGAATTTATTCTACAAATATTTTTTGGAGTTAAAAACACAATCGCTAATCACATGAAGCAAAGAAGAATCAATCAAGCCACAACATAGATAATTTCCTAGGGAAAGCTTTCTACTCAAAACCCCATTATCTTCTATTGTATATTAAACATGGAATCATGAAACAATTACATAAAAATATCCTCACAAGAGCCCTCATGTACTCAGCTAATTGTCTCACATTGTCTCAGATAAAATTGACCAATACTTAGCCAATTTACTGCCTCCAGACAACCTGCCTTGCTTGCGCAATCCCTGATGAATGAAATCCATATTATTTAGGAATTTTGGCCTTCCTTGACTGTGCAAGTATCATATGAATTCCAATGGGTGTTTGGTTTCATGGGTGCAACCCAATAATCCTACAACTAATAGTCAACTTCCCTTTCACCTAGATCTCAACTCGGTCTCCACTAGATCTGACATGCATGCAACTAATAATATTAAATCCTCAATTGCATGTGAGATCACTGATTGTGAATTACTTAATATTTAATTCACTTGATCTCTCACTAGTGTATCTAATAGTTACAACTATCACAACTAAGTTTAACTCACTTAACTTAGTTAAATTGATTACAACCTGCATTAACTAATGCACCACTGCACTTAAAATTCTGTTACAACTAGAATTACTCTGCGTGCCTCATCAACTACCTCTAACTCAAAATTCATGAGCTAACTGAGTTTATCACACTCAGTTAAGTATTAAAAGTTATTTTGAGATTATATTACATTTTATTTTCAAATATAATTAATGGATAGCTAAAATAGACGTGCATCAAATTTAGCTCAGTGGTACGACCCTAGTGTAGGTGCTACTTGGACCTCCTGGTCCCACACTAGGCGTGGGTGTTGAAATTTCTTGTTGAATCTCAACACCCTTAGCTTGAGATATGAGGAACTATTTATATCTAATTACAATGACCATTGATCTTCCTCATGACTCTTCATCTCCTACAACTTTCATATTCTATACATGACCCTTTACATTCCATATGTGGCTATTCACATTCAACATGTTTCTCTTGGAATTCATTACATACCATTCATTAAGAAAAAAAAAATTACATATGAGATTGTGGCTATATAAGACAAAATTGATAATAGGATAAAGTCTTATCAAATTGACAAATCATTTGCTTCCTCATGGAGCTCATTGGTGATGTATGTGTGTCATTCTCTGAATTTCGTATAGATGACATTGAACCGAAATGGAAATTCTCCTGTATAACGCATATTCACTTCCAGTGCCTCCATCAATATGGTCTTGGAGATTGATTTTACATTATTCCCTAGCCATGAGAGTTTCATATGAGATTTGCATAATGTGATGGAATTTTTTAGAATAATGTTTTTTGTGATTTTCAAGCCTTCCTGCTCTGATTCTTACTTGATTTGTTCTATGTACTTCTTGATCTCCTGGAAGATCATTTCCCTGCCTATGATTTATTCAAGTGATCCTATTTAAGGAATCCCATTTTTCTATTATAGAGACTCAAAACCATTGTGCATTCGATTGTAAGAGACAATAGTTATAATCAATTATTCTCCAATACACATGTAGTTTTGATGGTGGAGTCTTAGTTGAACCATGTCTACCCCAGCATCAATCCTATATTTTCCTTCCAAAAGTTGCAGATCATATGGATAGTTGGAAGCCCATTCCTGAAGTTGGTAAATCATTTTGTTTTCCAATTTTAGGAGTTTTACCACTTCTTTTTCTTTATTTTGAATTCCAATGAGGGGAGACACCACTTGTTGTAGAAGTATTATATCATCATATAATCATGCCATGGTGTCTTCCATTGGCCCAAATTCCTCCTACATGCTTTACTGCCATATTTTTGTATAGAAACTATGTGAATATAATCATTGATTCTCTATCATAAGGAGTTTTGCCTGTTGCTTCACTGCAGGTAGTTATTTCCTTATTCATGCATTCTCATTCATCAAATATTTAGATTTATCCTACGTTATTGTAGAAAAAGAAAAATTTTCCACCATGATTTCTCTGGTATTGATTCTAGTATTGGTAGTTATCACCTTCTTTGTAGATACTGAGATTGGGTCTTAAGGAGCATTTGAAAAGTATCTCCACCTCTGTTGCACAATCCTCTTCTTGAGTCGATAAAACATGAAATTGCACACATCCATGACTCTATCCTCAAGTGGAGGTCTGGTTCGCATTTCACCAAAAGGGATATGACCACCCATAATAGGAGTTTCTCCTATAGAAACTAATTCATAATTAATTGGATGGATGATATTATCCTCCTCCAAATCTTCCTCTATTTCCCGAGCCAACTATTATTCTTCCAGTATTTGTGTTGCTTCTTCCTCCTGGGACTCCTTTTGTAATTCTTCTTCTATTTTTATCCTTTCCTCTTCTTCTTCCTATTTCTTCTTGAGAAACTCATATTTCTTCCTCTTCTCCTCTTCTTCTAACTCTCTCTTGTATTTTTCCTCTTAAATAGCTCCATTTTTCAAAGGATTAGATTTCCATTTCTTGATTATTTCTCTTATCAAATCAATATTTATACTTTTCTTCAGAGCTACATTATTTTCTAGATGATTTATATTTGTTTCCTCATGTACCGGAATATCTAGATTTGGTGGATAATGGGGTGAATTGACTTCCATTTCAGGATGTGTCTTTATAACTATGTTGTACTAGTTCTTCACTTTCTCATCTTCTGTTGTGGACATTGATGAATAAACCCAATTGAAACCAATCATTTCACAATGTTGTTTGCACACTCTCATAGAATCATATCCTTGTAATTCATTAATTGCAAATTGAAAGTAGTCCAGATCCTATATTTCTTCTTCTTCCACATTATGGCTCTTCAACTCATATAATTTGATCCTTAAAGGGAAGGTGGGACATGGGGCTTTATTCCTTCTGTGAAGGACTCATGAAAACCCTGTGTTCAATTGATGTGCCACTTATTGTATGACCACCTTTTTGGTTACATATCGTGGTGTGATATGTGGAGAAATCTAACATCTGAAGAAACATATGTATGTACCTTCAAGCACAACAAACCAATTTGTGATATCATGCAGTGATTCCTTCACAAGTTCGGTCATGTGAGGAGGATTGATCTAATATATCATGTGGAAAATGACTGCGAAGAAATGATCTAATAACCTATCATATTCCCCTCTAAAACTCAAGTCAGACAATAACCTACAGTGGAAGTATATTGGAAACTTATCATGCGGGCTCCAATTCCAATACATTCCTGGGAATGCATATTGTGTGCAGATTCGATCCAATAGAAATGCATAAATGTAAAAATATGGTTTCTGGTTTGACCTCAAATATGTGTTTTCCTGCCCCATGTGAAGTTGCAAATAAAAAGAGAGGATATCTGCCTAATTGAAAACTTTACCATGGGTAACCACCATATTGATAATATATATCTATTTTTCTTAAAAAACCTCACCATTCTTTTGCCCATGCAAACGACAACACTTAGAGATGAGATACTGATATACATCTCTAAGAATATTGGTTGGGTAAAATATAGATGGGCAATGAAAAAACTTAGCAGGATCTCGACACTAGGATTTGATGATGTCACTCATGTCAAGGTCATCCCATCTAGTTTAAAAATCAGTATTTAAATACTATGCAGGTCTTTGCATGTTGTAGTAGTATGCATGTCTTCTCCATAATAGGTTGAAATATGACCATTTCTTTCCCTACGAACCACCAAATAAGAATCATCCATGTGTGTAATAATCCATTCAATCACTTTTTCACATGGGATGAGTTGGAATTTCCATGTGATCCTATGTAACCTGGACCGCTTGATATTTATGTATACGTCCAAGTCCTCCAAGTTTTCAGGGAATTGTCTCTGTATGAAGGTGTCTTTGATGCTTTTCCATGTGACCTTTGTAGACTTATCAATGAATAATTTTCTATCTGTATAGATGCGAATGATTGGCTTTGTAACTTCAACTTCTTCCTTAGTGCTTCCTTTCGAGGCTTCTTTTGAGGCCACTTTACGTGTAGCGAGAGGCATGGATCCAACAGATGATGAAAGTGTGAGAATACTTGTAACTCGAACACATTTTTGTGGAAGAACACTCACGGTGTCAATATTAGTTGTATGAAATATCCTACCCATTGCATCAATATCAAATCATATTCAAATATCCATTAAGTGTAGCTGAGAATGCAAAAATATCAATGACAACACATAGCTACATGCATGGGCAGAAAATATAGATGCAAAAAAGGAGTGCACACTTTCAAATAAAGAAGTAAATTTCAAGGGGTCATTTAGGACTTTGAGGTGTGCTCATGTTCTTAAGCAAGAGAAGAAAAACATCAAGGGCACAAGGATGAACTCTGAAGAGACGAAGGAATGAGTCTTTGGGCCTTCAGGCCTTCAAGGTGTGCTCATGCACTAAAATAGACAAAGATAACACAAGGGAGCACTTTGAAGAGATGAAGGGATGAAGCTTTAGGCCTTTAAGGTGCACTCATACACTCAAGGACAAGGAGGGCACACTAGCGCATGCCAAAGGGATGGAGGGAACACATCCAGGCCTTCGAGGTGTGCTCATGCACTCAAAGAGGGTGCAGTTCTACATGATGGAATGCAATCAACACGAAAACTTGTCTTTTCTGGGTGTAGTTTTCTGAGTTAGTCGAGGCTTTAACTTATAGAATTGTGCTCTGTCAGAGAATGGCTCAAGGACAAGTCTAGCAGTGAGATTTCATGAGAGAATTGTGAAGAATAAATATATACAACCTTTTATGGATGTTGTTGAAATCATGATTAGAATTTGAAGAGTAAAGGAAGAAGCATAATTTTAGTGTCTGATAGTAAATTAACACTTATAGAGGCAATATTGAATAGAAACATCGGTAAATGGGCTGAAAAAAGGTAAAAATTAAAATTAAAATTAAAAAAATAAAAAAATTTAAAATTTAAAATTAAAATTAAAATTTAAATAAATAAATAATAAATAATATAAATATAAATATAAAAATAAAAATAAGAAATAAAATAAAAATAGCAAGGAAAGAAAGATTGACAACAAAATCATGAAAGACAATCAGTAGATTCAACATGCAAATCTTACTTGTAACATATATCGACAAAGAGTTTCTTGATCCAAAGATGTGCGCCCAACCCAGATCATAATGATTATGAGAATGAATGATTAGTTGGGTTAATTGAAAAGAGATTACATGCAAATCTATCTCATGCATCATGATCGCCACTTGTCGACAAATGAGAAAGTTAGTTGAGGGAAGTTAAGTGAGCTCTTATTTTCTATGAGTGCACCCACATGCAACAAGGAAGCTCATGCGTGAGTTCTACAAGGGTGCATGTATTCCATCTCGAAGGAATGTGATCAAGGAGGGTGCACTTTCTAATCATGGAGGAATGCGCTCGGGGAGGGTGCACTTCTTCAACTCGAAGGAATGCACTCAACACAAGAGCGAGTCTTCCTGATCTTGAGTGCGCTTTTTCATCAAAGGGTGTTTTTTCTTTCTTTTATTTTATTTTGTGTTCTTTTTTTGTGGTTTTTTAGTGTGTGCATGATGAAAAGGCTAGTTTCTAAGTCTATAAAAGTCATGAGTTCACCTACCCATGAACAAGATAACACAAGCGCTTCTAAAGGTAAGGTGATGACACTTAGGAAACATTGACTTAGGAGGATGAGACACCTAGAGATAACATGAGAATAAAAAAACAAAAAATGCAACGATACCAAGTGGATTGAAACAAGAGTTGATGTAGGCTCAAAAATAAACTTAGGAAGAAATTTTGGAGGGTCATTATCACAGCGACAACAAAACCCTTTGATGATTCTGCTCTCCCAACTTATTTTGATCATGAGACACCCCAAATTTGTGAGGAGGAACCTACTATTTCATATTTTCCTTGGGACTCCTCCTTTTCTAGTACCAATTCAGGTGCCTCCTGGTGATGATCTTAAATTCAAGAAATCTGAAAATCGATTTGTTGTTTCGCTTATTCAACCTTCACCCAATTCCCATTATTCAGATCCTATATAGGATAATTTGGAATGGTTTAGCAATTAAAAAGAGCCTGAAGTAAAATTTGACCACTTACCTTTTTAAGATCACATTAATGTACATCATCCTAATCTTGAATCTGATACAATGGAAAACATAAGTTCCTCAAGGAATGCTTTTCAACCCCTACCATCTACATCTAATGATTCCTTGTTTCATGATCTTCTTGATCAACCTACTTTATCGCTTAATGATGTTCAAACTGTTGTTTTAATAAGAAATTAAGAACAAGATAGTTGCATTTCATAGGTATAGGAGAAAAGTGTTGAAGACATGTTTCATCTTTCTTCCCTCTTTCAGGATGAAAATCTTGCATTTCTAGCTGATCAACAATATTGCGATCTTAATAACTTTTTCAAATGATTTCAAATCCTTCATTCAAGTTCAGATTTTGGACAACCATTACCATGGAATCTTGTTTTATTAACACATGTGGTGATGGATATCCAAGTTCATCGAACTATATATTTCCTTTTTCTGAGGACTTGCACTTGTACGATATCATTTCGAAATCTTCTTCTCATAGTTTTTGATCTCCATTTATGCAATTGCATTCTCTTTCAATTCAAAATGATTATGAAATCTCTTCAAGACATGCATCCTTGGCTATCAAATCTGAAGAAATGATTTATTATGATTTTTAATCTTTGGTATACCTTGTTGAAGAAAATAAATATCATTTTGAATGTTGCAATTGTATGCATGTCTTTGATCATTATGATGATGAAGGTACTATCATGGGACATAAAATGCATGTTGATCCATTTTTTTTGCAAGCTCAATCGGATTTTACAATTGGTGTTTCTATGCCTGAGTCTTTTCATATTTCCTCACATGTATAACACAACTCATTATACCCAGACACATGTGATAAGTTTATTATACTAGAAGTCACTCTAAATCCTTTATATATTTATTCGAATGGTCATGGTCGCAATCAGGTATAAGATGGTGGGGTCTTATTATCAAAGGATGACAATATTGAATCTATTATTCATGATTTGTTCAATTGTAAATATTTCATATGTCAGGAGGAAGATGTTACAATTCTAAATGATCAAGGGATTTTTCCGACTGTTCCATTGATCTGAAAGGAGTGTATTAGTTTTATGTGCTAAGTGTCCTTTCAGTATTAAAAACATGTACAATTTGTCTCAATTTGTTTTCTTAAGGAATGACTGTTTTAACCATGATACATAGATGAATTTGTGAAATTTAAGCATGAAAATAAGCCTAAAAAACATTGAAAAATAGTGTATAACAGAGAAAAACAATGACACATAAGTTTTACACAGTAGGCATGATGAAGCAGTTCACCCCTCTTGAGCTACATATTCTAGTCCAACTCCCAATGGCATGTCCCTCTTTTTCATTATGCTCAAAATTTCAGATTAAATGTGTTTACAAGACTCTAGTGGATTTTTTCCCTACACCAATGGCTCCACAATGCTCAAATTAGTCTAGGTAGACTCTTGTTTCACCCAAATTGGTTGAAAATTTACCTCCCCATGCATTTTTCCCAATCTCAGCTAGAAAATATCCACTAAAAGTGGAGAGAAGCACTAAACTGAAGTTAAATTAATGGAGTGCCCTAAAATTAGGGATGCGCTCCAAATTCCACCATATAAACCGTTTGATTTAAAGTCAAGTGGTTTGGGCGAGGTGGTCACATGCTGACCCCCTCGTCGTTAACTCCACATTGAACCGTTTGAAAAATTCGCATAATAGAGGAGCGAAACCCGGAGAGTTATGGTTCTACAAACCATGGAATTAGTTGTAATTTAAACCGTGCTCATGTGATAGACTGAACCCGCCGGAAGTTACGATTTATGAAACCATCGACTTAACCTTTTCGCAAACCTTACATGTGACCGGAATATTTGGAACGGCTTCATTATGGCTTGCAGAACCGTTAGCCAGGTTAAATGTTGTGGTTGTTGGCACAATCATGTGAACAAACCTTGGGGCCACTAGCAGGTTGGGACCACTAGCGGTCCCCTCCCCCAACCTCCAAATCATAACACAATAAATTGATACGAAATCCTATAGTGTTAAGAAACAACTAGTAGGCGGATTGGTCAGAGGTCTTCGTGGGTGCTATGGAGGTCACAGGGTTGAACACCCCAGAATCCAATAAAAATTTAATAAAGCCCCCTGAGGACATGTGGCAGCCTCTAGGCTTGCCACATGTCACTCATCCAATGGACCATTCAAAAAGCCATACATCCCATCCAACGGTCAAGATCACTTCTGTACCACAAAAATCAACAGGCCAGATTAAGCCACATGGCATGATCTGATTAGCTGTAAGAAAAGGGAATATTCCCAAGAATATGCCACTTGCTGATTATACCTGCATGCTGACTGTGCATCCCAGTCACAAAATTTTAGCTGTTTGGGAAAACGAACAGAACGCGATATCTTCCTCTTACGACATCGGTTTTTCGAACAGTTCATGGCACCAGAATCGCAACGACGAGACCTTTCCAGTTGGTCATGTTCGGTCATGTTTCGAGCACTTTAAATTTTGAGCATAACACATGATTTCCTGATAACACCTCCCCATTGGGAAGCTTTTGGACCCCAAAATACTTTAATTACCAGTTCATATGATGAGGGTACAACTCCCTCACATTTTCCACTTCCATCCATCTTTCCTTACTTGGTTTGTTACCCTTGAGCCCAATTCAAAGTTAATCGACACTTCCCCTCTTAGAATTGTGTGTCCTCCAGTCAAGGATGGAATCCTCCTTAAGCTCGTCCAGAAATTCTGGCAAGAAATCTTCTATATATGGTAGTGTAATATCACTCCCTTAATCATCAATCAAAGGAGGCTCATATAAACGTAAATTCTCCACATTGAAAATAGAATACATTTGCATATATGACGGCAATTCAAGTTGAAATTCATTATTACCAACTTGTTTAATGATCTTGAATGGACCATAATGAATGGGCTTGAGATTTTTACCTTCTCCTTGCATCCTTTCTTCGCTTATGTGCAACCATACTTCAACTCCTTCTTGATACTTGTGATCAACTCTATGTTTGTCATGTCTCTCCTTGTATTTTCTTTGACTCTTCTCAAGGTGTTCTTGAACTTGTTGATGAATAATTTGAATTTTCTCAATGAAATTTCAAGCCTTGTCAATATCACTATGCCCATCAATTGCAACTTCCTTATCAAATATAAAGTCTAATGGCGATTTTGGAATATACCCAAAGCAGGCTTCAAAATGTGAAGTTTTGTAGAAGAGTGCTTGGCTTGGTTGTAAGCGTGCTTAATGTAATGAAGTTGTTCATCCCACAACTTGGGATGTTTGCTGCAATATCCTCTCAATAGATGCACAACGGTTCTATTCACCACCTTTGTTTGGCCATCAGTTTGCGAATGAAAATCAGTACTCTTTTTCAAATTTGTGTCCATCATCTTCCAAATATTGGACCAAAAGTTCCCAACAAACCTGGAATCCCTGTCACTAAAAATAGAAGTTGGAAAACCATAATGAACCCATACATGTTGAAAATAAAATTCAGCAGTTTGTTCATATATAATGGTTTTATTACATGGAATAAGTATACATATTTTACTAAACCTATCCACAACTACATAAATATAATCATGTTGTTTTCTTGACATAGGTATACCTCCAACAAATTCCATGGAGACACTCTCCCATGGCCTTGATGGTACTGGTAGTGGCATGTACAACCCAACCTTCATATTACTAGGATTTCTTGTTACACACATAGAACATCCTCTTATAAAATGTGACACACTATCTATCATGTGAGGGAAATAGCAATACCTCTGTAGATGCGCCACTATTTTTCTTACCCCAAAGTGTCCAACAATAAGAGACGAATGAGCCTCTCTCATGAAACTAAGTCTCTCTCCTTGTCGTATACACAACTTGCCTAAATGAAACAGAAAATTGTTATGCATTTGATAACCATTTTCTTCAACTTGATTCCCTTCACTCAAACTAGCATACACATCTTGAAAATTAGCATCAAATGCATACTGTTCTATGTAACTCTCATATACAATAGAATAATTTTTAAGAAAAGTAGAAGCACTTATAATTGGCCTTGAAAGCATATCAACAAATTTATTTAAAATACCTTTCTTGTACCTTATAACCAAGTGAAACTGTTGAAGAAATACCATCCATCTAAAATGTCGTGATTGTTGCAATTTTGTTTGTGACTGCAAGTATTGTAATGGTTGGTGATTGGTATGTATAATATTCTCTTTACCCATAAAGTAGTGTTTCCAATTCTTGATGCTTGTACCAACACATACAACTCTTTGTCATATGTAGGTTAATTATTTACAACACCATTGAATGTTTCATAATGAGAAGCGATATGCTTACCATGCTATAAAAGTACTACGCCCATGGAAAAATCACTAGCATCAGTTTGTATCTTGAATGGTTGTCTCAAATATGGTAATGCAAGGACTGGAGCTGAACTTATCTTGTATTTTAAAGCTTCAAAATCTTGTTGTTATTTGCCTCCCCATTGGAAGCCTTTCTTCACACTTGTCACTACATGCATAGGAGCTGCTATGGTAGAAAATTTAGCAATAAACTTTCTCCAATACTGAGCTGCGCCTAAAAATATTCTTACCTCGGTTATTGATTTGGGATTGGGAAAATTCACAATGGATTCCACTTTAGAAGGATAAATTCTCAACTTGTCTCCTCCTACAATGTGTCCCAAATAAACTAGCCAAGTCTTTCCAAATTCACACTTTGACATCTTAAAAAATAATTTCTCTTTATTCAAAACATCAAGCACATTTTTTACATGCAAGACATGTTCTTCTCTTGTTTTTTTGAAAATGAGTATATCGTCTAAATACACGATCAAAAATTCATCAAGAAATGGACGCAAAACATTATCCATAACACAAATGAAAGTTGTCAGTGCATTACACAAACCAAACAACATAACCAACCACTCAAAGAGTCCTTGTTTGGTTTTGAATGCAGTCTTCCATATATCACTTTCTGCGATTCTTACTTGATGATATCCACTTCGTAAATCTAACTTTGTGAAAAAAATTTCTTCTTTCAGCTGATCTAGCAAATCATCTAACCTTGTGAGTGGGTATCGATTCTTTACCGTTAGCTTGTTCAAAGCTATGAAGTCTACACACATGCACCAAGTCCCATCTTTCTTCGGAATCAAGACTATGTTGAACCGCATGGCGAAGTGCTTGGCCTTATGAGTCCCTTTTCCAACAAGTCCTTGATTTTCCTCTTTATTTAAGCATTTTCCATTATTGACATGTGATACATGTCGATGTTTGGAAGAGGACAATCTTGTTGTAACTGAATCTCATGTTGAATCTCCCTTTAAGGAAGCAATCCTGTTGGCTCCTGAAACATATCATGATGTGCATCAACTACATCATATAAATCTGATTTCAACTTAGGATCAAAATCTTCAAATGAATCATGATTAACATCAGCTTTAGGCTTAATAATTAGAATAACAAAATTCTTACTTGAATTTACCAACCTCTTTACCTGTCCAGCATTTACCATTGAAATATTTGTCTTCTTGCGGTGTGCTCTAACAATGTACTCCTTGCCATATTTGAATAAATGGTATTTGTTCTCATGGCGATGGAAGATCACTTTCCTGTCATACAAGTAAGGACTTCCCAACACAACACCTATAATATCAAGAGGAAATACATCTAATTCAACTGTGTCAACAAAATGTGCAACTATTGCAAAGCACAATATGCACTTCTTTAAACCTGTAAATTTGCATTCTTACAAATCCACCCAGGTGGATATGGTTTTGGATGTGGAATGGTATCAAGATTAAGTTTCTTGACCAAGTATTCAGAGATTAATTTTGCTTGTGACCCACTATCAAACGGTGTATAAATCTTGTTATGTTTGGATATGACCCTCACATGAAACAGTTCAATTCTCTCTTCTTCATTTGGAGCTTGTATGTGACAGTTTGAAGTAATAGTACTGGTTTTGTTTCGATTTCTTTCCCCTTCATATTATTCAATCCCATGGCTATAATTTTAGTTTCATCCTTTGAATCCTCTCCTAAGTCATGTTCAATTGTAGCTGCAGTGTTCTGCTTCCCTTTGTTATTGTTATACTTGGGTCTCTTTTCAGGATGTAATTTCCAACAAATTTTCTCTTCATGGAGTTCTCTTGAACAATGTTTACAAACCACTTTATCTCCCTCTTTCTTGACAGATGCATTATTTTTTCCCTTACCTTTTGAGGTATTCTCTTTGTTTTTCCCCTTAAAAGGTTTCTTCCTACTCTCATCAGTAATGTTTTTCCCTCTTGCTTCTAAATGTGTAGCTTGAACACATACCTCATATAAGCTTGTAGGGTTAAACATGAGAATAGTATGCCTTAGGTAGATATGTAAGCCTCTTATGTACTTGAGAAAATTATCTTGACTCTGCAAATCTACCCCTAATAAGAGAGCTCTTCTCCTAAATTCTTGGGTGTAGTCTTGTACATTTTATCCTTTCAATTGTCTAAAATTTTTCCAATTCATTATGGTTTTCTGGATGTGAGATAATGGATAAAACTATTGTTTTATTGCAGTAATGAAATTAGTCCATGATAGAATAATCTTACCATGCTTTTTGATCTCATCCTTTGTCTTGGCTTCCCACCAAACAAGAACTGCACCTTCCATCCTCATTGAATATAGTTGGATTTTGGTATCATCATCATGAAGGTTCTTAATTCTAAAATAGACCTCCAATTGCCTAATCCAATTATCAAGCTTTTCTGCATTGTCTTCACCATTAAACATTGAAAATTCAAACTTAACATCAAGTTTTAGAGAATGACTTTTACCAGTGTTCTTTGACTTATGTGACTGGTGTACTAAAGATGAAGTAGAGGATGATGATGATGAGGGTGAGGATGGTGACTTTCCACTGCCTCCATTTCCTCCATTGCCCTTCTTTGATTTATCTTCATCATTGTGGCCTCCTGATGATCCCTAACCTTCATTGTGAAGTTTGGATCCTTCTCCTTCTAGTCTTTCATTCCTTTCTTGATAAATGACTCTCACCATTTCAGTCATGTCAAGGAATGCTTTCTTGAACACTTTTTCTTATTCTTTGGGATCCACCTCTTCATGGGTTTCTTCTTCTCCTGGAGGCATGCTTATAGCTTCTTCTGCTTCTTTTGGAGGTGAACTAGGTGGTGAATAATGTGGCAATATTTCCCTCCTTTTTTGTGGCTCACTTTGAGAACCTCTTGCTTCCACCAATTTTCCTTCTTCTCTCTTAATCTTGAGCCTAGTAAGCATGAAAAAACTTGCAAACAGTTAACAAATCTTTGCACACAAAAACATTAGAGATTGAAATCTAGCTCTAATACCAACTTGATATGAAAGGAGTGTATTTGTTTTTTGTGCTAAGTGTCCTTTCAGTATTAAAAACATGCACAATTTGTCTCCATTTGTTTTCTTAAGGAATGAGTGTTTTAACCATGAAACATAGATGAATTTGTGAACTTTAAGCATGAAAATAAGCCTAAAAAACACTGAACAATAGTGTATAACAAAGAAAAACAATCACACATAAGGTTTACACAGTAGGAATAATGAAGCATTTTACCCCTCCTGGGCTACATCTACTCGTCTAGCTCCCAATGGCAAGCCCCTCTTTGTAATTATTCTCAAAATTTCAAATTAAATGTGCTTACAGACCTCTAATGGTTGTTTTCTCTGCACCAATGGCTCTAGAATGCTAAAATTAGTTTAGGTAGACTCTTGTTTCACCCAAATTGGTCAAAATTTTACCTCCCAATGTAAGCTAGAAAAGCTCCACTAAAAGTGGAGACTGGCACTTAATTGAAGTTAAATTAATGGAGTGCACTAAAATTAGGGGCGCACTCCAAATTTATCCATATAAATCGTTTGATTTAAAGTCAAGTGGTTTGGGCGGGGTGGTCGCATGCCGACCCCCCGCCGTTAACTCCACATTGAACCGCTTGAAAACTCCGCATAATAGAGGAGCAGAACCTGGAGAGTTATGGTTCCACAAACCATGGCATTAGTTACCGTTTAAACTGAGCCCGTGTGATAGACTGAACCTGCCAGAAGCTACGATTTATGAAATCGTCGCCTTAACCTTTTTGCAAACCTTACATGTGACCGGAATATTTGTAATATCTTTTGTTATGGCTTGCGGAACCGTCAACCAGTTTAAATGTTGCAGTTACTGGCACAGTCATGTGAACAAACCTTGGGGCCACCAATGGGTTGGGACCGCTAGCGGTCCCCTTCCCCAACCTCCAAATCATAACACAATAAATTGATGTGGAAGCCTATAGTGTTAAGAAACAACTAGTAGGCAGATTGGTCGGAGGTCTTCACGGTCGCTATGGAGGTCACGGGGTTGAACCCCCCAGACTCAAATAAAATTTTACTAAATCCCCCTAAGGACACATGGCAGCCTCTGGGATTTCCAGGTGTTGCTCATCCAATGGACCATTCAAAAACCTGTACATCCCATCCAACAATCAGGACCACTTTCGTACAATAAAAATCAACAGCCCAGATTAAGCCACGTAGTGCGATATGATTGGCTGTAAGAAAAGGGAATATTCCCTAGAATATTCTACCTACTGACTCTACTTGCATACTGACTGGGAATCCCAGTCACAAAATTTTAGTTGTTTGGGAAAACGAACAGAACACGATATCTTCCTCATACTACATCAGTTTTTCAAACTATTTACAGCGCCGAAATCGCAACGACAAGACCTTTACAGTCACCCAGGTTCAGTTCTGTTTTGACCACTTTCAATTTTGAGCATAACACATGATCTCTTGATCTTCCATCTCAACATTCCATCCATCAAGAATATGATATGTTTAATATCGAGTCTGATAAAACCAATGACATTAACTGTATTTTTATTGATACATCTAATGATAGTGATGCAGAGTCTACTTGTTTATTTTTCTAAGCCACCCAAATTCGATGATCCGCCATCATAAATTTTGTAGACCTGTTAGTAAGTCGAGGAACTTCAACCCCTACTGATGGTTATGGCGAGTTTTCCCAATCCTTTCAATATCTCTGAACTGAGTTGGATCAATATTTTCATGCATAATTCTTTCCTTAGCATTTATCCACTAGAAGTGAGCTCATTCATGAAGAACTTTCAACATCTTCAACTTAATTATATAAACCCTCGATATAGAGTTTTGATCAGATGGAAGATTATTTTTTGGTTAATATTTCATCATGTGAATCACTTGTACCACACTTAGGATTATGCAACATATATTTTACATATATATACAACTTGAAAGCTTGTATTTCTAATTTTCAAGAACAAAGTTATTTTCATTTAGAAGATTCCTTCTTGACAAACGCTTCATAGATCAATCACCTTATTATCACTTTCATGTATGTCATGGATCTAATCATGTTTTTCTCACAATATCTCTTCTTTAATGATGGTAAATTCTTGAGTCATTTTTTGAATCAAGAACCTTGTGTTGTTATGATTTGACCCTTGCTTCCAATCTTTCACCAACCTAGTATCTTAATTGGTTTCCTAAATTTTTGATGTGAGTGATTATCTTAAATACCTTAAGTTTTCATATTGTTGGCATGACGTCTAATCATATACAAAGGGAACCAATGGAGAATTGAGGATATTATAGTCACCAATATGATCATGATATTGGTTCTAACAACTATCTCTCAATCAATCATTGTCCCATTATCATATTTGAGAACAATTTTCCTACATAGATTGATTTTGTTAAACCCAGTGATCTTCATGGTTCATCATTTCATTATTTAAATTCTTGTCAGATAGTTGAGACACTTTAGCATGAGCTCATGGTTATGTCAGGTTCTTGCCATCTTGACAAAGTTTCTTGATGAGATCAGATTGAATTCCCCTCGGAAGATTCTCTTTGTGATTCTCATGAGAAAATTGATTGTTCTGAATATCAAGATCCAATCATTGAATGGTTAGAGTAATATTACATCGCAAGCTCCATTGAAAAATATAAGTTTCAATTTTTTCTGATGTTTGTAAAAATTGAAAACATGAATGAATGTACTTATGTGAGCGGCCTTCAAGGTTTGTATGATCGTCATTTTAAGCAACAAGGTAAACCTTGAAACTAGTTAAATCTAATAAGTATGGAACATCTTTATGTTGATAAGAAATACCTTTGATTCATTGTGCAAAACTGTCAAGTTGTACTCTTTTCTTTTTTACAATGCTTTATATTGATTTTAATTTCTTATATCTTTTTAATTGTAGATCAGGAGTAGTTACAGTGGCTATATTGGAAATTTTATTATACTTATCCCTGACCTTCTAGTTGGTTAGGTTAGGAGTAGGGTTATTTGCATGTCATTTTCACTTTGACACTCATCCTACACTCACTCTCCATCCAATGTTTTCATTTTTTTCCTCTCACACTGTCTCGCATGTTTCTTTAGTCCAGTTTTGCATTTCTTTTCTCTTTTGATCTTGTTTCATTGTTTTATTATGCATTATCTTGTCTTTCTTGTTTAATAAAAATTTGCATGAAAATTCTCTTGCTTGGCACAAAATACAATGTGGAAAAACTTGAAAAGGGAAATTGTGACGACAAGCAATTCTTGGCTTATCCGTTATCCTCTTCTCTATCTTGGGTTTACATATCTTTAAAGTTGATGGTTTATGTACAGAAAATATGATTTGTTCCAGACAAAAAGTCTTTGGTTGAACTAAAAAGCCCGTATCTTTATTAGCATCTTCATTCTTGACTCAGCCCTATATTGAATAGTGTTTTGACATGTCAACCAAAATGAGTAGATAAGGGGAAGGAGAAAAATTTTAGATGAGCATATAGCTTTGGTTATATTTAAAATCCCTTAAATAAGGAACCAATCTCTTCTTCTCTCAATAATTTAGGATCCCTCTTCCACCATAAACATAAATAAATTCCTTTGCACATTCTATTATCAAATAAATAAATAAGTGAAGAAGAGAAAGGCTTCCTTCGCATAGAGGTGAAGCAAGCAACTTTGTCGGGGTATTTTTCAGGCTCATTGGCAGAAAATCAATGCTTGTGGTTCCTTGAGGTGACTCCATCAGGGTATTGTACAACTTTGTTGGCAGCAAATCAACACCGAAGAATGTTCTTAAAAATATTAGTATACTTATTATCCTTCTCCCCTATCAAAATAGTTGATGTATGACTATTCTTATGTTGATGTTTTTGAAGTTGTGAAAGGAATAGAGGAGACTATATATTTAATCAGGACAAGTAGTAAATTCAGGGTAATCTGTATGGAAAATGAATACTTCCCAAAGGACCGAGACCTTGCACTTACGGATAAAACTAGGACAGAGAAGTTGGAGTTCTATTAGTCTGTCACCAAGTGATGATGCTATGAAAAACACCCTCCAAAAAGTTTCCTGCACGTGAATTTTGGAACCTACTAAGGATCCAACAATATTTCATTCCACAGTCACTTCATGATTGATTAATGTTAATCTAAGTATTTAAGTCTTCTTCTTGGTTTCTAAGTGTCAAAGTCACTTTCTCACACATTTTCACTTTGTAACAAGTCATGAGTACATTCCTTTACACAAGCTTTAACATGCATAGCACAGTCCATCAAGATGGTGTCTATGCAATATTCAAATTATGACAATAGTTAGTGCACACTTTCAATTTGCAGTCTCTCACTTTTGGTTTCGATTTCACTTCTATTTCAGTGAGTTTTTCCAACTGTCATTTTTGTGCAACTTTGTTTTCACAAGTGCCACTTTCATGTTTATGACTGTAATTTTTTCTTTCCTTCACTTTAATAAGTTTTTTTTTTCATGTTATCTTCACTCTGGAACATGTTTCTTTCAATTTTGTTTGTATTTTGAAAGTGTCATTTGCACTTTTATCTTATTGTCGCAAATGTCATATTTTGGCATGGGAAGTGTCGCATATCGCATAAGAAGAGTTGTGTTTCATTTTGAGAGGAACATTTTCTACCAATGGGTCTTATTTATCATTTATACTTGTACTAGACCCATCCACAAATTTTTATGCATTGTCGTACTAGTCTCATCATTGTCAACGCAAAGTGTATCGTAAGTGTCACGCGTATTCGAAGGGAGTAAATTGTACATTATTAAGGGGTATTTATGATGCATTATCATACACTAATTTTTTCCATCCATCATAAGTAAATACATCATATATATTTCCTATGTCTTGAGAACTATCATACAAGTGTCATCACTGTCATTGCAAAGTGTACCCTGAATGTCGCACATGGAGGAGGATGTTGTATTTTCGTCACATTGAGAAGATCATGTTGTTTTTGTTTATTGAGTATTCAATGTTGTGTCATAATTTTTTTTAATTTTGTGTTATCATTTATACGTTCATCCTAGTCTCATTTCTACCTTACAGATCCCGCACTTAGCCAAATACTATTTTTTTTTTCCTGACCAACTTCACCTAACTTAGCCTCCTTGAACTGCACATTGCACAGTAGCAAGGCTTAATCTCCCCCGTTTCCTCCTGAAAATACACAATGCACAGTTCCTGACACCGAGGACCGTGCATTACACAATCACAATGCTCAAGGATTTCCTCCTTTCCTTTAGAAACTACACAATAATGCCTCCCAGCCAGTCCCTTGTTATGCATTGTGTAGTATCAAGGCTCAAGACTACCTCCTTGACCTCCACAACTATGGATATCAGTCTCCAGTCACCCTTATTTTTCACATTGCACAATTTCAAGCCTCAAATTCCATCCTTCCTCGTTGAATTTTGCAACTATGTAATCCCTATGTCTCTCCCTCCCTTGTGTTGTGTAGTGGGAAACTTCAAGCCTCAACACTGCCTCCTTAAGCCCCTCAACTACGCATTCATCTTGCTCAAGCATATATGAACAAAAAAATACAAATTATTAAGCCTTAATCCTTCCTATTTACCTCTAGAACTATGCATTTCACAATCCCTGAGTCTTCCTTATTGACTAGTGCACAGCCCCAACTCAATCAATCATTTTCAGGAAGCAAGCTAGACTAGGATATTTCCGAACTGATGTAATATTTTCATGTGTGGATTCCAATTACAGGTATTACATCTTAACATGACATAATTATTCTCAAATATTAAGAGAGGGATATCATACGAGAAGACACTTATGAAGCTAGAATCATGAATAAGTCATAGAGCAGGAAGATGAAGAGACACCAGCTTCCGACTGAAGATCAAAGATCAAGATCACATGAAGACTCCATGATGCAGGGGCATTAGGCTTAAGAATTACTTTGTGTCTAAGTAGACATAGGGGGGTCTCATGTTTTTAAATTCTCATGTAATTATTAGTATTTTTGAATAAAATAGTGAGGAATTGTAAATGTTCTCTAACCACTAGAGAACATGAGGGAAGATGATTAGTTAGGAATGTGAAAAGACAGTCGAATTAGGATCAGTTCAGTTATTTAGGGATTGAGTCTAAAATTAGGAAATTGAAGAGTTTGGTGAGCTGTTAGGGAACCTAAATCGATTCAGGTCATCATTTTGTATAAAGATAAGCATGAAAGATCAGAGAGGGGTTCACCACTGTGCAGAGGAAGAGTAGGAGGATAATGGACACCGAATTGAAGATCTGGCCAAACATGAAATTGTAAGTGAATGCTTTTGAAATTGATCACATTTGTATATATTGATGGAGAATTTGTTTATAAGCTCTGTGTGAAACTTAATGTCTTCTTGGTCGAACTTATATGAGGAATATTTAAGTTCTGTGGGCAAGTTGTGAAACTCTGCGTTAAAGACTGAAATGGTGATTCTGTGTAAATAGAGGATTCGGGATAATTTGTAATTATATTCTCTGAGGAATATCGATCACTGAAAAGATCGATCTTATTTAGAGAAGTTGAACTAGTGTTCAGCCTGGAATGTATCGATTTTGATTACAATTGAATTGATAAGAACAGGGTTGTGGATGAGATAGAACTAGGTAAGAAATTGTGAGGTTCGACCTGCATTCTTGTGTCAAAGCCACAAGTAACAATATTGTTGGTTGTTGTTGTTGAAACTGGAGTCACCAGCAACATAAAATGATATTCATCGATGAGAAACTGTAATCGAAGTGCAGTGCAGAAGGCGCTATAATGGTTTGAAGTGATTCGGGGTTTTAACTTAGAGGCAGGTCTGTGAACCCTTGACTGTGGTGTAACTAATCCACGTTAAATCACCTTATGAAACCCTGAATAGAGGCACAGTATTGAAGTAGAAGTGGAAAAATGTATAAACTGGAACCACGAGCCAATGGGCGTCGCACAGTAAAGGCGGTTTGAGAAACCATTTATGGTTTTCGCACTTTTTAAAAGTGGTAATTGGTTTTTGTGAAAAAAACGCGATAAAAATCATCGGTTGACACGTGTCCAAGAGTGGTATTCAAAACCCACTTACATCGCGTAAATTTGGAGGTTTAAAGCTATGTGATAAAAAAAGTGTGATATCCATTCGATCGCCAGCATTTGGAATCCGACGGTGTTCGCATAGTGGAGATGCGTGAAGGTTAGGTAAGGTCGGCTTTTGAGTTTGGTTAATAATTATTGTGGGCCTGAATACATTGTATTGACAGTGGAGGTTTAAATATTAAATGGGATCGAGGTTTTATATTAATGTTTATAACCTTTGACTTGGAGAATTTTGGTATATATTATAGCAAGCCATGAACATATATGTGATTATTGAAGTTAACCCTTAGAAGCGAATGATAGGGGTTAATATATTTACATGAGGTGCCGTGTGGTTTATTGGACCTAAATCACAGAGTTAAAATCTGATGAGGTGGATATATTAAACATTGTGGTTATAACTTGTAAGAGTCGAAGATTGGCTTTGAATCCGATATATTAAATCAACCCATGAAATGGGTAAAAGTATATGGTTTATAATCATAAAGTATTTTTGAAGGATCAGCTTCGTATACAAGGTTGTGTCAATTAAAATGACGTGCTTTTGATAAGGGTCGAACGCTTTAAGATTGATTGAGAGTTAATGGGGCAAGAAAATGGAGATGCATGCCTATATGCACAAGAATAAGGAGATTGTGGGTTCCGCATGAAAAATAGAAGCTGCCCAGGTTTGAAAATTGTGTTGATTAAATTAGGAAGGCATTTTATATGCAGCTTGGAAAGTGTTAATATGGGCCTAGAGAGGTTAGCTCGGGCATCACTCCATATCAATCAAACCTTTGGAGGATGAATACAAAGCACATCCAAGATCCATCAAGAATATGTAAAGAAAGCAAAAAAATGAGCTACTTGGAAATTCAAGGTCATCATGAAGTCCCATGTGATCATTGTCAAGGGACATCTCAAAAGTCACATGTGTCAGTGTCTTGCCACATAATTTTTGGAATGTAATTGTGCAATTTCCCAAAATTAGACAATGTAAAATATATGGAAGACAAAGGGTCCCACGTGGAATATGATGATTCACTATTGAGTACTAAAGTCCTATATAAGCTCAAAGGTTATTTAGTAATTTGAAAATTCATTGTAGATTCCCAAGAGTCATGACAAAGGTGAAGAGTCATCTCATTTGTTATAAATACACCCTCATAACTCAAGAAATATGAATTTTTGGACTTGAACTTTCACCTTGGATTCTCTAGCTTGGCATAGGAGAGAAGGGTTTTCTTTGGAGAAGCAAGTGGTGACTTAGTGTTCCAATATTGGGGCTATTGTGGCAGCATTATACTTCTATATCTTGGCACTTCCACTTAATATATGAAACTCAATAAGCCAGCACATTTTCATGCATGTAACATGAATATAGTAAGACTATTCCTTATATGTTTGCAATATAGGTTTCGTTAATATGTACTAAGGAAATTGAACTATTTCGGTGGCCTTGGTACTGACCTTGTTGAAGGTATGTTGTATTTGGTTTTATGATCGTGGTTGTCTTGGGAACTACTTTGCAAACCAACCTGTGATCCTCTTATGCTCTTGTGTGTCTCTTTTAGGATGGTACTATTAATTTTATTCTGTAGGCTCACCCTCTTTCTCTTTATTGTGAAAGTACCTTATATACATCACAATTTTATGCCTCACATTGTCAATTTTCTTGTTTCAAAGAATGTCTATATAACCTCTTAGGTTAATAATTTCAGCCAAGGTAAAGCCATAAGAAAATGGAAACTTACCATATTTTTTTTTTGGATCCTACTCCAAACGATGTGAGGTCTAATTGGGACTTCACATCGGGGAGACCCCCTTAGTTGATGGATGTTATTACGGATGAAATATCTTCTTGTGGATAAGTCAATATCTCCCTAGATTCAATGACTTAATCTAGAAACAAAAAAAAAGTAACAAGAAGCTTTCCTTAGTCTATAACTGAATCATGATATATAAAATGTGCAAGAACCTCTTAGCTTTCTACAAAATGCTTGTATATTTCCTTACAATGGCTTTTGCAACATTTCAATGCTTAGAATCCAAACTATTTTGATTATAATTGAATGAAAAGGAGAGACACAACCCATCCTTGATGTTGAAAATAATTCTCCCAATAGTCTCCAACCCTCCCTTAAGTGACAAGCTTATAGCCACAAATTGACAACATAAGTTTACATCAAAAGTCAACTCCTTCTCCATTGATTATTGATGTATTTATAGGAGAAGAGTGGGAATTTTAGAGATCCACTTTCGAACGATCAGATCCATATAAGGAGGAGTAGGTTACATGATAGATGGGATTATATCCATGAATCTGAGGATGGAGTCCAACAAGGTAGGAGTTTGAATCTAATTGGTTGAGGATAAGATACCTCAACAATGTTCTAGAATTTACTTTTTATTTTTACCTATGTTGAAAGACTATCACACTTTGTCTTAAGGAATAGAGCAAAAAAATGCGCAGTTTGCAAAGAGGGAAATTGCAGTTGCGTGGTTTCTAAACTAAAACAATGCACAATTAACTCAAACTGGGGTTTTTTCATTATTCAACCCATATTTTTTGTTGTTATCAAAATCATTTTTTCTTTGAATTTGTAAGGAATTATTGACAAGAGTTCATTAGATAATAAGAGATTCATATTTTTGGAGTTCCTTAAGTGATACAAATGACATGTAACAACAGGCTTCCAACACTGCCAATAAGAATGTGACTACACTAATAAGAGTTAAGTTGACAACCTGCTTTTTCCAAACAACCCTATAACTTATCAAGGCTTATGCCCAAAAGGGTAGGGGATAGGGGACACCATTTCTTAACTCCTATATAATTAATTTCTTCCAACCATCCCTTAGTGTACTTAATTTGACAATAACATTCATGTACAACTTTATCATATTAAATTACTCTCAACTTAAAAGGAAATTTTAACACTGTAACCTATTCTGAAGATTAGTCCTAAAGAATACATCAAAAGCTAAATTCAATAAAACAACAAATGAAATTGGTTGTATTATTGCAATATTCCTTTATAATGATCTTAAGTAGAACAAGGTGGTGCACAATTGAATTTCAACTCCTAAACCCAACTTGGTCTTTAACTTTTTCTTTTCTTTTTCACATTTTAACATATGTTGAATAATAACTTTTAAATTTGAATTTTCCTTAACTTCTTACATAATTAAAAAAATATAAAAACTAGTGTATCCATATAATTTAAATGGCTCGTAAATGTCAATAGGCATCAATATATGATAAAAATCAAGACACTTACCAATATTTGTGAATACTACTAAAACTAGCCTAGATACATCTTAACTTTGGATCTATCAAATATCTCAAAGTGAAAACTATTGCACCTCTTAGTATTGGATAGAAACTACTTTTTTGCAGGTGAAATTTGTTTGCACCTCTTCGTGTTGGATAGATCTGTAGGCTATATATATTCTTGTTAATTAATGACCCAAAGTCAAATTACAAAAAGCTTTTAAATAGGCTATATTATATAAGAATACTATTGGAAAAAAATAGTTTGTTATAATTTCTTATTTCAATTTAATTTTAAAATTCAACTCAACATTGATAATTATTAACTTTATTTATAAATTATAAATCATATTAGTTATTATTGTATAAAAAATTATAAAAATAAATTTGTATATGACATTAATAATCATTATAATTAAATTTTATTAAATGAAATTATACCTACATATATTCATGTTACTCAAAACCTTTTTGTACTTCAATATATTTGATCTTTTCTAGCACTTAATAGATGTGTGATTAACATGGATCTATACTCATATTTCAATATAAATATTTCAACATCATTTATATGCATAGAGAAAAAAAAACAAATAAAAATGGGGCTTTGTATTTTCAGTCCTATATTATTACTTCAATATTAAATATTGAATTGACATATCTCATTTAAAAAAAATAATAATAATAAAAATAATTATGTATGTGTATTTTTGTAAAGTATTTCAATATCAACTATGTATATTTTATATAAAATAAATGAATGTAAACTTTTTTATATGATTAAAATATTTTATTAGTTTGTTCTTCAAAATTAATAATTCATGTGGTGTGTGCTTATATATATAAACACCAAATCTATTAAATGTCAAGAGGGATCAACTTGAAGTTCTTTGATATTATTGTTAGTTGTTAGTTGATCTACGATTTGACTCTCTTAGATTCCTTTGGGTCAAGGCCTAGTAATCAATAATTGTTTACCAAGTTTACCATCCACAAAATGTCATGAAGTACTTAGATATTTCCAAAGCTTTTGTTCCAAGTAAAAAAACTAAAAAATATATATACTACACATCAAATAATTGTTGAAGCCTTCTTACTTCAACTTAAGGTGGATGATGATCTTTTAGACCTTTCTTATTTTTTTAATTGAGGGCCTAGATTGATTCTGAAGAGAATATGCTTACTATATGCTTCTAGTATTCTAGTAAGTGTGTTACAATAAGATAACAAAATAAGATGTGTATATCTTTTTTTTCACAAGTTAAAGTTGACCCATAACCTTTTTATAGTTACTGTTTGTGTTGCAATAGGTTTTTTTAGTTATATTGATGAAGCCTTCGGCTATATCAACCACATTAATATTTTTAATGTGGTTGTACTAGTTACACCTATCCTTCATACTAAATTGTAATATCAAAATTACTTTTATAGGCTACATGTCAACTTCATATTGATTCATGAAGAAATTATACATCTCACTCATACTAAAAGTAGAAAACAATCATAAACAAATTAGAAATAATATAATTATTTTTTACTTTCAAGCTAATGTGAAATTAAAGTGGAAATTTAAGTATCATTGAAACAATTTTCTTTTTGTTACAAATTTTCAATTTGTAAATGTAAGTATTGTTTTCTTATTTTTAAATGTAATGTTAATGGACAACAACTCCCTAATACTAGGTTATAGTTTTGAAATATTAAAATGCAAGATTGGGTTGTGTATGAGGCTTTTTCATTTGTGTGACAAGAGGCCCAAATTGGTGTATGATATCTTTTTTTTTTTTATGACAAGGAACTTTTAATATGTAACTTGTTATAAAGAAGTACATGCTCTTAACAATTAAAACCACTCCTAGTTCTAAAAAATAAAATTATTATATAGAGCTCCACTTGTACTGGAGAAAAAATGATTGGGTACTAGCTAAGGCAATCCTCAATTTCATGCTCAATTAGAGTATTATTTTAAAACATGACAATGATGTAGCTTCACTATTGCTAAACTTGAAAAAAAACATTATCTAAATAAAAACAAATATAAGAATATATTAAACCTTTATTATATATATATATATATTTATATATATATATATATATATATTTCTAAATTATGCTAATTCTAATTATGAAAACATCCTGTTACAAAACTGCCTCAGTTCAGCTATGAGAGCCTGAAGACTGGGCTTGATGTCCATGCTTTAACAAAGTAACGAACTGCCCTAAGTGGGAAACTAGTTCTTTTAAGAGGAGTTTCACTGCCCTTGAGAGGGAAACCGGTGCATTGTTCATTACATACAACATAAAAAAGCAAAAAAGACTAGAATAGCATGCAACTGTTGTTGCTGTAGAAAACCAAAGAAAATCAGTGTATCTCCCAAAATAGTAGAATGAATGTACCATGTTGAACCAAGGCAGACCGGAATTACTGCACGTGAGCTGGAGAAGGCGACTCCTCCATTATGCGACACCAGTACTTGTCCTCCGGATCTTCAACATTTTCTTTCTGTTCACCATCTTTGCTTGTGATGCCCGCGTCCACCTGCATGGGTTGCTTACCCAAGTCGGGAGGTGCAGAATTTGGGGGCGCAACTCGTCTTTCAGGAGAATTCGCAGCCAGGGCGAGATTAAGACCAAGGGGAGGGGGGGTAGGACCAAGCATAGGAGGAAGACAGAGAGGCGTTTCTTCTCTCAGGGTGACAGTAACAAAGGCAGTGACAATGGACTGGTTGAAAGAGCATTCGAAGTGGAATTCCGCCCTTTGAGAAGCATGAGAGGTAGGGGAGACAGGTCTAGTCGGAACAACAAAAGGAGGTGGGGAGGGTTGAGCTTCGTGTGCAATTCCAGGATGGCTAGCTCGACCTTTGTGGCTGCGGGTGCCTGGATAACGCCCCCACTCAACGTCCTCAGAGGAGGTCTCTGTGTTTGAACTAGTGGAGGAATGTGAGTGCGCAGACCGGCCTCGACTTGCACCCCGGCGACACCGCATTCGGTGATGGAGCCTTGGCATGGCGAGTGAAATAGTTTGAAACTGCCTGAGACAAGAAGAACAGGAAGGGGCCGGAAGAAACCCGCAGTGAATGCCAAAAGGAGACTGCAGACAGGAATTGGAGTAGCAGAAGGCGCTTTGGGAAAAATGACAACCAGGTGTAGTTTCCAAACAACTTAACAGAGAGCAGTGTCGCCCCGTTTGTGTGCGAGCGCTTGGCTCGGCACAAGTAGCAGGGCAGGCGCTCCACAAGAGATGCAAAGATCGACAAGCAGAGCAAGAACAATCTGGAAGGCCCGAGACGAAGGCCATAGTTAACCAACTGAGCAGGACGGGAAGGAGAGAGCACCGACGAGGGAGAGTAAATGCAAATGTAAATAAATAAGTCTATTACTATTTAAAAAATCATATCATCATTTAATATAATAAAGAAAATTATAGACATTATAAATATTATATAAAATTGTAAATTAATTATTTTGTAAACATGGAAATAATAGTCTTACTGCTTTGAAAATTACAAATGTTTATATATCATAAATAGTATATAATATGTGTGCATTTTCGTTAAAATTTGAATATGATTTTTTAAAATGTGATTAATTATTTTTATTTTATTTTAATTTTTAAATAACTTTTTATTTAAATTTTTGAAAAAAAATCATTTATTTAATATTTTTTTAATTAAAAATTTTAAATATAAAATGAAAAAATAAAATTCATATGTTAGATGTAATATTTTTGTGATTCATAATTTAGAAAAATGTATTTGAGATTAATTATATCATTAAAATTAATCTTAATGATGTGATTAATTTTAAAGATTTTCTCTAAAATAAAATTCATATTTCAAAATTGCAAATACAACTAAAAAATATTATATAATGTATCTCTAATTTTGAATGAAAATTTCTACCCATAGAACTTAAAAATATATAAATAAGAACTTACCACACCTAATTCACTATAAAGATTTGATTTTCTGCCAAAGCTTTGCATAAAATCCTCTTATTCCAGAAACAAGTTGCATTGTATAAAAATATATCATTTTAAAAATAAAAACAAGTTGTATACTTCAAAATTCCCACTGAGATATATATTCTTCAAAATTCCGGACGGTAAGCTTTTTGAAAGTGAAAGGGATCTTTATATACACTGAAAACGCAATACCTTACATCAAAGAAAAGTATTGGAAAAAAATATAAACCTAGTACCAAAGTTTCTAAAAGTCTATTAGAATTTTGTTACATTATTGACAAGATTCTGAACAAAATAGTTGTCGCTTCACAGTTGCAAGCGAGTGAAGTGAAGGAAAATACTTTACATAACCAAAAAAAAACTAAAAACACCTGAACTTTTACAAGTTTGCACCAGATAAAGATTCACATGCTTATTTCTACCATATTAACTAACGCAGAGCGAACAATGTGGCTGGTGAGCAGATAAATGAGAGTGTCTGGTTCACAAGGATTCATGCGCTTGTTTCTACCGAATTAATTTGTGAAAATAATAAAACATATAGCGCACATTATGGCAGTTCAGCTGATAAACGTGGATGTCTGATTCATTCATGTCTTCTGTTTGAGATAATGAGATATCCAACCATATTTATAAAAACATATACTCTAAAATTCTTTTAACATAAGGTAACCATCAGCGTCTTCTACCTGCTGTCTCCTTCTGAGCATTGAAATAAACGGCCGCCACTGGCAGACCAAGACTGTTGGAGCGTGCGAAATTTCTGGTATTGAAATTGATGCGAGAACTTGGAGGGTAAACTGTCTGCCGCCCTATCTGCTTGAACAACACAAAAATGAACCTGTGGATACCAATGGTAGGCCTGGGCGACTCGTAACTCACTAGCTCTCTGCCTGAATCCATTCATTCTCAAACATTGATTATTACCACAGGTCCTTTATCCAAACTAAAATCCCCAGCAAAACCCTACGATTATAACTATTATTTTACATATAGGCATGACTGGACTTACCGAAAGAGGCTGAAGTTGTTGCAGGAATATCAGTTACAATCCTGCACAAAGACAAAGGGATTCATTATCGACAAGATCCAGGAAATTACATTTAATATAACGAGACTTAGAATTGGTTAGCAATTCTAACCAGTGTAAGTATTCTCGCAGTGTTGGATCACTAGGACTGGGAGCATCTGGATCCGTCATAACCTGAATATAATACGATCTGGAGTTACTGATTTTTTTTATTGAAATAGTGTAAAATTATTTAAGAAAAAATCAAAATAATTGTCATTCCAAGAATTAGGTATAAAAGAGGGTAATGGAGAAACACCGGTAAGAATCTGATAATAAAATGAGATTTGATGAACTGGAGATCAATTTAATGTTTGAGAATTTTAATTTTCGTAGTTATTCATAATTTTATTTGAGATTTTTGAATGTAAATTGCATGCAAGTTTTTGAAATTGATGTTGTTGAGATTTTTGGAAAGAAATCGGGTTAAAGAAATTGAACTTTTTTATAAGATTTTGAAAACTCCAGAATGTTGCACGTATTGATACAATTTATTTAAAGAATCTTAAACAACGTCAATTCAACAATTATTTACACGGAATAACTGTATCTTTAAAATAAAAATTTCCCACAGAATAACAGGATCTTTAAAATAAAATTTCTCCACAGAATAACATGATCTTTAAAATAAAATTTCTCCACAGAATAACAGGATCTTTAAAAAAATCTCTGGAAATTTAAAAACCTCAAAAACTTTGATAATTTTTCAAAAATTACTAGTAAGAAAAATATTACAAGGAGAACTTGAAAACAGAAGCATGTGTTGTATATTCATATAATGAAATAACAGAAAAGCACTTATTTAACCTAAAAATTTAAATAATTTATCAGACTCGTTAAATTTGACAACAAAATTGAAAACAGAATATACAGTTTGTATTAAAAAATTCAAAAGATCATTCAAAATTCAAATCTGGAATTCCTTTTCTAAAGCTTTGAAGGAATTGAAAAAATTATATTAAAGCATCATCCAAAATTCAAATCTAGAATTTCTTTTCTAAAGCTTGGAAGGAATTGAAAAATTATATAAAAGAATTCAAAGCATCATTCAAAATTCAAATCTAGAATTCCGTTTCTAAAACTTTAAAGGAATTGACAAAATTTTGGCATTTTCAGTCTGTCTTACCAGAGTGTAAAAGTTGCGGAGGTCCTCACCCCCGATGTCGACGCGAGGAAGCAATGCAATTGCTGAGGGCTTAAGCTCGCAGCCATTGTTGACCTGCCTGGACGCGTAGGTAACAGCCAGATCGACGCCTGGCACGAACATATCCAGAACATCTCCGATCACTCTCCCCACCACCAGTGGCTCCACGAAGCGAGACATGTCTGTGCTTGTTGTACTGCGTGAGGGTAAGACGTCGTAAAAGTATTTAAGGACAGAGAGAGGAGTAGATTCATGGATGAATGAGAATTGGAATAAAGGGACCAAGAAAAGGCAGAAACGTGAGCAATTTAATTTTAGAAAGCGCAAAGTTAAAGGCAGGAGGGACTCAATCAATCAGGGGTTAAGGCGCCCAAAGCGGGAAGTGAGACGCAATAATGAATCTCCTTTTAAAAGCACCACACATTCCACCTTGCTGGTATCTTGAAACTAACGGAGAAAGAGAGCCGGTACAGTTGCAACTTGCAGGTGCAACGCACTGTCCCACAACCAGATTGAATGAATGAGTAAGTGTAAGAGAGGGGGGGTAATTACATAAAACAAAATCGATCTAATCCGCGCCGGCACCCACCCTCACGGGCTTTTGAGACGCGGCAACAGCAGCGAATCTTTGGGAAGGTACGTGGAATCGCAGGAGGGCCTTCCCGTTTGTGGAAGGTTGAGTCTCGCGTCTCCCACTGGTTGGCTCCGCTTATGGTGCTTGCCCTTTGCTGAGGCAGTAGTTGTTGGAATCGATGGATGGTTACGTGTTTACCTACCCATCCCCATGCCAGTTCATGGATGATGGAGATGATTATTCGCATGCGGATGGATACCAATCCAAATTCTCTTTACTCTGTTTGATGCCTTGCAACTTGCATGACATGCTATCACAACCTACTTACCGCCAATACCTTCCCGGCCCTCACCCCGTCTCTGTCTGCACAAAACTCGGAAGAAAACCAGAAGAAAAAAATAGATTTCATTTGGCAATTCAGTTACAACAACTACCAATCAACTGGTGTGGCTGGTTTCAAATTTGCTGTAACCATGCAGCTCAGCTATTTTTAGAGATGTCATGGGTACTAGTGTAACTCTGAGTTATAATGTTTATATCATTTTTGGGTATGTCTGGGATATTGAACTAAATTTATCTTCTGATGTTTACTGTTATTCATTTATTTATTATTTGTAACCATTTAAAAAGTGTTTTTTTTTTTTTTAATTTTTTTCCTTTTATTAATGTGTATCATTTAAAGAGAGTTTAAGTAGGGCACAATTCTAATATTGAGATTGATTTTTATGTTTTAAGAAATATTAAGAAAATCAATTTATTAATCAGAATTTACAATTATATTTAAATATAAGAATATTTAATAATTTTAATAAATTAGAAATTAAATTATGTTTATTAATAATATTAAAAGAAATTTATAGTATTTGTATTTTTTCATTGTTCTATAATATTTTAATAAAAATGTATAAAGTTAAATTGATATATCTAAATTTTCAAAATGTCAAAATATTATAATAAAATAATTGAAATATTTTATAAGCTAGTTATTTGATTATAAGAACAGTGTAATAAAGTTGAGTAGTTAATTTAGTAATAGATATAAAAATGAATATCAAACTTGAAAATTTTATTCTAAATTATTGAAATATTAAATAAAATTATAATAAAAAATTTAATTATTATTTAAATATTTATTTAAATAAAAGCTAATAGTAATGGATATAAATCAAAACTACATCACCACTAATATAAATAAATGATAATGCATTTTTTCATAACCAAAGTCTTTTTTCTTTATATATAAGGGGTGTTAATTTTCTCGCTATTAAGTATAGAGTTCTTCTGATTCTTCATTTCTTCATTTATGATTGTTCAATGTTTTGGTTACCGATTCTCTTCTTCCCTATTGATAGAAAACTATTCTCCTTGTTGTGTTCCTTCCAATGTCAATGAGATAGCAATTACCTATTATGATTCTTTTAGGTTCAATATACATAATTAAAGAAAATCTCTACTCTTGTTTGATACCTATAATACACTACAAAAGTAAATAAATGTGTACTAACTACTCATACATAGTTTACCCTTGGTTACAATTATTCTTCTTCCATAATAATTTCTAGTGATTATTTAAATTTATATGGATCATTTAGCTAGTATCAATGAATGTTAATCATATTTATATCATCATCAATACAAAATAACAATAATGCACTTTTTCATAATGCCAATCTTTCTTCTTCATGTTTAACAGGTGTTGATCTTTCCTATAAAGCCTCTATCAAGCATAATGCTCTTCATGCAAATTTTTTCAATCTCTTGTCCTCTTCCCCATTTGAAAAAAAATCTACTACTTGTCATGTTCTTTCCAATGCCAATGAAATAACAACTAATTCTTATGATTATTTAGGTCCACTACACATAGTTAAAGAAAAGCTCTACTCTTGTTTCTTACCTATCATTCCATATAGAGGTAAATGGAAGAGTACTAGCTACCCATACATAGCAAACCCTTGGTTACAAACTCCTCTTCTTTCATAATGAATTCACACAATTATTGAAATTATATAGACCAAACTTAGCATTATTAGATGTAAATCATATCTGTATCATCATCTATAATGTACTTTATTAATAAATAATCCACTTATGCTAAATGCTTGTTTTTCTTCTTCATATTTAAGAGGTGTTAATGTTTCCTCTAAAGCCTTTATTAAGCATCGAGCTCTTCATTTAGGCTTCTTAAATCTCTTGGTTACCAATTTTTCTCCTCCATTTGAAGAAAACTCCCATCGTTGTCATGTTCTTTACAATGACAATGAAATAACAACCAACCATTATGATTCTTTGAGGTTCAATATTAATAACTCAAGCAAGGCTCTATTCATGTTGCATACCTATAATATTATATAAAAATGAATGGATGTGTACTAGCTACCCATACATAATAGGGCCTTGGTTACCAACATGTTAGTAACCAGTTACAATGATGTTCTATGTTTGTTTCATATTTCGAATACCCTAAATAAAATTGGATGTATACTAGCTATTTAACAAGCATAGATCCATCTTAAGTATGGATCTAACAAGAGCAAAGAGGAATCAAATTTCTTCACGTGCAAACTATTTTTAGAGTGCAAAATACAATGTGTTATTTTTTATTGTTTAAATTGTATTTTTGAATGCTAAATAGAGTATATATAGGATAAAATAAAAATTTTAAAGATAAAAACTTAATTTTGTTTTATATATAGATATATATGAAGTTGATATCTAGACAAATTAGTTAATTTTAGTTAACTAATTTAATATTTTAAGAAATTGATATTTTTATTTTTATTTTAAAGAAAAACAAATTTACTTATTTCTTCATACTAACTACCCATACATAATAAATCCTTGATTACAAATTCCTTTTTTTTTATAATAAATGCAAATAAGTATTTACAAATTTAAAATGATAGGACCAAACTTAATGATGTTAATCATATCTATATCATCATCAACTTACAAATCTATATAATGCACATTATTAATAAATGGATATTCGGGATTTTTTTGTGTCCATGAATCCAACTGAGACTATATGTTATGGAGGGTGTATCTGTGAAATCTTCTTTTGATGGAAATTTAAAAATTATGAAACTTGTCAAATTCCCAAACATTCCTTAATTATTTATTTAAGATGGCATCTATCTTTACTTTGATTTCAAATTCCTTATTTATTTAGGATAGCATCTATCTTTAAAGTAAAAGATAAAATTCCCTGCTTTTAGGTATAGAAATTGGACCTTTTTCCTGTGATAGGATTTGTTACCAAACAAATGGGCAATGCATTAATGCTTTTAGAACGCTAGAGTTAGAATCTCACGGTGCTTCATATAATAATAAAAAAATCATCTCCAGTACGAATATTTTGTCTTTTTTTATGTTTTTTAATGTTAAGTTAAAACTTCCATTGATGCATTGACCTATTTTTTTTTTCAAATTGTTCGTATACTAATTGTGTTGCAAAGAAAAGAAAAGAGTCATTACTTTGAATGAATATCATTTAGTTCTCAGAACCCTAAGTTATAAACTCAATTATATTCTACTAACCTTGAGTACTTAAACCACACACCCAATCTGATAAATCAATGTGATAAAGTATAAATATTTGAAAAGAACAACGAACAATGATTTTAATTGTGTAAAGTGACATTATTAAAATGGTTTTGGACATGATTTGAAAATAAACAGTGCTAGCTGATCACTCCATCAAGAAATATTATAAACTTAACACTCTAATGTTTAGAGCATTACTTTCAAATATCTATATAACATGGGGAGCAGTTTTTCATGAAAAATAGTATTAACTTTTAAATAATTATGTGTAATTATATAAGATCTCATGGAAACTTTATTTTGTTGTAGCATAAGTTAGTTTTATATATATATATATATATATATATATATATATATAACAACTTACTATTTATTATTACTTTAAAGTTTTATAGATTTAGTTATAATTTTCTCAATATTTTTTTAACATTATTTATTAAAATTATTTGAAATTATAGAATTTTTAATAATGTTAAGTTTGTTTAATTTCGAATAGGAATTTTATAGTTTTAATTTAATTAAGGTGGATGGTGAATGCCATAGATTTAATCTCTATGCAATATTATAGAATATTTTTAGTAATATACATAAATTAATGGTTGAAATTTATCTTTAAACTAGTTATGTCATTTTTTCTCTTTTAATTAAATTGATTAATTAAAAAAATGGCATATGAACAATTGTCATATGAAATAACCCTTGGTATTGGCCCATGATATTGTAATAAAATCTATTTACATATTAAGAATCTCCATAGTAAAGTGAGCATAAATATCTATGACTAAGAATCATGTTCCATGTTTTTTCAAATGTATATTAATTATTTTTATAAACAATAATAATAATAATAATAAGGTTTTTTTTTTTTTTTTAAATTTTACCCATGTGAGATGTAATATGAAATAAGTGCTTTGATGCTTATTATGAATTGATATTATAAGCATTTTATCAACTATTTAATTTATATGTTTACACTAGTTATGGGTTTTTCAACTTTTCTAATACTTTTTCTTGAGATATTCTTTAGATATTTAAATATTGTACTATAGTATAATATTTTAAGTAATTGTTTTGAATTAATATATATATATATATATGATTAAAACTTGCAAATATTGATAAATATTATTATAAGAATATTTTATATATAAAATAGATATTTTTTTAAATAAAAATAACCAATTTTTTTGAAAAAATAAAAAATTATTATTATATTTTCCATAATACTAATATAATAACATTTTAATTATATGATTCTCTTATTATATTTTCTATAATGCTAATATAATAACATTTAACTATATGATTCTGTTAGTTTAATATATATAAAAAACAAATCTTTGATGATCCTATATTTTATCTATAATACCATCGAGAAATAAATAAATGCATACCAAGTACTCACACATGACAAAGTGTTAATAGATGGAATGGAAAATTGTACCTTTTATTGAAAAAAAAAAAAACAAAAGCACATATCGAATATGATATTTATTTAGAAATTCCATATATATTGTTAATTTCAACTATTTTTCTCCAAATTAGTTATGCATTTTTTTCCTTTTTAATTGAATTGAATAATTAAAAAAATGTCATATGAACATGTCATATGAAATGAATTAGGGTTTTTTTACATGTGATATTGATAAGTCATGGTATTGTCCCAATGCCTATTTACAGATTAAATATATCCATAATAAAATGGAGGTGAAATTCTATGATTAAGAAGCATCTTACATATTTTTTTAAAGGTATACATATTTAACTTATATATTAATTTGTTTTATTACAATAATAATATTTTTATGAATATTTTTCAATTTAACAATGTGAGATGTATCATAAAATAGGTATTTAAGTGTTTATTAAGAGTTGTTGTCTATAGGTATTTACTAGCCATTGAATTTATATGGTTGCCATAGTAAAGATAAAATTATTGAGAGGGAATAGTCTAATATGGAGAAGAAAAACCATAATTCATAATATACATGCAAAATTTGTTTCATTAAGTCAACTTCTAAACAACCCAAACATCTGACAATTGTAGGAATATTGGCTTCTAACATGTGGAATATTGGCATTGGGAAATGGGTGAAAGCTATGTGTGAGGTATATGGTAATAAATGAGGAAATGGGGTTGATAAATGTCAAAGAATTTGAAAATAAAATGAATGAACAAGTTAATGCTAATATTAACACCATTGTTGAGCTTAGAATGTCCTAACCTAGATTTAATTTGTTTGTCTTAAAAATAATTTTGTAATTATATATTTTTAATTCATTCAAATTAATATTTATTTTTTGTAATGTCCATTTCCAAACCAGTTGAGTTGGTGGACCTCTAGTCTATCTCTATTCCGTAGGCTATTGGGCAGATTAGGGAACCTTAAGGGAAATCAATCCATCAATTTGGAAGTGTTTGATGGCCATTTAAGATCTCATCAGGATTATGAGCAAGATGCCTTTTCTAGAATGATTTCAGAATAGTTTTCCAATACTTACTATTTTTAGTAAGTAATTTTCGAGCACCAATTGGGTTGGTTGGAGAGGTTACTATTTTTAGTGTTGTTGGTCGATTCATTTTTTATGACTATCTCAACATTTTAGATAGTCTGATGGTTTTTTTTGTTTTTCAAGTGGTCTGAGCTCTTCAAGCTTGACCCGTGGCTTGAGAAACTGCAACCCACGGGCATCTAAGCCATCAAAATCACTTGGGGATCACACCCAGCCTATGCCACACCAACCCTTAACATGGCTAGATGTTTTTCCCATAGAGTTTCAGACCAGTGACCTTCACATCACAGAATGTATTAATATTACACCCTATCACCGTATATTACACACCCTATGGGAATACTTTGGTGGTTTTAAATAAAATAACAATAAGTTATTAATTAATAAACTTAAATCAAATATTTACCTTTATTGTTATTTTAATATTTTTAATGAAGGGGCTATAAGGTCCAGTTATAAAGTGAAAGATGTTTTATTAAAAAATGAGGCCTTTAATTGGGATACTAAAAGTGATTTTATTTAGTCCCACTTGGCTTCGTGAAGAGTTTCGAACTTATTGGGAGAGTTATAAAACAAAATTTGTGGATTTTATTTGATATGATGGTTTTGATATTCGATACTGCAATTTTCTACAGGAGATTACTTCCTCCTTTGATATGTTGGTTTTGGTAAATGATATTGCCATTTTCTGGAGGAGATTACAAAACCCCTTGCATGTGACATTCTCCATGTCATTGAGAGATATAATCTAGTGAATCTCTTGGTGATTTCACACAAAGTCATAGTTGGTATTCATTATTGGTTTTATATCTATAGTCTAGAGTAGATTTGAGGATATTTATGGAAGCAAAAAGGATTTTAGAGCTTGCTAGAGTATTGTTTCTACAATAACGTTGCTATAATGATTTTGTAAATTTCAATTCAAAATTAGATACATGCACTTCCAGTTTTAATTTTCATGATTGAATTATGCTTTTAAAGCATTTTAGTTATTCAAGTATGTTCATTTTGATTATTCATTGTAAGCCAAACTCTAAAAATAAATCTAAGTTATATGAGTTTGTGGATTCTTTTAAATATTGTTATTTTTTGAGCTATTTCATTGCTACCGGAAATATAAGTTATATTAATTTGTGGGTTTTCCTAAATATCATTATTTTCCGATTTATTTGATTGCTGTTAATACTTTCATTATCAAAAGGAGAAGAAGAAGAAAGAGAGAGGGTGTATATTATAGTGTTATTAGAGAAGTGTATCCCGTCATCCCGAAGGGTTCAATATGATAACACAGTGATATGTTAGGATTGGACCATTAACCTTATACACACCATTAAAATACTCATAGAAACATGTCCACTAAAAATTTGGCTACATAAAAATAGAGGGAAGTTGAGGGACAAAATATAGGTAATATGGATGATAGAGACCCTATAAATCAAAACCATGAAGAAAACTATCCAAATTTGTTGGATGCCTTGGTTAGAGGAACACCATATACATAGTAAAGAGCCCAATCACAAAATTAGTAGTTGGACCTTTTTACATAATTGATGACTAGACAACCAAGAGTTAATATTAGTGGTAATAATGCAAATAATTGGCCAAACAATGGAGGAAAAAATGGTCAGGGAGAGAATTTTGTTCATGGGGAAATCAAAATCAATGAACTAGAACCATTAGTTTGAGGCCTCTTATGCCTACCTTCCCAACTAGAGCAGATTCACCAGTTAAAAATGAGCCATAAGTCAATGATTTGCATAATCATTTTATTCAATATTAGACAAATAGTGGCCTGAAGTTTTAGGCTACTCTATTAATTAAATATTATATTGACATCATGATGAAAGACGAACTTTTCACAAGTGACAAAGAACAAAACTATGGTTTGAAGAAGAAAGTGGGAAAATTTACTCTACCATATAATGATAGTTTGGGGAAGACTTCAACAGGAGCTTGGTTCAGAAGGTTGATACCTATTTCCAACTCAACCCAATACTAGAGGAAGAGGCCATCAAATATGTATCTATACACCTTGATGGCATAGCACACAAGTGGTGGCATCATGGGATGATCGCCATGGGACATGACAAGATCACTTCATACACAAATTTTACATAGAGTTTAAAAGAGATTTGATAAGAGTACATGGAGCTGCATTTCAAAGAGTTTCCACAACTTAAGTAGTGGGGTTAAGTTGACACTTATATTGAAAAAATTTAGAGGCTTTTAGTGTTAGTCACTGATATTTAAAAAATAAGACTCATAGTGCTATTCATGAATGGTTTTATAGAACCTTTGAAAGGTTAGATTAACCCACCTACCTTATAGGAATCCATCAAAAAAGTAAGGTATATGGAGTTTTCTACTTATATAAGCAAGTTTCAGTGCGAATTGTTCCTATAAAAGAGGGATAAAGACAAAAAAAATCAAAGAGAATCACAATAGCCACAAATGACTATAACATGTTAGATAGTGATCAACATTATACCTTATAAGGAATAAGTTTTCTTTCCATCATAGAGAGCCATGAGGACCCCTCACATAAATGTAGTTTGAAATTGAAAGCTAAGTAGTTAGAGTAGTTTTTTGCTGAAGAGTCTACATCAGAAAAACTAGATCAACAATGTGATTCAAGGAATAGTTATAGGAGGACACTTCAAAGGAAGATTCCTAGGATGATAGGTCCATAACACAACTTTTTAATTCACAAAAGGAAATCACATTCAAGGTAAGAGGTGTAGTAATGGGGCAACAAGTTGTTGCTTTGGTTGATACAAGGGAAACTCATAATCTCATTGATGAAAGGCTTGTGACAAAGAGGGGTTTACAAATAGAAGAACAAAGTGGTTTTAAGGTGATGGTAGCTAATGGGTATAAAATCCATTATAATCGTAATAGTTCAAATCTAAGCATACAATTAGGTGATTATCATATACAAGATGAATTTTATGTGGTAGACATGGAGGACAATGATGTTATTCTTAATGTGGCATGGACGATGTCCCTTGTATATTTTTCTTTCAATCTACATATGTTGGAAATGAATTTTGAACATCAAGGAAGGAAAGTAGTACATCAAGGACTTTCATATGGAGGGCCTAGAGTTTTATCACTTGAGAGGATGAAATGACTAATCGTACATGACCAGGTAGAGTGGATAGAAAAGTGTATCATCATGTCAATGATTCCTACAATGTCAAACCAACAAATAAATATTTAGCATCCTAATATTCATGGGTTTATATCTTGTTGTAATTGCTACAACCACCCTCCAAAATTTTTCCCATGCATTTATTTTGGAGCCTCCCTCTAGCGATAAGAACTATCATTCCAACTTGCACCAAGTTTTCTTCTTATTTTACTGGGTGCATTAAAGACTCTATATTTCATAGTAATCCTGTGTTGTTTTAATTGTGATTTCCATGATGATAGTTAGGCCTTGTTGATAGTAGTTTCTCAAATTTTGAAGACAAGCAAAGAACTTCTTGCAAACACAAGTTCAGTCTTGCCTTGATCACCATTAATTTTAGGTCTTGCCTTGAGAAACTGTGCAATTCTATGCCACAGTGAAATGTGTACCTCCTTATTGGAGTGAATTGTGCAATCCCTTTAGGCATGCAACTAAGAAATCAATTGTGAAAGAAAACTATGCAACCCTATGTGGCAATAAACTGTGCAATCCACTAAGAGAGAAAACTATGCAATCCCCTTGTCTCACTGAACTGTGTAGTCCCTTCTGCCAGTGAACTGCACAATCCTGAATTTAATTGAACTGCACATGTTTCTAATTTGATCTTCAGAGAAGTGTCAGTTAATTAGAGGTGTCTCATTTATTTTAGGCGTGCGCACTCGAAACCCTAACCCTAATCTTGTGAGTGCCCATATATATCTAAAAGGAATCATAGAGCTCATTCTCACACTTTTCATTGGAGATCTAGTCATTCTCATTAGAATAAGGAGCTTTGGATTCTATCTGCATTTCTTTTCCAAGTATGTTTCCCAACTGTCACTTTTTGCCACTTTTACTTTCACTTCTGTTTCTTTTTCTTTTGAAAGTATCATTTTTCCTTGATTTTCTTATAAATAGTGGTTCTTCTACCATTATTAACTTCTACAAGTCTTGTTTTAGTATTTTGATCTTTTTTCCAAGTGTCGCATTAGATTCCTTGTATTTTCACCTACCAATAATTATTGTTGTTGGGTGTATTTATGCATGCATGCCATTTTATTTTCACTATATTATTTGCTCGATAAAAGTGACTTGTTTGGATGAATATTAGGCCAATATACATCCTTCCTCTTTTCAGGTAGCATATATGGATCCCGCCCTTCTTCCAGGGAAAACTGCGTAATCTTCAGATATTTCTTCCCTTAAGAACTATGCATTGTACAATCTCTTCCAACAGAGGCCACCCCTTTCCATCTGAAACTGCACATAAGACTATCCAAAAAAATAATGAGGCCTCATTTCCCTCTGTAAATGCGCAGTCTAGGCCTCCTCTCTAGTAATAACCGCTCATTGAGCAAATCCAGTTCACATTCAACCTCCCTTGCAAACGCAATTTTCACAATCTTCCTTCATAAGCTACACAGTGCACATTTCTAGTGACCAGTGAGGTCACTCTGCCTCACCTGTGCGGTAGTATTATGTAATCCATCTTCTCATTAGTTTTCTTATGCTTGTGAATTTCTTGATTAAATTATCTTTTGCAGAACTAACTTATTTTTTCCATGAGTATATCTTGTTCACCAGGTACTACAGATCTATGGTACATTATTCTTTCATCTTCCAATAGAATTATGCCTCCAAAGAAGGGATCATCTAATAAATTCACAGAAATCAGTACTGAAGAGGCCATTAGCAGTATCTTGAAAAGAGTTACTATCTTGGTAGAAACCCATATATTTATCGATAAAGATTCTAATGTCACATGGTTCACTATCAAAGATTTATTCAACTCAAATGAGTTTTCAGAAGATCTAGAGGATAGGGAAGTGTATGAGAACATTAAAAAATCATGGTTCCACAAATCCGCCTGTAGTTATCTTGTGCTACCATGTTTTGATGTCATTAAGTTGATATTTCAGGGTCTAGACACCAAGATCATGGTGTTTAAAAGTTTCAGTGGGTAGGAACTTACTTATTATCCACATGGAATTCAAATATATTACAACTTTCCCAATCCTGAGCAGTACTTGGATTCTATATTCTATGCAACTTGGAGTTATCTAAATACCAAAGAAGTAATCAATTCATGGTGACGAGAACCAACTATTCTCACTAAAAGCCTAACAATACTTACAAGACCAAGTCTCTTAGAATAATTTACTGGTACTTGATCGTTATGTGCTACCATATTTATGGATAGATGAATATTGAATACTTCCTCAAATGGTGTATCTACATGTTGTATCCACTCATCCTAGAAGGGAAGATCTTCAATTGGTCACATCAATCCCAGCAATTACAGATCAATTTAAATAAGGTGAAAAACCCACCTCAAGGAAAAGAGCCACAATTTTACATGTCTTCCTACTTAGTGGATGGAATATGTGCTTGCCATGAATTCTCGGGTCTATAATGGAGGTGGACCCAAATAATCTCCATTTTCATGTGTATTGTAAATATTTATCAAGGTATAGTTATAGAGGAGTGTATGAGAATCTTGTTGAGCACTTCTTCATGGTTTTGTATTAGATGATATTCGAGGAAGAATCTCCTTGCATGTCTGTTGTAGCCTCTACAATACCCTCCAAAAAACCCCACTTCAAAAAAAAATTTCGGAGCCCCTTGAACTTAAAGAAAAACTAAGCTAAGAGTCTAGAAGGCTAAGTCGCAAAGTCGCAAAACTCCATTTTTTGGAAAATCGCGACTCCGCGACCTTGCGACCCTCGCAGGGTCGCAGGGTCGCAAAGTCGCAAAACTCAAATTTTTGGAAAATCGCAACCCCGCGACTTTGCGACCCCGCGACCCGCAGGTCGCAAGGTCACAAGGTCGCGAGGTCGCATACCCTCGGATCACTCGAATTGAGACCTTGCGACCTCATTAAATGCCCGCACGTGCAACCCTTTTATATAAAGGAGGTCGCTAGGTCGCATTTTTCATATGCAGCGAATAGAAAGAAACGGCTCTGACAGGTCAACTGGCGCGCGATTTTCCCTCCTGTTGTTTACTTTTTGGTTATTCTTGATAAATCCTTGCACCCCCAACCTTTAAATTGTCATTTTCCTCAACCATTGTCTACATTTCTTACTTATGGTTTTCCCTGATTCCTGTTTTCTACACATTTGCCCAAAATCACCACAATTTCTTGTCCAGCTTCTCATGGCCTGTTCCCTACTCCCAAAGCCATCCCTTGACTTTACCTAGACCCATTTAGCCTTGTATTTTTTCAGTTAAAGGGAAAAAACCCTTCACGCCGCGCGCGCCCAAAACCCCCGGGAAGCCCTAGTGCGACTTGCGACCCCGCGACCCAGTCGCTAGGTCGCAAAGTCGCATTCTCCTCAGTTTTCAAATTTTGCGACCCCGCGACCTAGTCGCAAGGTCGCAAGGTTTCACCCCTTCCATTTTCGCCAATCTGCAACTTAGCGACCCCGCGACCCAGTCGCAAGGTCGCCAGGTCGCATTTCCGTTGTTTCCTGAACCTTGCGACCCTGCGACCCAGCGACCTAGTCGCAAGGTTGCAAGGTCGCATTTTCACACTTTCTCACAATCTGCGACCCCGCGACCCAGTAGACCATTTAGTCGATTTTTCCTGTGTCCCAGCTAAATCATTGATAAGCTGTAATTAGTCTTATATCATCATGTCATTCTTATCATGGGATTGTTTCATGAATATGATAGGTGAACTTGAAGCAAACGCAGAGTGTATACCTGTCCTCTCGGATTCCAGTGACATGGCACCCCCAGTGTCCCGGAAGAAAGACAAACACTTGGCAGTGGAAGATGTGGAGATGGACATGCCAGTGTCCCCACCCCCGATATACAGAGATACCCTTTGTACATTTTCAAAAGGGGACAGCATGCGATGGTACCAAGTGTACCATGAGTTCGCCGTAACGAAATTTCCAGAAGACCTCCCGGATCGGGAAGTATACTTAAAAGTAAAAAGGTCCAAGCTGCATCTCATAGGTACTCATCCGACCATATTTCCATGCCCAGAGATGATAGACTGGATCATATATAAAACGGATCCCAAGAAGTTCGTGATCTGAGATGGCGAAGGCAAGGCTTTCGCAACGCTCGTAGGCTCGGATGCCCATGTTTATTACTCTTTGCCTCACCAAGAAGAAAACTTTACAGAAGAATGGGCCCTTACCCATGCAGTCCCTATAGTTGACACTATCAAGCAGTGGTGGGCGGAGCCCGAGAAATTTAAAGTCAAGAAAGACCAAGAATATCCGGTGGCCAGCCTGAGAAAAGTGTATAAATTAGTAGCCGCCATGCTTTACATATTGTACAGGCGCCCCAATGCCACCACCTTCAATGGCACATGGGCTACTATCATGGAATATGTAACGGTGCATGGCACCCGTTTCAATTGGGCTAGCATATTGATGAACTCATTGCATACAAACTTGTCCTCGGCATTGGCCCCAGAGGAAGGAATGCCTTCTGAATTCTATATGGCCTCTTATCTATTGGATGCCGTCTATGCGAGGTTGAATTTTGAAGGATGGGCACATAACTGGGATTCCACGCAGACCCGTGCAATTCATCTACAAACCAAGGTGTTTTGGGAATCCAGGTATAAATAGGATATAGAGCCAATCTCTCAAATATTCCTCCCCACTCTGTACAGAAAATTATTTGGCCAGGACGCCCCTTGCATGTCTTGGCGAGCCAGGGAGACTCTAGGCCAAGTGGCGCATTGGTTTCATTTTGCCGAATATACTTTCATCCGAGTCTTTGGCTCGTTCAGGGCACCACATGCTATGCCTCGTTTCGTTATAGACAAAATTCTCATACAACAGGTATGCTTCCAAATGTCCTTGGGCTTCTCCAGTGTCTTGTCCAAAGGTAAGAAGAAGCCCTGGCCCACGCTACCCCTCACTATCGGCGCGTACACAGTTAAATATTTCAGAGAGGTAGGGGCAGAGGGAGAAGAGATGAAAAGTTATCACTTTGGGGCTTTAGAGTACCGAACATACGACCCGGAGAGGATAGTTCCCGAACACTGCAAGAAGGATAAATTCAAATGGAACTACCAGCATGTAGAACACCCGGGAGAAGATGAAAGAGGAACTAGTACAATGTAGATAGACAACTTGCTCCGGGGGAGGACTCTGGCCAAGAGGATCCAGATGATCAAAGCATGGAAGACAGGAGCCGTAAGTTAGGAGGTGCTTCTTCCTCTCTAGAAGAAAAGCCCCGGACCAGCACAGGGCCTGTTACCTCTCCCCAATAGAAAGAAGTAGAGGCCAAAGCCCAACAAGAGAGAGAAAAGAAAATAAAAGAGGACGAGGAAACGAGCAAGAAGAGCCTAAGGGCAGAACAAAAGAAGAAGCAGGCCGAAGAGGCTAGGAAGGAAAAGGAGGAAAAAGAGGTGCAGGCCGCAGCAAAACAGGCACTCAAGAAAGAGCTAGACAAAGCAGAAGCTGAACGCCAAAAAAAGCAGACCAAGTTGCTACTGCCGAGCGGAAGAGGAAAGCCGAAATAGAAGCAGTAGCAGAAGCGGAGCGCAGGAGGAAGGAAGAGCTTGAGAAGGCGGAAGCCGAGCGCCAGTGAAGGGAAAAGGAGGAAAAGAAGAAAAAGGAAGAGGAGGATGAAATGATAGAAGACGTCGAGGTGTCTCCCCTCGAAGTACCTCTAGGCGGTACAGGAACCATGCTCTTCGATGTTAATTCCCCCCATGGGCAGGAGGAGTAGGTCTTCGACCTCACCAGGCTCACATTCGATCAATTCTCCTTCAAAATCCGGTAGGAGAAGAGAAGGTCCCTGGCACAAAGTCCTTCCACCTCATCCACAGTTGCAACTGGAAAATACATAGTCCTTGATACTAGGACTAATCCCGCGATGATAACATTGGTAGGCACGGCTTTCGCTGCCGCCACGGAAGAAAATGTAACCATAATGAGTAGAGAAATCGTTTCTCTACAAAATAGATTACAAGCAGCAGAGCAGCGGGAGAAGAACGCGGAACAGGAGAGGTCGGCATTGAAAGAAGAGATTCAACAACTCCAAAACAAGACTCCCCCAGTCAATGAAGTCCCCCTTTCCATTCTAAAGGAGTGCGATGTATTAGAGGCGACCATGAGGGAGGTGTATGGGGAAATGTTCACCATAAAACAAACAGTCGCCCCATTGGTAAGAGTGCGAGCAGAAACTAAGTAGAAGCACGAGCAACTCAAGGAAGCCTCAGCTGCCTTAGATAAAATGATGGACTGGACAGTGCGATACCCTCAGGCTCCTGAGCATTTTCCTAAGAAGGATTGGATTCATACACAAGATGCCAAAGTCCAAATCCGTATGAAGATGCAGTCCAAGGACAAGCTATCCAAGGATTTGGACAAAGTGATGTCTTCATACGACCACCTGATCAGCGGCATCGACTCGATGCACACTCTTCACCACATTCCTTCGCTAGGGGCATTGGACGAAAAGAAGACCTGGGAGCAAGTAGATCAAGAAATCCAGTCATTTCTGCAGCCCATCAAGCAAGTTACTGCCGCCCCCGAGCTCGCATCATCACAAAAAAATCTGGGTCAGTTTCTTGTCACGCCAGTATGGATTTATACCAAGCTCGCCTCTCTTTCCAACCAGATCTCTCAAAAAAGGGAAAATCTAGTCCCAAATGCTTTGGAATGCATGCATCGGTTGAAGGAAGAGGTCCCTCTTGTTTCCCCCATAGTAGCAGAGTATCAGACCTGGCAGGATTTCCTCAAAGAACAGCAGATTGATGCCCCTGACCTCATAATTGCGCGTCCATCTTCATAGCCCGGTGGCAGTAAGTTGTTGGCAGCTGTTAGAGGCAGGTCGTAGGTCGCACTGCCTAGACAAGTCGCAAGTCGCACTGCCCAATAGGTCGCAGGTTGCACTGCTTAGTAGGTCGCAAGTCGCACCCACCATCTAGGTCGCGGGTCACAATTTTTCTTGCAGGTCGCAGGGCAACTCAACCGGCGGGCAGGCGAAGAGTCAGGGAGCCCAAAGGGAAAGTTTGATCTATAAAACCCCCCCAGGGAAATGTACATGGAATTTTCTTTTGGAGACTCAAGAGATATACAACATTGTATTAAAAGATAACACTCTTGTGCATATGAATACAGATACCTGTTAAAACTCCCTATGGATATGATGTGTTTTGCTGTGCGAACACTATGTGTATTTTTTATACAGTTTCAAATATCTTTTGATTAATGAAGTTGCACTCTTAATGGCATCATTTATGCATCATGGCTATCTGTGCTTGTGTTAATGATGTTCTGTTTTTCATTGCTCTTTTAATGGATTTTAATGACCTTGTTTATTAGCATTTCGTTTTATCTTTCAGGAAGTAAAGGGGCAACTCGCCATAAAGAACTATTTCTTTTGTGGTCAGGATACCTCACAAGCATAACCCTAAATATGTGTTGCTAACGACACCTCCTTCGGTGTATATGCTTTATTTATTGCCTTGCTATGCATAGTGCTATATACGTGTTTAATGCATCAATCATGTATTCTGTATCATGTGAATAAGTGTGTGTCTGCAGGTTCAATCAGGTTCTTTAGAGACCGAAGGGGAAGGTGACTTAAGCGGTAGCCGGACCCACACCCCAGATGAAATCCCTATCCCAAACGGTTCAAGGTCTAATTGGGACTTTATACCGGGGAGATCCCCTACTGTTGGCCGGACACATTTTCCCGTCAACAGAATTGGCGCTAGAAGGAGGGCCTGATGGCAGCCTCCCAGCATACAACCAACATTCCATCACAAACTCCCCATGGGGAGGTCATAAACGAAGAAGCTATCCCTCCTCCGTTGGAATACATTCCAAGGGAGGAGGCTCCACATTATGAAATCACCAGAGAGCAGTTGAGAGCCTTGCGCCCAGCTGCCCGCAATCTCATCAGGGATTTGCGATATGCCCCAATCATGAGTTTTTTTACTCATACTAGGACCCCAGCTGAAAAAATCACTCGTAATGGTGCCCTGGTGAGTACCATACCCCAGTTAGTGAATCTCATGATTGAAGACCTCGCCACCGCTGTTTAGGGAGATGAGCCAATTCCCGACCTTCAAGGGGGTGAGGAGGAGGAATTTGGTACCACTGAACCTTTCCCCGCCCTCAGCCTAACCAGGTCCAACCAAACAACAACCAGACACACCCCCCACCTGGGGGAGGTGATGGAGATAGAGCTCGTAGGACTGAAGGTGAGGGAAATAGAGCCCGCAGAAATGAAGGCGAGCGAAATAGAGCTCGCAGGAATGAAGGTGAGGGAAATAGAGGCCGCGGGACCGGAGGTAGAGGAGATAGAGGCCGAGGCCAGGGACACTGTGCCAACCACCGATGCCCAAACCCAAATAGTCCGCCTGTCCACAATTGGGGATTTATTAGAGACACTGCCAACCGTGAGAGATATCCAGATGAACACTCTCGCCATGAGGGGGAAGCATCGGTGTCAGGTACGGGGAGTGAATCCAAGCATGAATTCAGACACCACCAGTAGGCTAGGAGAGTGCAACCACTTTCCTGGATGGACCAGTCCCCATTAGATCTTTTGGGCCCCCTCCACGACCTACCTAGACACCCTGAGAAGCATCTCCCCAAATTTGATCCCGAGAAGGGCACCTTGGCCGAAGATCATATAAGTAGCTTCTATCTTTCCCTGCAAATCATGAGGGTTCAAACATATGATGTCGCTTGCCGCCTGTTCCCGCATACTCTCGAAAACAAAGCAGTCACCTGGTACCGCTCCCTCCCAAGTGCCTCCATTACCTCATGGGATCAGTTTCGTCACGTGTTCTTGCAGAAATTCTCCGAGGACAAAACCCCTTCCATGCTCCTCACAGAGTTAAGCACCATTAAGTGCCACAAGAAGGAGAAGGTTAGAGACTTCAATCAACGTTTTTCTACCATACTGCAAAAGTTTCCCCCAAACTTGGCATTGGACGACTCTATTACCATTGACTACTATACAAAAACTCTCCCCAAGGATATCGCCGTATTCGTGAAACGCGAAGCTCGGCCCACCCTTGGAGCCAACTACGCAGCCGCCCTCACTATAGAAAGAGACATTCTTTCTATACGAGCCATAGATCACGAGGGGATAGATGACCACAAACCAATCACGAAAAGGGGTCAGCCCTCCACGAACAAAACCACAGACAAGGATAAAGACGCTGTTGACTTCGAGAGTATAGCAAAGAACCTCAAGCTATTGACAAATGAAGTCTCTGACCTGAAAAGGAAGGGTGTAGAATCCACGACTAGTGCCAAGGCACCCAAGCCATTTTTCAGAAAGAGCAACCCGAACACCAACGAACCTCCGTCTAACCCGAACACTGTTCTCAACGTGGAAGAGATGCGAAAAGATAACTTCTGTTCGTTCCACCAGGCTGCCCACTCTGAAAAAACATGCCCACAATGGATTGGCAGCATGATTGCAGTAGTAAACCAGCTTCTGGAAGATCAAACCCCAGGGGATGCGGAGGAAGATAATGTTTCAGACCACGATGAAGATTTTCCCCCAGATGAAGAACCAGGGTCGTCGGTTCTTGCATTTGACGTTATCCATGGGGACAAAAATCTTACCGTCACTGATATCAACATGGCAGATGATCCTAAGGCCCCTCCTGTAAGAAACTACAGCCTTAGGAGCAAAGGAACGGTTCCCCAACCATCCTTTGAGGAGAAGAAAAGGGCTTTCTTAAGGAAAATTCTACCCCCGGGGAATGAACAACAAGCTGCCCCTAAGAAGCCCGTCAATGACAACACCCGAGCAAATCAGAAGAGCAAGCTCCCGGTGGGTTCCCCCATAACCACTACCGAGCCCTATCCTCAACCTGATTCTACTTATAACATTGTTGAGGACGTGATAAAAACCAGAGCCAACATCTCCTTGTACGAGCTTTCATGCATCACGAATCAACGAGAACTCATTCTTGAAGCCTTCGCCAATACCTCAACTACCAAGCCTATGAGCAATACGTCCGCGCAACCTAGTCCGAGCGTTCAGTCTATTGTAAACGCCATCAATGCAAATTCAAGAGGGTCTACTCCTCCTTTCCTCTTGTCTTTTGAGATTTTCAACTTCAACGTCCATAACTGTCTAGTCGACTCTGGTGCCTCCACAAACGTTATGCCCCTATCTATTTGTAAGAAGCTGAACATCCGTCCGGAGAAAAATGATGCAAGGATCATCCAACTTGACAGATCGCAAGTGCCAGCCGTAGGAGAGCTAAATAACGTCATCATCCGCCCTTCGTCCGACTCTAGAGTCCACCAATGTATTGACATTGTGGTGGTTGACATTCCTGAAGCCTATGGCCTATTACTTAGCAGAGATTGGTCCAGCAAGCTGCAAGGATATTTTGCCACCGACTGGTCTCACCTGTGGCTTCCTTACAAGGGCCGAAACAACCAGATCAGGGTTGAAAGCGAACCATATATGAAATATACCGTGACTGATTTGGATGCTACTAATGAACCCATCAGTTTTTCCCAGGAGGAGCTTGGCATGTGCTTCTTGGAAGCCATTTTCGGATGTTATAACCCCCCTCAATCTCCAGTAGACCCCGAGATTCAGTCTGAACTAACACTCATCGTTGAAGAACGAGTCGCTCCCGTCTCATACCAAACCGAAATCCTGCCCCAACCTACGACCCCAAAGGAACCAGAAAATGACATATGGTCCCTGTACTATGACGGTTCCAAGACTCATGATGGAGCCGGTGCGGGCTGCATCCTGCTGGACCCTCAAAAGAACAAATTCCTGATTTCGTGTTGGCTTGAGTTCCAGTGCACCAACAATACTGCTGAATATGAAGCTCTAATCCTCGGACTCAAGAAGGCATTGGATTTAAAGGTAAGATGCTTACAAGTCATTGGAGATTTCGAGATCATTGCTCGGTAGGTACGCGATACCATTCATTGTTTGTCTCCGCATTTAAAAGCTTATCAACAAGAGGTATGGCGTCTTATTTATGCTTTCGATGCATTTGGAATCAAATCTGTTCTTAGAATGCACAATGCAGCAGCTGATACTCTGGCTAATGCTGCTGCTAGATTTACCCCTTTGAGGGACGGCTTTTCTATTGAAGTTATATATAGACCCTCCGTGCCAGATAATATTACTAATTTACGCGTTTTTAATGATGATCAACAGATCTTGGAGTTTATGCTCAACTCTGAAGTATTCAAAGACGCGGCAATAGATGAGGCGGATCATGATCAGGATTTTCAGGAAGAGCATGATAAACGTAAAGAGAACCCCATGCCCAAGGGGGTAGTGTCACTGGAAAATCTCTTTGATCTGCAAAGCCGATTCCGCGGCCCCCCAAATACCAAAGTACAAAGCTCCATCCTGGCACATCGGCAAGTGAACCTAGGATCATAGGAGAACCCAAAGTTCGTCAACCTTGGCAAAGACTGTACTGACGAAGAGACGCAAGCCTTCACCCAATTATTCCGAAAGTATCGAGACGTATTTGCTTGGACGTATGATGATTTGCGTACGTACGATACCCGGATTATTCAGCACGTGATACCCATGAAGGAAGGTGCGAAGCCGTTCCAACAAAAGCTCAGAAAAGTACATCCTACTCTGGAACCGATGATCCTGAAGGAACTAAAGAAGCTTTTGGATGCTCGCATCATCTTCAAATTTCTTCACTCCACATGGGTGTCAAATTTGGTCCCGGTACGGAAGAAGTCTGGCGAGATCCGCTTATGTGTTGATTTCCGGAACTTAAACCGGGCCTCTAACAAAGACAATTATCCCGTGCCACCTATGGAACAAATATTGCAAGCTTTGTCAGGATCCGAGATGTTCTCCCTATTGGATGGGTTTTTTGGTTACAACCAAGTACTGGTAGCAGAACCGGACAGATTGAAAACTACCTTTCGGACCAAATGGGGAACTTTCACTTTCAGACGCATGCCTTTTGGGTTGATAAACGCGGGGGCGACCTTCCAACGAGCCATGGATATAGCTTTCCATGGTTTGATAGGGTAGAGCGTGGTAGTCTATTTGGACGACGTCACCGTGTTTTCAAAACACCAGGGCGATCATTTACGCCACCTCAAACAAATCTTCGAGAGGTGCAGAAGGTACGAGATTTCACTCAACCCGAAGAAGAGTGTCTTCGCTGTGGCGGAAGGAAATTTGATGGGCCACATCATAACTAAGCAAGGCATTGTGGTAGATCCAGAGTGGGCGAAATCCATTTCCCATATTCCCCCCCCCCGAGAAGTAAGAAATCAATGCAATCTTTCCTGGGAAAAATCAACTTTGTCCGTAAATTCACATCGGATTTCGCCCAGATAGTCAAGCCTTTGCAGGGAATGATAAAAAAGAATGTGGATTTCCAATGGAATTTTCCAGAGAGGGAGGCCTTCGACAAAATCAAACAGGCTATAGCTGAAACGCCTTCCCTCCGAAGTCCAGATTTTAGCAGAGGCTTTATCCTGTACACTTTCGCTTCAGATTCTTCACTTGCAGCTGTCCTAACGCAGAAAGATGGCAACAGTGATGAACGACCTATTTCCTTCATGAGCACTGGTTTACAAGGAGCTGAATTGAACTACCCTGAAATCGAAAAGCAAGCTTATGCAGTCTATAAAGCAGTCAAGCATTTCAGACCCTACATCTTGAAAAACCATGTCACGGTTTTCGTCCCACACCCAGCTGTCCGCTCACTGTTTGTGCAGCAGGAGCTAGGCGAGAGGCGAGGCAACTAGGTGGCATGCCTGCAAGAGTATGATTTAGAGTTTAAACCAGCACACACCGTGAAAGGACAAGGTTTATGCCAAATGGCTGCGGACGTTGCAAGTTCCCATGGAGTTGAAGTTGAAGAAAAGTGTTGGGAACAAGAAATCGATACGTACCAGAGTGACCACGTGCCTCAGCAGAGGAGCCCTTCTTGGTACTCCAAAATTTCAGGATACTTAGCCCAGGGTACCCTTGACCCCGCTCTAACTGCCCGGCAGAAACGTGCGATAAGACTCAAAGCTGCATCTTACCAGCTGATCCAGGGGAAGATTTTCAAGAAACATTACGATGGGGTCATGTTACGCTGCTTAGAACATGATGAAGCGCATAAAATCTTGACTGAGCTGCACGACGGACCAGCTAGAGGTCATTTTTCCGGGGATACCACCGCCCATAAGATAATGCGCGCAGGATACTATTGGCCAACCCTTTTCAGAGATGCGCATGCATATGTTCGGAAGTGCATCCAGTGCCAGAAATTCGCAAACCGAGAAGCGCGGCCAGCCGCCCCCTTACTGTCAGTAGCGGTGGAAGAACCTTTTCAACAGTGGGGTTTGGACGTCATTGGCGAAATCATACCTCACTCTTCCAAGCAACACCGGTACATTCTTACAGCTACTGATTATTTCACCAGGTGGGTTGAAGCAGCACCTTTACGCCAAATCAATGATCAGGAGGTAATAGAATTCGTCACTCATTCCATCATTACCAGGTTTGGCGTTCCAACTTCCTTGGTTTTTGATAATGCAACTTACTTTTCATATTTTAAATTATGTGATTTTTCCCTGGAAAACGGTATTGTTCTTAAACATTCTGCAAATTACTATCCCCAAGGAAATGTTTTAGCTGAGTCGGCTAATAAAAATTTGATCCACATCATTAAGAAGACCCTGCTGTCCCACCATCGAAACTGGCACAACGCCCTTCACAATGCACTTTGGGCCGACCGTGTCACGCCCAAGTCCTCCCTAGGCACCTCTCCATATTTTCTCGTGTATGGGAAAGAAGTTGTTCTTCCTCCCCATTTATCTCTCCCTGCCCTTCAGCTGTCCCAAGAATGTCATGGTACCCCATGCCCTACCTTGCAAACTCGGATTGACACCCTACTGAAGTTGGAGGAAGAAAGACAAAAAACCTGGGAAAATTTTTCCATCCACCAAAGCCGAATCAGGAGATGGTTTGATATAAAATCCGCAGGGAATAAAAACTTTGAGGTAGGAGACCTGGTTCTAAAATGGGATAAAGCTCACGAAGAAAAAGGAAAACATTCCAAGTTCCAAGCACTATGGACAGGTCCTTTCCAAGTTAAGGAGAAATTAGGTTCCCATACGTTTAGAATGCAAACCCTTGAGGGAAGAGTCGAGGTCCTCCCGGTAAACGGCCATGACCTCAAACATTATTTCACTTAGCAGCCCTTAGAGGGCTATCTCATCCTTGTACCATAGTTTCCATTTTCATCCCTTTTGGTATATATAAAAAAAAAAAATTAAAACGGAAGGGCTTGTGAGGGTCACACATTTGGCACATTGCAACAGGTTCTATGCTGATGGAAGGCCTTTTTCCGATAAACACAAAGGTGGTAAAGGTTGCTGGTTACTAGCACCTAAAGGCAGCTTATGATCTAGCTCAAGTCATCAGGCAGGGAGCCCACCTAGCAAGTTTGAGAGGGTGTCTGCAAAAGAAAGTACGATACAACGGTAACTAGATCGGAAGGGAAAAGAGGTACTCCATGCTACGTCAGGGCATTCGGGAAAAACCAAAGTCCGCATACCAGACCAGGAACAACTTCTCTGCAAGCAAAATAAGTCGGGATCCCTCATCCGCCCAAGGCAAAAAATTGCCCATCTCAAATAAGTGCCACGAGCACGTCTAAATAAGTGCCCCGGGCACATTCAAAATAAGTGCAATAGCACACTAATAAAGGGTAAAGGATTGAGAAATGCTTCCTGCGCAGAGAGGTGATGTAATGACTCCGCCGGGGTACTCACCAGGCTCACTGGCAGCGGAGCAACGTTCACAATTCCTAGGCAGTGACTCCACCGGGACCGAGAGGTTCGCTGGCAGCGGAGCAACATGATGAGGACAAAATAATCATACCGGACCCTGCAGCTGCCTGGAGTCCTCCAACCCTTTCGGTCTGGAAACCTGAAGGAATGAAATTTGGTTAACCAGCGCCCGAACAAACCAGCGGGCTGAGAAACCTCGCAAGGTGCCAAAAAATATAGGCAGCATTGACCTTAAGGTAAAAGGAACAGCGAGAGAAGACCCCTCCCTCCCCCCTCCAAGGCTGACCATCGGCAGAGACTCTGGGTTTGTCCAGTGAATCGCCATTTTTTGTAGCCTCTATAACACCCTCCAAAAAACCCCACTTCAAAAAAAAAAAATCGGAGCCCCTTGAACTTAAAGAAAAACTAAGCTAAGAGTCTAGAAGGCTAAGTCGCAAAGTCGCAAAACTCCATTTTTTGGAAAAACGCGACTCTGCGACCTAAAGGTCGCAGGGTCACAGGGTCGCAAAGTCGCAAAACTAAATTTTTTGGAAAATCGCGACCCCGCGACCCGCAGGTCACAAGGTCGCAAGGTCATGAGGTCGCATACCCCCGGATCACTCGAATTGCGACCTTGCGACCTCATTAAATGCCCGCACGTGCGACCCTTTTATATAAAGGAGGTTGCTATGTCTCATTTTTCATATGCAGTGAATAGAAAGAAACGGCTCTGACAGGTCGACTGGCACGCGATTTTCCCGGGTAAGTTGCCATTTTCCCTCCTGTTGTTTCCTTTTTGGTTATTCTTGCTAAATCCCTGCACCCCCAACCTTTAAATTGTCATTTTCCTCAACCATTGTCTGCATTTCTTACTTAGGGTTTTCCCTGATTCCTGTTTTCTACACATTTTCCCAAAATCACCACAATTTCTTGTCCAGCTTCTCATGGCCTGTTCCCTACTCCTAAATCCATCCCTTGACTTTACCTGGACCCATTTAGCCTTGTATCTTTTCAGTTAAAGGGAAAAAACTCTTCACGCCGCGCGTGCCCAAAACCCCCGGCAAGCCCTAGTGCGACTTGCGACCCCGCGACCCAGTCGCTAGGTCACAAAGTCCCATTCTCCTCAGTTTTCAAATTTTGTGACCTCGCGACTCCGCGACCTAGTCGCAAGGTCGCAAGGTCGCACCCCTTCCATTTTCGCCAATCTGCGACTTAGCGACCCCGCGACCCAGTCGCCAGGTCACATTTCCATTGTTTCCCGAACCTTGCGACCCTGTGACCCTGCGACCCAGCGACCTAGTCGCAAGGTTGCAAGGTCGCATTTTCACACTTTCTCACAATCTGCAACCCCGCGACCCAGTAGACCATTTAGTAAATTTTTCCTGTGTCCCAGCTAAATCATTGATAAGTTGTAATTGGTCTTATATCATCATGTCATTCTTATCATGTTCATGAATATGACAGGTGAACTTGAAGAAGACGCAGAGTGTATACCTGTCCTCTCGGATTCCAGTGACATGGCACCCCCAGTGTCCCGGAAGAAAGACAAACACTTGGCAGTGGAAGATGTGGAGATGGACATGCCAGTGTCCCCACCCCCGATATACAGAGATACCCTCTGTACATTTGCAAAAGGGGACAACATGCGATGGTACCAAGTGTACCATGAGTTCGCTGTAACGAAATTTCCAGAAGACCTCCCAGATCGGGAAGTATACTTAAAAGTCAAAAGGTCCAAGCTGCATCTTGCAGATGCTCATCCGGCCATATTTCCATGCCCAGAGATGATAGACTAGATCATACAGAAAACGGATCCCAAGAAGTTCGTGATCCGAGACGGCGAAGGCAAGGCTTTCGCAACGCTCGTAGGCTCGGATGCCCATGTTTATTACTCTTTACCTCACCAAGAAGAAAAATTTATAGAAGAATGGGCCCTTGCCCATGCAGTCCCTGTAGTTGACACTATCAAGCAGTGGTGGGCGGAGCCCGAGAAATTTAAAGTCAAGAAAGACCAAGAATATCCGGTGACCAGTCTGAGAAAAGTGTATAAATTAGTAGCCGCCATGCTTTGTAGATTGTACGGGCGCCCCGACGCCACCACCTTCAACGGCACATGGGCTACTATCATGGAATATGTAACGGTGCATGGCACCCGTTTCAATTGGGCTAGCATATTGATGACCTCAATGCATACAAACTTGTCCTCGGCATTGGCCCTAGAGGAAGGAATATCTTCTGAATTCTATGTGGCCTCTTATCTATTGGATGTCGTCTGTGCGAGGTTGCATTTTGAAGGATGGGCACATAACTGGGATTCCATGCAGACTCGTGCAATTCATCTACAAACCAAGGTGTTTTGGGAATCCAGGTATAAACATGATATAGAGCCAATCTCTCAAATATTCCTCCCCGCTCTGTACAGAAAATTATTTGGCCAGGATGCCCCTTGCATGTCTTGGTGAGCCAGGGAGACTCTAAGCCAAGTGGCACATTGGTTTCCTTTTTCCGAATATACTTTCATCCGAGTCTTTGGCTCATTCAGGGCACCACATGCTATGCCTCGTTTCATTACAGACAAAATGCTCATACAAGAGGTATGCTTCCAAATGTCCTCGGGCTTCTCCAATGTCCTGTCCAAAGGTAAGAAGAAGCCCTGGCCCACGCTACCCCTCACTATCGGCGCGTACACAGTTAAATATTTCAGAGAGGTAGGGGCAGAGGGAGAAGAGATGAAAATTTATCACTTTGGGGCTTTAGAGTACCGAACATACGACCCGGAGAGGATAGTTCCCGAACACTACAAGAAGGATAAATTAAAATGGAACTACCATCATGTAGAACGCTCGGGAGAAGATGAAAGAAGGAACTGGTACAATGCAGATAGACAACTTAGACAACTTCCTCCGGGGGCGGACTCTGGCCAAGAGGATCCGGATGATCAAAGCCTGGAAGACAGGAGCCGTAAGTTAGGAGGTGCTTCTTCCTCTCTAGCAAAAAATCCTCGGACCAGCACAGGGCCTGTTACCTCTCCCAAAAAAAAAAAAGTAGAGGCCAAAGCCCAGCAAGAGAGAGAAAATAAAATAAAAGAGGACGAGGAAAAGAGCAAGAAGAGCCTAAGGGCAGAACATAAGAAGAAGCAGGCCGAAGATGCCAGGAAGGAAGAGGAGGAAAAAGAGGCGCAGGCCGCAACAGAATAGGCACTCAAGAAAGAGCCAGACAAAGCAGAATCTGAACGCCAAAAGAAAGCAGACCAAGCTGCTGCTGCCGAGCGGAAGAGGAAAGACGAAATAGAAGCAGTAGCAGAAGCGGAGCGCAGGCGAAAGGAAGAGCTTGAGAAGGCGGAAGCCGAGCGCCAGCGAAGGGAAAAGGAGGAAAAGAAGAAAAAGGAAGAGGAGGATGAAATGATAGAAGACATCAATGTGTCTCCCCTCGAAGTACCTCTAGGCGGTACAGGAACCATGCTCTCCGATGTTAATTCCCCCCAAGGGCAGGAGGAGGAGGTCTTCGACCTCACCAGGCTCACATTTGATCAATTCTCCTTCAAAATCCGGCAGGAGAAGAGAAGGTCCCTGGCACAAAGTCCTTCCGCCTCATCCACAGTTGCAACTGGAAAAGACATAGTCCTTGATACTAGGACTAATCCCGTGATGATAGCATCGGTAGGCACGGATTTCGCTGCGGCCATGGAAGAAAATGTAACCAGAATGAGTAGAGAAATTGTTTCTCTACAAAATAGATTACAAGAAGCATAGCAGCGGGAGAAGAAGGCGGAACAGGAGAGGTCGGCATTGAAAGAAGAGATTCAAAAACTCCGAAACAAGACTCCCTCGGTCAATGAAGTCCCCCTTGCCATTCTAAAGGATTGCGATGTATTAGAGGCGACCATGAGGGAGGTGTGTGGGGAAATGTTCACCATAAAACAAACAGTCGCCCCATTGGTAAGAGCGCGAGCAGAAACTAAGCAGAAGCACGAGCAACTCAAGGAAGCCTCAGCCGCCTTAGATAAAATGATGGACTGGACAGTGCGATACCCTCAGGCTCCTGAGCATTTGCCTAAGAAGGATTGGATTCATACACAGGATGCCAAAGTCCAAATCTGTATGAAGATGCAGTCCAAGGACAAGCTAGCCAAGGATTTGGACAAAGTGATTTTTTCATACGACCACCTAATCAACGACATCGACTCGATGCACACTCTTCACCACATTCCTTCGCTAGGGGCATTGGATGAAAATAAGACCTGGGAGCAAGTAGATCAAGAAATACAGTCATTTCTGCAGCCCATCAAGCAAGCTGCTGCCGCCCCCGAGCTCGCAGCATCACAAGAAAATCTGGGTCAGTTTCTTGTCACGCCAGTATGGATTTATACCAAGCTCGCCTCTCTTTCCAACCAGATCTCTCAAAAAATGGAAACTCTAGTCCCAAATGCTTTGGAATGCATGCATCGGTTGAAAGAAGAGGTCCCTCTTGTTTCCCCCATAGTAGCAGAGTATCAGACCTGGCAGGATTTCCTCAAAGAACAGAAGATTGACGCCCTTGACCTCACAATTGCACGTCCATCTTCATAGCCCGATGGCAGTAAGTTGCTGGCAGCCGTTAGAGGCAGGTCGCAGGTCGCACCGCCTAGACAAGTCGCAAGTCGCATTGCCCAATAGGTCGTAGGTCGCACTGCTCAGTAGGTCGCAAGTCGCACCCACCATCTAGGTCCCAGGTCGCATTTTTTCTCGTAGGTCGCAGGGCCACTCAACCGGCGGGCAGGCGAAGAGTCAGGGAGCCCAAAGGGCAAGTTTGATCTATAAAACCCCTCCGGGGAAATGTACATGGAATTTTCTTTTGGAGACTCAAGAGATATACAACATTGTATTAAAAGATAACACTCTTGTGCATATGAATACAGATACCTATTAAAACTCCCTATGGATATGATGTGTTTTGCTGTGCGAACACTATGTGTATTTTTTATACAGTTTCAAATATCTTTTGATTAATGAAGTTGCACTCTTAATGGAATCATTTATGCATCATGGCTATCTGTACTTGTGTTAATGATGTTCAGTTTTTCATTGCTCTTTTAATGGATGTTAACGACCTTGTTTATTAGCATTTCTTTTTATCTTTCAGGAAGTAAAGGGGCAACTCGCCATAAAGAACTATTTCTTTTGTGGTCAGGATACCTCACAAGAATAACCCCAAAGATGTGTTTCTAACGACACCTCCTTCGACGTATATGCTTTATTTATTGTCTTGCTACGCATAGTGCTATATACGTGTTTAATGCATCAATCATGTATTCTGTATCATGTGAATAAGTGTGTGTCCACAGGTTCAATCAGGTTCTTTTGAGACCGAAGGGGAAGGTGACTTAAGCGGTAGCCGGACCCACACCCCGGACGGGATCCCTATCCCAAACGGTTCAAGGTCTAATTGGGACTTTCTACCGGGGAGATCCCCTACTATTGGCTGGACACATTTTCTCGTCAAAAATGTCCCATGAGGCTATGAAGGTAGTGGGAGAGCTAACAAATTGGTTTGCATCACCTCAAGGTATATACCCCAAAGTATTTGGTTCTCAGAAACCTCCACATATTTTTCCAAGGTATGTGATAGATAAAGTGGTCATGCAGGAGGTTACTTCTCATATTATCATGGGTGTTTCTTAGTTGCTGAAGAACAATAAGAAGTCACCTTAGCCTTCCTTTCCTCTACCAGTGTGATCCTATGAGCTCAAGATATTAAATTATATAGAATAAAAATTTGAATAATTTACCTTCTTCAAGTTCAGTGAAATGAGATTTCACATGTACAATCCTATGGGAATATGCAAACGATACTATGCCAAGTTACATTTTGTCTAGGATTATGAGCCTTATTATCGAAAACAACAAGAGAAGATAAATAATTGTTATAATGCTTCCTGACTACATGCACAAGGTAGTGAGGCAGGCCCTTCAATGAACTTCATGAGAAGAATGATTTCCATGAAGGGAATCAACAGGAAGTGCCCACTCGAGTCACCATTACTAAGTATAAGAGGAAAGTTGTGCATAATCCTAGAGTGGGGAAGAGTCTAAAGTTCAAAGAGGATCTTGTTATTATGAGAGGGGCCATTACAACAGAAAAGAGGAGAATACAATCATAATAATTGAAGAAGGAACAAAAAAGGAAAGAAAAATAAGACATGTGGGAACAAGAAGAATTGAGGAATAAGGAAGAATAAGCAAGACAAAAATAGTTTGAGGAAGAACAATATAAATAGTTGATGGATGAAGAAAGCAAGAAAAATAAGGATGAGGAATTAGTAAGGGAAATTGAGGAGAAGATATAGGCCCATGACATGGAGGTTGAATGGGAGGAGGATAACTAAGAAGTAGACATTGTGCCCATTACAAAACAAGTCAGTAGCCATCCGTCCCCTCCTCTTACGGGTGGCCACATCCCATTCAGTGAGATTGAAATATCTCCTCTAGATGATAACATGGTCATGGATATTTCAAACCTTACCTTTGATCAGCTAAGTAACATAATTGTGCAAGAATGATAGAAATATTATCCTAATGACCTAGTTCATCTTGTTTCCATCCATATAAAGAGGGTGATTGTGCCCAATACCAAGAAGAATCTGAGGATAGTCATAGTAGAAAATGTATCCTTCGAAGTAGCCGCAAAAGTAAAAGAAAATTTCTTGATGGATGAAAATAAACAATTGGAAAAGGACCTAGTTACAACATGAAAACATATTGATCATCTCCTTTCCCAAAACCAAAGGTTTTCTTTAGATGATTATCACATGAGGGAGTTGCATGCATATATAGGTGAGGAAATTCAATCGTTAGGTACTAACACTATCTTTAGGTATGAAGAAATTCAATCATTAGGTATGAGGAAATAAAATCATTAGGTGTGAATAAATGATCAACCTCCATAAGGTAGTAGTTCCCTTGCATGTAATGCAAAAGAGATCACAGGATGATGTGAAAGTTCTTAAGGTAATTCATGCAACCATCGAAGCGATTCAAGAATGGGGAACTGAGTATATAAATGAACCATCAAAATTAGGTAGGAAAAAAGGCATGAATTAGAATTGGAAAGGGATGATGTTAGCATGCTTTTACAAGGAAACAAACAACTTTGCACTTATGTGGCCAACATCATAACCGCCTATTCTTGACTGTACCATAGTTTGGACTCCTTCGCCAGAGTGCACAAGATTCATTATGTATTTTCAAAAGAAAAGGGCATAAATGGTGTCAGACAGGAAATTGAGGAATTCTTGAGCAACCTAAGGAAGGTAGAAAATAAAGAATATTTGGAGATCACAAGGAAAAACATTCAAGAGTTTTTCGTCAGACTTGCCAAGTTAAACATGAATGTGTTCTTATTGTGGAATAATTTTCAAACTAGCTCCAAAAATATTTACCCGCATGCAGTGTAGACAAGAGTCAGATATAAGATAGATATTCCACCAAAGCTTGAGTACATAGCAACATAGTACAAGGATTGGTACCATTATGTTACAACAAAGCTACAAGTGGAAGTTGTCAAGCCCGAGTTCCTCAATCTCAAGCATAATCTATAGAGTTTTGTCTTATTAGCTCTTGTCATATTTTCTTCCTATGTAATTTTGTATTTGGGAAATAATAAGAAGTGTAAATGTAAGTGGAAGTCCAATATTCAAATGTGGAATATGAAGAGTCATTAGAAAAAATAGATACAAAGGAATTCCAAGAGGCATGAGGGAATATCAAAGGCCACAAGGGGATATGAAAGGTCATCTCATATGTTATAAATAAACCCTCATAACTCAAGAAAAGGTCTTGGAATGAGATATTGGTGTCCTTTCCTTCTCTTGTCCAGCATAGGATTGAGTATCATTATGTGGAGAAGAAAGTAACTTCATGTTACACTATTGGGGCTAGTGTCATATCATTGTATTGTATACTTGGAATTTTCACTTAATGATTAGAAGCTCTCAAAGCCAATGCACTTTCATGCATATATTAAGGATGTTGTAAGACTATTCTTTGGATGATTACGATATATGTTATTTCATTCATGATAATGTCAATGAACTATTTTGTTAACTTTAGTATGTTTCTTGTTGGATGTGTGGTGTACTTTATTTCTTTGATTGTTATTATCATGTCAACTATTTTGCAGGCTAACCAACGATTCTTTATATGTTTGTGCATCTTTTTAGGATAGTAATACTAATTTTCTTCTAGAAGCTCACTCTCCCTTTATTTTGTGTGAAACAAACTCTTATGCATTTAAACTGATATTACACAAGTTTACTTATTTGTTGATACCAAATATATGTATATATCTTCTTATGTGTCAATTGCAGCCAAGGCACATCTTTAAGATCACAGTTATGCCAACCGACCATATTTCTGGTTTGGGCTCCTATTCCAAATAGTGTGAGGTCTAATTGGGACTTCATATTGGGGAGATCCACTTGGTTAATGGATTTACAGCACTGTCAACAATTGGCGCTATAAGGAGGGCCAAATGACAAGATGAGCCCGTGAAGTATGGTTTCAATTTTTCATCTTGAATGGCTTCCTCCCAAATCATAACCCCAGGATGTTTTTCTAGAGTTGAAAATCTGAAATTTCCCAAGAGGATAATTCATAACTTTTCAAATCCGAAGTTTAATGGCAAGGATGAAACAACCACTCTTGAGCACACCCTCCTCTTTCTTGAATTTTGTGATTCTTTTGAGGTTAATTGTAAGTATGTTGCTTGCAGGTTGTTCATTTTCACTATTTAAGGTCATGTTAAACAATAGTGTTATACATTTCCAACTACTTCTATTCACTTTTTTGAACAACTTGTTATGGAGCTTCACCAAACCTTTAACAAGTATGATTATTAAAGTGTATATAAGAATATTATTCACCTTAAAATGAAATATGTTGAACCCTTGGAATATTTCTTGATCGCTTTCTTCACTTTTGTTATGAGTTTTTTGAGGAATATATTGATTGGGATTTTATGAAAGAGAAGTTTTAGTATCTAGTGTGTATTCCTTTGAAACCTATTGAAACTGAATTTCTTGCAAGACTCCCAACTTTTCTTGGCCATGGAGAACTTAAGATTATAGAGGAAAATTTTGATATTTCATGTGCCCCTTTATTTTCTTTCATTCCTTTATCAAATGAGGTAGCCCCATGTACTAATGTTGAGGTTGGAAAACTTGAATATCATATTTTTTATGCAATCCCGTATCCACCTTCCCCTCATATTAAAAATTTGAAAGTATGTTTAACCCTTGAATATGACTTAATTGATGATATTGCTTCTTTGAGATATGCCCCTTATTTTCCACCAATTGTTTCTCATGATCATGTTTCTCTTGACTCGTTAGATCACCCTACTTCGATTGTTTCATTTGAATCTTATGAGGGTTAAGTACAAGTTGATGTTGTTATTCGAATGGAAGAAAAAGTGACTCATGATATCTCTTATGATGATTATGTGTGGGCCTTAGATTGTGAACATAAATTAGTCATAGTAGATTATCCCTCACTTGATTTTTCATTTTCTTCTACACCATTGACCCTATTTTCTAACATGTTTAATGAATCTGATACACCCGTTATTTCTATCAATTATTTTGATCTTAATATTATTTGTATTTATTGAAGTCAAGAATGGTGGAATATTGATTTTCAATTGAGAGGAGAAAGGATATAATCCATTGTTCATGATATACTTCTTTCCTTGCCTTTAGTATGTGAAGAAGTGGAGTTTTTCACTCCTTGTATCCAAGAAAAAATCTTCTTTTCATTCATCCAATAACGAAGAGTCCCTGGACTTGAATGTGAAATCCTATCCATTCAATGGATTTCTCAAAGTATTCATTGATTTATCTAGTGATGATTTTTCATCTTCATCTGTTGATCTTTCCAAGCCATCAATGTTCGATGATTCATATTTTGATAGTTTGGAAAATTTTCAATAAGTCGAGGAACTTCAACCTTTCCTAATGGTTATGTAAGGATCTTGTAATCTTGGTAAGCGTTATGAACATGATCAGATTAATATTTTTTCACTTGAAAATATTCATGAATTGAATGAACATGTTGAAAATGAATCTAATTTTAGGTTTCAATATTCTTCGCCTTATTATCATGATCTAATTGCCAAATGGTTATAAGAGTCTAACTTGACAAGCCCATTTGCTAGTAACAAGTTTCTATCTTTCTTGATGTTTTCCAATATTAAAAGTTTGAATGACTGCAATTCTATGAAAATATTTCAAGATGTGTATGGATATCAAGAAACAAAAACATATTGTTTAGTAAAACCATACTTGTCATACTTTTCTACTAATGTTTTTGGCCTTCGGATTTTGGGCCGTGATTTATCGGTTCATATTACCTTTGTTACACTTTGATTATTCCTTACCGCTCCATCCCTCTCCCTCATAGGTCAGGAACAACTTCGTTGGTTGCATTGGAAATTTCACTTACGTAAGTATGCCCTCTCCTTTTGTTAGTTTACGAGTAGGTTTAATTTATTTTTCTTTCTTGTTTATTTTTTATTGCATTTTTTTCCTTTGATTTTCATCTTGCACTTTTCTTTTAAGTTTGTTTGTAATAATCTATGTGAAATTTGTGTGGTTTTCTTTGAACAGGTGTGGAAAATTTTAATAGGACATTGTAAAACTATTAACACTTGGTTAAATATCTATCTTGTTCTTTGTCTCAGCATTATATATTTAATAGTCGATGATTTCTGAATGGAAAATATGATACATTTGAATGGGGATATTTTAGAGAAAATATGATACCCGTATCAATTTAGGATCTTATTTCCTCGACTCGGTGTTGTAATTGAATTATGTGTTGCATATTGATCCAATCAAGTACGGAATGGAAAGGGGAAAAACTAATGGTGATCAAATCAATCTCATAGATATATATACAATAATCCCTAAAGGGAAAAAAATTCTTGCTCTTAGTAAGTCGAGATCCCTCTTCCACACCGATAAAATTAAAATAAGCATATTGAAAAAAAAAGGGGGTGAAAAAAGATAAAGGCTTCCTGCATAGAGAGGTGAAAAAGGCTCGTTGGTAGCAAATTAATGCTTTTTTTCATGTAGTGACTCTATTGGGGTACTAAACAAGCTTGTTTGTAGTGGCACAACAATGGAGATGTATCTAAAACTATGATCATTTCAAACTCACAAATTTTTATTACCCTTCTCCTAGATCAAAATAATTGTGATATGGTAGGATTTGTTAGTATTTTTATCCAAGGAAAGGGATGGAAGAGACTATATCTATAATCGGGATAAATGAGGAAGCCAAGGTAATCCACATGGTGAATCAATACTTCCTGAAGGACTAGACGCAATGCATAATGTTAAACCCGAGCTTTGAAGTTGGAGTTATTCCAGTGTGTCACCGAGTGTTGTAGCTCCTACAACCCCCCTCCAATTTTTTTCCCATGCATTGATTTTGATTATTCCTTCTCGCCATAAGAACTATTGTTTCAACTTGCCTTAAGTTTTCTTCTTTTTTTACTGGGTGTCATAATGACTCATTCTTCATACTAAATTTTTGATGGTTTAATTGTGATTTCCATGATGATAGTTAGGCCTTGTCGATATTAGTTGCTTAACTTTTGAAGACAAGAAAATAGCAAGTCTTGGAAACAGAAGCTGAATCTTGCCTTGATCAACATTGATTGCATGCCTTGCCTTGAGAAACTACACAATCATCTGTCACAATGAACTACATAACTCCTTTTCGAAGTGAATTGTGAAATCACTTGAGGCATGTAGTTGCACAATCAAATGTGAAAGAAAACTACACAAACCTATGTGGAAATAAACTATGAAATCCACAAAGAGAGAAAATTGCACAGTACCCTTGTCTCACTAAACTGCATAATCCCTTCAGCCAGTGAAATGTGTAATCTCATAGTCAACCGATTGTGCATTCTTAGAAAATAGGAAGTACACACTTCCATGCAGCAGTATGATACGTGTTTCTAATTTGATCTTTAGACAAGTGCAAGTTAACTAGAGGTGGCTCCTTGATTTTAGGCATGCACACCTGAAAACCTAACCCTAATCTCATGAGTTCTCATCTATATAAGAAAGGAATTATAGAGATTATTTTCACACTTTTCATTAGATATCTAGTGATTCTCATGAGCATAAGTATCTTTGAATTCCATTTGTGCTGTTTTTTCAGGTAAGTTTCCCAATTGTCGCTTTTTGTCATTTTTTCTTTCGCTTTTGTCACTTTTTCTTTTTCAAATGTCGTGTTGCCCCACTTTTCTTATAACAAGTAGAATTTATGATATTATTAAATTTTTCAAGTGTATTTTCAATCTTTTGAACTTCTTTTCAAGTGTCACATTGCATTCCTTATATTTTCGCCTACCAATAATTATTTTTGTTGGTGTATTTATGCATGCATGTCATTTTATTTTCACTATCTTGTTTTATCGATGTAAGTGACTTGTTTGGATGAATATTGGGAATATCCACAAACCTCCTTATTTTAGTTAGTAGATCTGGAGCCCACTGTTATGCTAAGGAAAAAATCCTAATCTTTAGACCTTTCTTCCCTCCAGAACTAGGCATTGCACAATCTCTTTCAGTAGAGGCCTCCCCTTTCCATCTAATATTGTGCATTGCAAAATAAAAAAAATTAGTGAGGCCTCCTTTTCCTCTGCAACTTTTCACTACATAGTCCAAGCCTCCTCTCCAGAAATAATTGTGCATTGCACAGATCCAGTTCATAGTCAGCCTCCCCTACAAATAGGAAATACATAATCTTGCTTCAAAAGTTGCACAATGTGCATTTCCAATAACCAGTGAGGTCACTCTACCCCACTTTTCCTCCAATATTTCATAATCCATCTTCTTAGTAGTTTTATTCTACTTGTGAAGTGTTTGATTAGTTGATCTCTTGCATAACTAATTTGTAGCTACCATGAGTGCATCTTGTTAACTAGGTACTACAGATCCATGGCACAATAGTGTTTCATATCCCAATCGAACCATGCCTCCAAAGAAGGGATCATCCAAGGAGGTAAAAAAAAGCAGTACATAAGAGGCCATTGACAGTACCTTGACAAGAGTTCCTATCTTGTCAAACACCCAATGTTTGATTGACAAGGATTCTACTATCACATGGCTCACTATCAAAGGTGTGTTGAACTCAAATGAGTTCGCAGAAGATATGGAGGATAGGGAAGTCTATGAGAACATCAAACGATCAGGGTTCCACAAAGCCACCTATAGGTATCCTGCGCCACCATGTGTCGATGTCATTAAATGGCTATTCAAGGGTTTAGACACCAATATCATGGTCTTGGACCGTGTCGGTGGGAAAAAAATTTCCTCTTATAAGCTACATGACATTCACTTATATTACAACTTGCCAAAACCTAAAACATTATTGGATTCTTGATTTTATGCAACTTGGAGTTATCTGAATATCAAATAAGTAATCAAGTCATGATGGTAGGAGCCCAATAAATTTCGATAGAAGCCTGAAAATACTTACAAGACCAAGTCACTTAGAACAATTTACCAATACTTGATGGCTATGTGTTGCCAGATCTATGGACGAAGGAATATTTAATCCTTCTCAGAAGGGTGGATCTACATGCTATATCCACTCATCACATAAGGGAAGATATTCAACTAGTCACATATATTATCCCAACGGTTGTAAATCAATTTGAATAAGGTGAAAACCCAACTTAGGGCAAGGAACCACAATTTTACATGTCTTCCTACTTACTAGATGGAATATGTGATCGCCATGAATTCTCGGGTCTAGAATGGAGGTAGACCCCAAGATACCTCCCTATTCATGTGAATTGAAATTTTTTGTCAAAGTACAATTAAAAAGGATTGTATGAGAAGCTTGTTGAGAGCTTCTTCATGGTTTTGTATCAGATGATATTTGAGGAATAATCTCATTGCATTGCCCACAAGCCTATGAAGGAAATGGAAAAGATAGCATATTGGTTTTACTCATCTCAAGACACATCCCTTAGAGTATTCAGTTCTCAGAAACCTCCACATATTTTTCCAAGGTATGTGACAAATAAAGTGGTCACGAAGGAGGTTGCTTATCATCATAGAATGGATGTTTCTCAATTGTTGCAGAAAAAAAAGCCTCCATGGCATTCCTTTCCTCTGTAATGAGCTCAAGAGCTTAAAGGTTGAAAAAGTAGAAGGAAAAGAACTTACCTAATTTAATTTTGATGAGATGATAATTCACAGGTATGATCACAGGGGAGTATGCAAAAGACATTGTGCCAAGTTAACTTTTTCCTAGGCTTATGAGTCTTATTTCCTAAAAGAGTAAGATAAGATAAATAATTGTTATAATGCTTCCCAACTACATGCACCAAGCAGTGAGGCAGACCCTTCCAGTGTAGTTCATGAGTAGAATGATGTCCAAGAAGGGAATCAATAATAAGTTCCCACTCCAGTCACCATCTTAAGTATAAGAGGAAAATTTTACATAATTCTAATGAAAGAGAAGCCAAATTTTCAAATTAGATCATGTTATTTTGAGAGTGGTTATTTCAGAAGAAAATATGAGAAATAAAACAAAATAATTAAACAAAGAACAAGAAAGGAAAGAGAAATAAGACATGAAAGAACATGAATAATTGAGGAAGGAGGAAGAAGAAGAAGTAAGACAAAGAAAAATTGAGGAAGAACAATAGAAATAGTTGATGGATGAAGAAACCAGACAAAAGTAGAATGATGAATTTGTAAGAGAAATTCAGGAGCATATATTAGCCCAAGAAATGGATGTTGAATGGGAGGAGGATAACCAAGAAGCTAAAACTATGCCCATTGTAGAACAAGTCAGTAGTCAACCTTCCCCTACTCTTACTAGTGGTCACATCCTATTCACTAAGATGGGAATATATCCTCCATATGATGATATGATCATGGATATTTCCAACCTTACCTTCGATCAGCTAAAGGACATAATCATGCAATAAAGGTGGAAATATTTTCATAATGACCTAGTTCATCTTGTTTTCATTCATACAAAGAGGGTGATTGTGCCCAATACCAAGAAGAATTTGAGGACAGTCGCAGTAGAAAATTTAGCCTTTGCAGGAGCCGCAAAAGTAAACAATTGGAAAAGGACCTAGTTGTAGCAAGACAACGTATTGATCATCTCCTCGTCGATAACCATAGGTTATATTCTGTTGATTCTCACACGAGGGAGTTGCAAGAATCTACAGGTGACGACATTCAATCATTGGGTGACATTATGAGATAGTTGTGTGAAGAAATTATCATCCTCCATAAGGTGGTAGTTCCCTTGCATGCAATACAAAAGCGATCGTGGGAGAATGCGAAAGTTATGAATTTGATTCATGCAATAATAAGTGTGATCCGAGAATGGAGAACTAAGTACATAATCAAAGTATTACCAAAAAATTCTCTTCGTTCGCGGAACCAGTTCATAAAATTATTCCTTATTGCTCATCAAAATTACAATTATGCCACGTTTTTCTCAGAAATGATTAATATTTCAACACATGAAATTGAATCCATTGAAGAGTTTCCTTCTATTTTTTTTGTTTGTTTGTTGTATATTTCATTTAGATGATTTACCCTCTATGGAATGTCTAATCATATGGTTTTTTGTTCTTGTTCTTTCTGAAAGCAAATATAACAAAACAAATAATGATGAAAATAATATACATTTTTCTTATGATGTACAATATAGAGATCCAATGGTTATTCTTTATCCTATTCTTGACTCTTTGGAGCCAATCAATGAATTTGAAACTTTTTTCACAACCACAAGGAAAAAATTTCAACATTCTCAGTAATAAGGAAATAATGCAGCATCTTCAATTTGAAAATATTCTTGAAATCCCTCTTGATATTGGTTGTGAAGAGGAAAAATTTTTAGAAGTAAACTTTATAGAAAATGAGGAGTCAACTAGTGAACATAACATGTCAATGATTATTCTTCCTTAGAGGTTAATCTAGAACTACTGCCTACTATTCTAGCAGAATATTCATCCATTAATCAGAGCTTAACTAATAATATCACGGTACATGTCTCATTTCATAATTATGACAATCATATATTGTCTATTAATCATTATTTTATGTATCCTAATTTGTTTAATAATATTGATACATGTGATAATTATTCATTTGGTCTTTATGCTCAAACTCCAATTTTAATTGGTTCGGATTTCAGTGAAGAGGAAATTCATGAAAATCAATAGAATAAGCTTGATGAGGTTTCCCTAAACTCTGTTCAGGAAATTGAGGTTGAAAACAATATTATATTCATGTTAATGAGTCTTTTACAAATCCAATTATCGATGATAATGAATCCAATATTTGTCATTGTTTGTGGGATATGGAATTTCATTATGATAATTATGCTAATGATATGTAAAATGATATACTTCATATATAACTCCCTAAGCACACATACAGAATCTCAATTTTATGTTCTTCTGATGATTCAATTGTACCTCAGAATTATTTTGAAGTCACTTTGAAGTATTCAACGATGTTCATTCCATTATTCCATTGGATACTTTTAACTATGATCAACTCTTGGTGAAAGCCTTTTCTTCTTCTCCAGATTATACTTTTCATGTAAATACTTTTTTTTTCCTTTTTAGTGGTTTTTCATGCAAAGAAATTCATGAACAATTGGAGATTTTCCAAGAGAATGGGGCACTTTAGTGTTGGATGACGGTTATGTTAAGTCCTCATAATCATGATAGATCCTCTAAACTCATTTACATTCTTCCATGATGTTCTTATGATGATCGGTATCATGACAAAATATAGTCCTGGTTGGAAGACTATTTTAGTAGAAAGTTCTTGTAAATAAGAGTCTTATTTTTTTTGCATGTTCTTGATGTACAAAATTTAAGTTTTTTATTTTGTTTGAGATTTCAAGCAGTTACGTTTCTAATTTCTAATGAAAATATTCTCGCAAGTCTTAAGCAGATGGAATGGTTACATTGGAAATTCCATTTCAATTAGCTTTTTGAATTTCTGAGTAGTTTAGGGTAGTTTTAGAAGTAGATTAGTTTTTGTTTGATTTTCACTTTTTCTTGTTGAATAATGAATTTGTGAAGACGTTTTGATATCATATACACAAGGAAAGTCATTATCAGAATGCAGTCATGGAAGTTTATTTAAAATTCTTATCTCTTTGTTGTTCATATGTTTTTTTGTAATTGTTAAGAATTTGTTTTCAAAACTCATTACTTAATTATGAAATGTTAAAAAGATTATTTCCAAACATTATTAAGTGTGGATGTTTCCAAAAAAACCAAAGATTTAAGGACATCAATCTTTAAAATTTACAGTAATTTTCTCTTGACATAAAATTTCACAAATTTGGTTTACCATTGCACATAACTCCACATTAACTCCACATCTTTGAATTTAGGGTTTTCATTTTCCTTTTAATTTCATATAGATATCTATTTTCTTTTCATGCATATAATTTATCTATCTTAAGGGAAGGAATTTCTTATTAAAAAAAAAAAAAAACTTTTTATTTAAGATTCATTATTAAAATTTGGTTCCTCCTTTTGGTTTATATTGAGATGTTATTTTGTTCAGGGATTGGTTTGAATTTGGTTTATTTTGTATTCATGTTTTCATGAATATTGAAGGCTTTTGAAAATAAACAATGACATTTGGTTTTATTAATGGGTCTATTTGTATATCTCCATCAAAATAAATCTAAAGTTTGACGTTAAGAAACTCTTTTTAAGGAAATTTGTGTTCTGCAGAAATATGTTACCATGATATAATATTTATTCATTTTTAAAACGAATAATCAAGTAAAAAATTTCAATTATTATCCAAATATAATATCTTTTCAGAAATAATCCAAATACAAATTCACTTGTAAAGAAATATATGATTAACAAACCAAGGGAATTCAATAACTCTAGTAAACATTTGACTGTTTACGCCTATCTCTTAAGTAGATTTTAGACATGCTTCCCCATTTACTAGACAATCTCAATTAAGATTAGTAATAATTACTCATGGTTCTAACTCTTACATAATTTCAAAGTGTTACCAACAAAATCTCTTCATTCGCGGAACCAGCTCACAAAAGTATTCCTTATTGCTCAACAAAATTACAATTATGCCACATTTTTCTCAGAAATGATTAATATTTCAACATGTGAAATTGAATCCATTGAAGTGTTTTCTTCTAATTTTTTTTTATTTGTTGTATATTTCATTTAGATGATTTACCCTCTATTGAATGTCTAATCATATGGTTTTTTGTTCTTGTTCTTTCTGAAAGTAAATATAATGAAACAAATAATGATGAAAATAATATATATTTTTCTTATGATGTACAAGATAGAGATCCAATGGTTATTCTTTATCCTATTTTTGACTCTTTGGAGCAAATCAATGAATTTGAAACTCTTTCACAACTACACATATTAGGAAAAATTTTCAACATTCTCAGCAATAAGGAAATAATGTAGAATCTTCAATTTGAAAATATTCTTGAAATCCCTCTTGATATTGGCTGTGAAGAGGAAGAGGAAAATTTGTTAGAAGAAAACCTTTTAGAAAATGAGGATTCAACTAGTGAAAGTAGATGGAAGGGTTACATTGGAAATTCCATTTCAATTAGCTTTTTGATTTCTGAGTAGTTGATGGTAGGTTTAAAACATTGTTGATGGGTTTTGAACCAACCAATGTGGTTCATCATCAAGACTAGGTGAGAGATCAGATTAGGACGTCTAGTTTAAATAGATGTAGAGATGGTCAAACTAGCCATTAAGATAACAACTAGTTTGACATTCAATTTTTAATTTTTAATTTTTTTTTTTGGCTAGAGCAGAAAAGACTAATCATCATATTTGTATCGAAGATGCTAAGGTCATTGCTAGGATCGACCATTTCCATCATCGTAAGTTAAGAGAGGCCTTAGAAATTGAAAAAGACCTATTAATCTCAATATAGATGATGACTGGAACATAAGCCGGTGTTGGATACCTACCTTATATTCTTGATTGTCTTTTGTTTCTGCACTGCTTCGTGTTCCTTATTTTATTTTATTTTTATTTTATTTTTTTAGACCTCGTGCATTAAAAATAAATAAATTAAATTAATAATTAAATAAAGTTAATCAACTTTATCAAATAAGAAATATATATATATATATATATAGTTTTAATAATAGAATAAAACTATATATATATATATATATATGAATTAATAAATTAAATAATCAGTTAATTAATTGAATAAATTAATTAAATATTTTAATAATAAAATAAAACTAGCCGTTATATATATATATATATATATGTGTGTGTGTGTGTGTGTGTGTGTGTCAAACTAGCCCATTAAAAATAAATTAATAATTAAATAATTGAATCTACTTAATAAAATAAGAAATATACATATATAGAGAGAGATATTAATTAAATAATTAATTAACCAATTAATTAATTGAATAAATAAATTAAATATTTTAATAATTAAATGAAACTAGCCAAAGATAAATAAATAAAGAAATAAAATTAAAAATTAAAAAAATTGAAAATTGAAATTCAAACTAGCCGTTATCTTAATGCCTAGTTTGGCCATCTCTACATCTATTTAAACTTAACGTCTTGATCTGATCTCTCACCTAGTCCTGATAATGAACCACACTAGTTGGTTCGAAACACATCAACAATGTTCTAGTGCATATGATTATTACCGAAAGAGATTTTATAATTTATATGATGGATCACATAAGCTTAGATTCTAAAAATATTTATTTGTTTAGTTTTTCACCCAGTGACTCCTTTATTTATTTATTATTATTGTTCATATTGTTTCAAATGGATTTTTCTTGGGCTTCTGCATCCACATGATTTTCTCCTTTATATTTTTCTAACATACCTAGTTTTCCAAATGTAATACCTAATATAGATGTATGGGAAAACTAACTTCCCCGCTTTCGAGAAAATGATGAAGACAACCCTTCACAACACTTGATTGATTTCCATGTTTGCATTCATAAAATTAGGATTTATCAGGAGGATGTCCTTATGAAATTATTTATAATATTCTTGGAAGGAGGTGTTAGGCGATGGTATAGGAGACTTCTCCCTTCTAGTATCTCCTCATTAAGATATTTCATTTTTTTTTGTGAATATTACAAAAGTATGTGTCCAATGGAGTCATTTTCTGATAACTGTTCTGATTTAAATGAATATGCTAATATAAGTTCTCAAGAAAACTAATTTTATGGCAATGATGAAGAGCCAAATTCTGAAGGTTTTCATAATGAATCTGAAATTTTAAGTTTGCAAAATTATCACAAACTTGATGAGTTTAAGGAAATAGGTTTTTCTTCCCTTGCTCTAAAAACTAAATGTTACAATGAACATGGTATAAACAAATATGAAAAGGTGTATATATGTCCTGAGCAATATGAAATTATTATAACTTATATTAGTTGATATTAATCTTGGTTTATTTCATGTTCCTTATCACACTAACATGTATAATTATGAAGAAGGAAAATTTGAAGGATGAATCACATCTGAAACACCTAGTTAAGAATAAATGAAGTTATATAACCATCAATATATACATCAACAATCAATTGATCAGGAAGATGATTTTCTCTCTCGAACATCTTCAGCAGAAATGGTATGTGGTAATAATTTTAGTAATTCTGATTATGTTTCATATGAAAGTTACGTTGATTATTCCAAAGCTTTGATATACGACGAATATGAAGATGAACCGTTAACTCCCTCTTGCAATCATGAAATACATGGCAGTCTACTTACAATTGTAATTTTAAAATCATTGTGTTATTCTAATCCTTTTGATGCTAATAAGTGTATTGAACATGACGATACGATTGATTTAATACCCTTCCTTTTTCCTAATATTGAACTTGTTTATGATAATTGTATTGTATAGTGGGAATATTATACTTTGGACTTTATCGCTATTAATATGTTGAATATTATTATTATTGATTTTTTTTTATATTGTAATATGACTGACCCTATGATAGTACTTCTTAGGGGTAAAATGCACAGGTGGTAGTTGGAGTAAGATCCCACTTGGGCTTTCCCGGGACCCAAGGCAGATAGTCATGTCAGCTGCAACATTCACAAAGAAACTACATACATGTTCATACTAATTATTGATTGACAAATTGAAGTATTGAAGGATTACCTCGATGTATAAGGCAGATATTTTGGAGAGAGAAAAGCAACGTGGCAGAAGTCCTCCTCACTGGATCCAATCCGAATCCTACAAACAAACAACGAACTAGTGTAATCTTCACAGTATTATCACTAAAAACAATAAAAAAAGTATATAATAAAACGATAAAATATGTAAATCTAAGCTACTTATAACATGTATCTTAAAAAATTAAATAATAGATGCATCAATAAGGCACCAAGTGGAAAAAATAGAGGAGGTTCTATTATTCAAAGAAGGAATATTACAACCATCAGTTTGGTTAAGCTTCCCTCAGTCCTCCGACTCCTAGCTCTCTCTCCTCAATATCCAAGTGTGAAAATGCTTAGGCCAAGAGTTCTCAATGAACCTAGCCAACCATGAAACCTCACACTCAACAACAAAAGTCTTCTCTTCACACAATCAACCTTTCGACCTTTGACAATGAGCCCTAGCCTCCAATTTATAAGAGTTTGGGAGGATCAAACTTGTAATTCTTCTTCATTAGTTCGAATAGGGAAAAATCCATGATGTTTCCATCCTTTTCCTAGATTTTTTCCTCTTTGGATACTCAATTGGGTTTAGTAATGTCCAATCATAGGCTTGCACTGTAGGTATCCTGCTTTTTGGACTAACTCCTTGAGAAAAAGCAGGAAATTTCAGTCAGTTACTATATAATTTTTCCCTTTTTCCTCATGAAACATGGGTAATGCCACCCCTTAGGCTAGACAATGCGTTAACCTAGGCACTGGCACTCCCTTAAAGGGGTAGGGATGCATTATAACTCGACCTAGTTGTCTTTAGGGTGTGTTACCTTTTGTAAAATAGCTATGTGTCTAAGTCACTTTCTTCCTTCCATGTGTCCTTCTCCTCTGATTTGATGAGGAGGTCATTTGTACTGTAGTAGATTCCCCCTAAAGTGTGAAATCATAAGCGAAGACAATGGCTAAAATAATTTATAAAAGGTGTAGTAGAGTGAGAGGAGTTGGAGGACTAAGGAAAACCTAAAACAAACAACATATGTCAAAAATATAAATATATGTCCTGAGTCGAGCATTACCATGCTTAGTAGTTGTATCAAAATGATTTCTCCAGGAAGAGATATGACTAGTTTTTCCACCGTTAAGCACAATGTGGAAGCTTGTGTCATGATAGGATCAATCTGATAAGTTGTCTCCAAAAACGATATAGTATCTTGGGAGAGGAAACAAAGCTGAATGACGTAAACCTCAACCCAAGGTATTGGTTTCCGCTTCTCTAAATTGCATATTTCTGCACATATGAATAAAGGAGTTGTAGTCAAGCATGCAAGAAATTGTGTGATTACCAGTCAATGATGAAAACTGTTAACAGACACGAGGATCACCACCGATAAGGATGATGGTCTCCAAGATTCATAGTACAATCTAACGATCTTGAATAAATGGTGTTGATGTCAAACACTCATAGAATAATTCGACTGGGAACCAATGATGAAAACCCCCGATCAAACACAAGGTAAAATACCACTGAGGTCTGCAAGTTCCAAGGTACTGATATGTTTTTGTATCAACTTCCTAGATAATATGTTGAAGTTGATAGGAAGAGATATGTCAAAAGGCGGGAAATGAGGTGTCCTACATCAGTTGACATGAAATGGGAAAAATATGATTTTGTTTTGAAGATAGTCAAGAGAAAATGGTACTAACTGAAGATGACAAATGATTTTTGGCATATGATGACTTGGTTGATACATGAAGTAGTAGACAACAAGATCTATTGAACAATAGAACACACAGTAAACAGGGTACCAGGCAACTTAGGCATATGAACATCAAAGAGTGTTAGGATTCACCAATGCAAGGACATCAGCATACGAAGGCTAAACTCATAGAATGGTAGGGTTCGGCTAGTTGTGAGAGAATTTTATGAGGAGTTCCATGTTCAAGGTGTTGTTGCCAAATTGTCTTTCAAATTATAAAAGAATGAGTCTCTACTTTGTCCAATTTTCTCCCCATATGATTAGGTTTACCGAGTCCAAAAGGGTAAACTCGATGATATTTTCTTATTTAGGGAGTCTGAAATACATCGTAGAAGACAACTCCAAGGGGTACATTTTTCATGGTTGATGAACGGGTGCAACAAAGGGATAATAGTATGCCCGACACAGTTCCTTTTCCGTAAGTTAGTCCATTGAATCTGGATAAAGTGATAAACCTATGCTCAATGGACATCTACCTCATTTTTTATGAGTATGAGGAGACGAAGTGAACTCAATATTTTTCGTGAATTTAACAAGCCAGATGAAGAAAAACTAGATGCTCTTCATGAAATTTTAACAAGTCCAACGAAGAAAAACTCGGTGTCTTTTTCAATTTTTAACAAGCTAGAAAAATATGGAAAAGAATGGCTCATAGTTCTTTATTTTGGTACTTTAATGAGCTTGAAGAAGGAAATTTAGGGTTTTTTTAGTTTTACGAGCTAGAAAAATTCCCTAAAAATAAGGCTCGTTCTGGGTCAGGCATGGTCAAATCTACATAGAAACACTCACAATTCATTAGAGCACCAGTAACTTCGATAAAACAACAATTGCATAAAAAATTAGCAGAAATTTACCAATTTCAGATGATTAGTTGAGTGAGTCGTACCTCCAAAATGTCTATAAGAAGGAAAGAGACCTTCATTTTCATTGTTTGTGTTCGGTGAAAGAGATCCGGAATGAGAAAAAGGGTGAGACTTCTACTAGTGATTGTGGACTATTCGGGCAACCGTTTTCGATTATGTTTGTTCCAGGTAAGAGCTTCAGCATTTAACTAGCATTTCATTAGTGTTTTCAATGTTTTTATTGGTTAAAAACTGATTTTTGGGCAAGCCCTAGAAATTTTGGGTGGGTAACGCGAGTGCCTAGTGGTAGGGCCATGTTAAACACACTTCCCGTTAAGGGGAAATGTGTTAGCATGCTATTCTTTGCACAAAGACCTGTGTTAACCGGCCCAAACAATTTTTAAACTTGGTTTGCTTCAGTTTGCAGTGATTTGGCCAATAACTGATCCGTGAAAAACTTGATTTGTGCAGGTACAAAGCTTTTACCATGAGTATATGGCGCGAACAAGAGCATGAGAGAGAGGAACGAGAAATGGTTATTGATCTAGCATGTTTATTAGTTATCTGGAGGTGAAGATTGTTCAAATATTCTATAATAGAGATTATGAAAGGGCAGGAGGACCTTCTAAGCTGGATTATCCGACGGTGGGATGAACAACATCATCTATTTCACATCAAGGGTCAAGAGCTCATGATAGATAAGGAAGATATATAATTTTTTACTGGCCTATCATGCAGAGGGCCAAGGCCCAATCTGACAGGATCGAGAGCTGATCCCTGAATCACCATGGGGTTGATCCAAGCTCACTATACTAACAATGCTGATCCAGTGAGTAACTGGATACCTATAGCATAGATAGCCTCTAGACCGATGAGGTCATTGATGTGGATGATCATACACTTGGCAGGACGCAAGAGTCAGCATGTGGCCATCAAGGCCCAAGTACTACTAGCGCTAGATTTCCTACAACCACAGATATTTGATTAGTGTGAAGGTGTTGTCTGCCATGTTCGAGAAGATTTGACAACATGAAAGACCTGGTCCCAAAGAGATTTTGGGTATGGCGCACTGATTATCTCATTCATACTAGAGAGAGTGCCCGTTATTAGGCCTCTTATGATCATGGATGTTGCGGGACCGCAAGAGCCTAGAAAGGGTCGTTGGTTCCCCTTGATGACTCAGACTGGAGAGGGTCCACTCTGACATTTCTTCGATGATGAATTCTTTGATTGGCTTAAAGGCTAGATCATGATGATCAGGGATTATCCCTAAGCAGTGATGAACCTCACAGGAGATCCAGAGTTGATATTGCCACCTGGCACTCAATGGAGGACAATAGGTAGATGAGAAATTAGTTTCTTTAAGTATTTTTTTTCTTTTGAATATTTATGAAATTTTTTGTTTAATGGATGAAAAATAGTCTTGACATGAAGCGCATTTCTTGACACAGATATGGCACCTGTATGACCTGCTGGAGCCCCTCACTATGCATGGCACGGAACGCATCTACCAGGGGTTGGAGCAGCAGCAGAGGCCGTGACAGCCACCAAGAGGGAGATGATACACGTAGTTTGCACGAGGTTGCTAGGAACCACGAAGGATTGAGCATGGGTTTTTTGCCTCTTCCCATGAGGGAGATCTTGGTTCATCTACAACGATACACAATGGGTGTGATGGAGATATTCTTGGTGCCTCTAAGGAGGTTAGACAGAGCATTTATCTGCTATCATGAGCAGCATGCTTAGCAAGAGTAGATATAGATGTATAGATGTCAGAGTGAGGCTTAACAAAGCTAATTTTGTATAAAACACACAAGTTTTGAAGAGTTCTCTGATGTAATCGACTGGACACAACACACACACACACACACACACACACACACACACACACACACACACATATACATATTTTGGTGATTTTGATCTTGTATTTTTTTATTTTTATGTAATTTTTATGATGAAAAATGTACACTCATGCATGAATATTTCTATAGTAAATGTGAAAAATTCCAATCCAATACATAATATTCTAATGAATCAGCTAATGCATTAGATTCTATAGGAATTTAATCAAAATTAATGAATTGAAATTGATGTTCCAGAAGTCATACCCTCAATTAATTACGTAATAAGACAGGATTTCGGGCGCGATAAAAATTGTTCAAATGCATAACGACTAACTGGGAATCTAACCAGATCACCAGGTTCGAGATGTCGCGAGATGAAACTTCAGTGAGGAGTTGGATAACTGACATGTACTCAGCAATATTTTTGGTGGCATCACTAAGGAAGATTCCCCTGAAACCAAGTAGTTTCGACTCAAGTGTATAGAGGACCCAAGCAGTTGATGCAATGTGCCATGTGTGGCGACTGGCGCCATTCACATATCCAATGTATGGAAAGCATGGCAAAGACATCTATGTAAAATAAGAGAGTTTGTATTAGAAAAAGTACTCAAAAACCCAAAATATTCCAGACACACCAAAAAAAGACAAAAATTATATACATAAAATTACAAGGGAAATGCCGAGTAAGACACTAGGAGAAATACTTCTTCAGATAGAGCCTGTTGCAGGGCTCATCGAGTAGGATTCATTTGCAGTAGTTAGGTTCATAGGTCTCTTTAAAAATGACCTTCGTGATGACATATGGACCGAGCCATAATGGTTGAAGCGTTCCTGCCCCGAAGAGGTCATGTTTATGATCATAGAGTAGAATGAGATCGCCCTCTTGGAAAGAACAAGGGTTGAAATATTTGTTGTATTGAGTTTTAACTTAGTGCTTGTGGGCTTCAAGGGATAGTATGGCATCTCAACGAATTTCATCCAACTGATTGAGTGAGAGCAAGCGTTCTTCTTCAGCAGTAGTGTTGGGTAGGAGTTCAACGACCAATTTAAGTGATGGAATATCACACTTGATTGGAAGAACTAATTCCAGAATGTATGCTAACTAGAATGGCATGAAGCATGTAGCAGTATTCATTGATGTTCGGTATGCCCATAACATGGAGTATAGCTTTCGATCATGTGGTTACATGATTGACGAATAACCGACAAATCATGGTCTTGAGGATGCCATTTATGACTTCGACTTGACCGTTAGCTTGTGGATAGTAGGACAAAGACTGATCTTGTTGAAAACCTAGCATGGAACTTAAATTTGTCATCATTTGGTTTTGAAAGTGTGAACCATGATTTGTGACAATCGAGCGGGGTACACTGAAATGACAAATAACCTGATTGAATAGGAAAGGAGCAGCGGTTTCTCCATCAACCCGGAAAGTGGGAATAGCTTCAGCCCATTTCGTGAAATAGTCGACCGCAACTAAGCTGTAATTGTGTCCATAAATGGAAGTGGGATTACATGTTATGAAATATATTCCCCATTTAGCGAAAGGACCGACGGAGATGGCCGGATGCACAGGGGTAGGGTGAGCGTGCATTTTCTTCATAAAAATTTGACACAAATGGCACTTCTGGACCGTAGTGACACATTATTTAAACAAAGTGGGCCATTACTATCCTACACGCAAGATTTTTTTGGCAGTAGCTATGCCTAAAAGATGACCACCACACGCCCCGGCATGGCAGGAATTTAAAACGTGTTCTGCCTCATTAAGGGTGAGACAATGTCAAATAACTATATCGACACCATGATGATATAGAGTATCGTTCAACATGATATAGTGTTTCACTTGATGACGAATGCGACGACGGTCATTTGACGTGAGAGTTGGCCAGAACTATTGATTTTGGAGGTATACACGAATTTCCCCGTACCAAAGATCAGTGGAGTTGAACATATAGACAGATTCATCAGGAAATGGGTCATGAGCTACTTCCTCTGTGTCAACTCTGGGAAGATCCGACAACAATTTGGCGAAGACTAGAGATTTCTTACCTTTCACAGCAACGAAAACCAAGTCAAATTTTTGAAGGATTACAATCCATTTGAAATATTTTCCTCCAATTATCTGGTGGGACAAGGTGTGTCGTATGGGATTCTCCAAGGCAATGACGATAGTCTGCCACAACAATATGTAGTGTCATAGACAGGTGACAGTGAAGACCACCGCAAGAGATATTTTCTCCACGTGTGAATATTTTAATTCAATTCCAATGATACCTTTTGACAGATAATAAATCACATGCTCACTATCATCATCGTGAACTTGAACCAAAACCATTCCTAGGGAGGATGGTGAGGCTGCCAGGTAGAGGAGGAAGTCACACGAATAGTTGGGTGCACTAAGAAGTGGGGCGGAAATGAGATCTGCTTTAGAGCATCAAATGACAATTGAGCTTGATCATCCCTTAGATATGGTACCCCTTGCTTGAGTAAGCACATAAATCCTTTCGTCATCTCGGAACAATTTACGATGAAGCAACATAAGAATTTTTTCTTCCCTTGAAAACGTTGGAGTCGTAGGATGGATTTTGGTGCAGGTAATTCGATAATTTCCCTTACCTTATCAGGATCAACCCTAATCACATGCTTGTTGACAAGGAATCCAAGAATACATCCAGACTAGAAAAAAGATGTACATTTATGCGGATTAATATGGATGTTGTATAACCTACACCGAGAAAATATTTCTCTAAGATGCGGAAGGTGATGAGCTCATTTCTTGGAATGAGAAGGAAGATCATTCAAGTAAGCTTGCACAATGTGTCTGATATTGTGAAATGAATGGTCCATGGCCCTTTGAAAAGTGGCTCCAAGATTCTTTAGACCAAATGGGAGCTTTTGATATGCAAATGTGCCCCAAGGTCAAATGAAGGCGGTTTTATGCTGGCATCCTTTTTAATCGCAATATGGTTATATCTCGAAAAGCCATCCATAAAGGAGAAAGATTCACATCCGGCGCAATCATCGATAATCTGATCTATAAACGGAGTAGAATAATTGACTTTTGGACAAGCAACATTCAGATCACTATAGTCAACATTGTTACGCCGTAATTTTTCACTGTCCCTACAATTCCCATCTCGCACATTGGAGGGTCATTTCTATGACCGATAAGTAGTGTCATGCCTTGCAAATTACATTCTTACATCCCCTTTGATGAAGGAAACATTCCCTCTATTGACCATTTCCTGAGCAGACCACTAAAAACACTTGTTTTTGCCTTGGTGTTGGTAGCCCGTTATGCCCTCACGCCAATGAGGAAAATTAACACTGAGCCCACACTAGTTGGCGCTTTTTCCCAGTTAAGCACTTGTGCCAATCCTATTTTGGAATTTAAAAAAAAAATAGAGGTGAAGTTTCAATCACAACAACTTTGTGGATGAGTCATAGGGAGTGGTTCAACTGAATAACTGCGGCCTTCCTCCTTTGGCCTCTTGTTTCCACCTTATGGGGAAACCTCCCAAGGGATAAGGCCTCCCTTCCACTATTGTATGGATCCCAACCTCCTCCTCTCCTCTATAAATATAGCCATATTCCATTGATGTGCTGGTTGGATATGTTCTAGTTGAACAGATAGCTGAAAAAGTTAGCATAGAAAAGAAGCAATCATAGCATCGGGAGAATAGTGCAGAGTGTGATTGTTTTTGTGTGATTGGGAACATAGTGAGATCTTGGCCCTTTGTGTGTGAGAGTTTTGCAAACGTGCCTGGATACAGACCTGCCGAAGGAGAGCCTCAACATCAAGGCTTGGTTGTAAACTCCCCTTGTCTTTATCATAATAAAATGCATCTGATGTTTATCTTCCACTATCATTTACATTTATAATGAGATTTCTAGCATTCCTTGATTAGTTATATAGGTTGTAATTGATTTTATGTTTGTTATGGTTTTATGCTTGACATGGTTTCTTGACTGTCTGTACAGGTAATCGAACGTTGGTAGCATCATGTGTCAAGTTTGAGAAGAGCGACGGATCAAGAAGCTTCGATGGAAGACGACAACATAGCATCAAAACGAGGTAGGACATCTTCCTTGCTCTGAATTTCATATACAATCTAGGAAGGTAGATGTTAGTATGTTCCCGTAGTTGCTAGACCCACCCTAGGGATAGAGGGATCGCCTCTGTCCACAGAGGGGATTTACCTAGACAACAAATTGGCGACTCTGATGGGGAGTTTCCTTTGAGTTTGTCACTCTTTGAGGTCTTATTCATTTGACAGATTTAGTCGAACGACCATTTCCCTGTTTTTTCCTATGTTTTTCATCAATTACGATCTTTTAGTTTTTGCTTGAAGTGGTGAGTCTGGTCTTGGTTGGGAGAAATTATTTGTTTTTTCCTGTTCAGGCATTAGCGCTTTTATTTTTCTGACAGTCGCACCGATTGGCGCTAGTTGTTAGTTAGAAACCCATGCCAATTGGCCATTGGCGCTAGTTGTGAGTGAGCAAGTCGCGCCAGTTGGCGCTAGTTTCACCCACCAAAGTCATGCCAATTTCAGGGTGTATGAAAAATTGAGGTTTTTTCCCTAAATCCTTCACTAGTGTGTCTTGCCCTTCCGGTCCTTTTCTCTGTATGATGTACACGTTCTCCCCTTTACTTTTTCACTTGTGAGCATAGATTACATTGCTCATTGTTCAACTGAAAATTCTTATTTCTTTGATTGCTTGATGTAAAAGGGAATGAATGCCTTATTTTAAGCTCATGCTTTGGAACTCCTTTTTGTGCTTGACCTCATATGTCTTGTAGCCTTTTGAGGAATTTCATTATAAAGTGTTTAAAACAATGATTGCATTCTTAGTGTTTGTTTACATCTCTTTTGCATTCATCCTTCATTAAGAAAATTTGCGTTCATTTGGTTTTCGTCTTAGAGCTTGCTTTTCGTTAAAATGCATTAGATCACGTTGCATTGAAGAGTATTTTTTGAGATTTATCATTGAACTTAGATTACCTTGTTTAATGATTGAAAGCTAAAAATCGCATTGAGTGCATTCTCTTTCATTAAAATCATGCATTAAGTAGATTCTTATTTCATCGAAAAATGCATTGAGTGTATTCTTGTCATTTCAAAAGAAAAAGGAAACTGTGCATAGATTACAATTGCATAGTTCTCAAAAAAGAGGATTTTTCATAGATTACATTGCATAATTTGCATTGTTGAATGTTTTAGATTACTTTTGGATAGTGAAATTCATCTAGTTTGGAAAAAGTTTCATTTTCAATATTGCTATTTTTTTCATCATTGTTTGGAACTCTTCCCTTAGCTAGATAGTATTCATCAAATTGAAATATTTCTTTTCTCATATAGTTGCATATAGGAGATTGTCATATGACATGCAGTAGGGCCTTGAAATTGAAACCTAATTCAATATCAACCTTTGAAATTTACTCAATTAACCTAAGGCAACATTGAAACCTAATGGAACATTTAGAGGTGTAGGCTAGTGGCGTGTTCCAGCGTCGTTAAACCTAGTAGTTGTCATTCGCCATCTGGATTTAGACAGCGCTAGTACGGACTTGTGCTCCCCGTACCGTTGAGTATATAAAGGGAGACCCCTCTAGGTTGCAATCCTTTTATCCATAGGAAGCTGAGTCTGTCGCCTTGTAACCATGATACACCGAAAACAACATTCGGGGAGACTACCTGCATGTACATCAAGTCCTTGATCAATTCTTCTTTCATTTGATTACCAAGGTGTATATGGCAGTTCATGGGAACCTGGTACATCCTTTTTCCTAGACTACCTGAGCAGTCATTTTTGATCTTTACTGACTCTATAAATTTGAAAATATCATCGAGCACTTGTCCTTTCATGCTTGTTTTAACTTGAAAGTGATAGAGCCACCTTTTGCCTATTTCTTAACTCTTAAAAGATGAAATGGTAGAGTTTGGTTTTAGTGTCTTAAAATTAACTGTCCACGAAAGATTCCTGGTTAAAGTTAGTTTCCTTAGCGTTTTTCTTTAACGTTGTTTCTAATGGAAACCTTTCCAGAGTTTACCAACCAAGGAATTCCCTCCGAAGGGACTCCTGGTCCTTTTCCTGCTTTTGGGAATGTTGGTGTTTCTTATATGGAAATATTTTCCCTTCCTGGGTTAACCGTTGGGTTGCCTGTTTGGTTATTCTCGACCTCTGTGGCCTCGAGTGTTCCGCCCACCGTACAACCATCTCCTCCACCTGAACAACATCATGTTGATTCTAAAGTGGACCTCTCCCCTTATTTTCCTGTTTCTTCGTCCTCTTCTCCTATTTCACCTAGTGAAAGTTTGGATTCTAGTAAACAGGTGGCTAAGAAGAAGAAGAAGAAGTTAGATAAGTGAGAGGCTAATGCTACAGTTGTTGCTCCTAAGAAACCTTCCATTGATAAACCATCCAACCTTCCATGGAAAGTCAAATTCCCTTGCATGTTGTGAAAAGGTGACCACCTTCTTCGAGACTGCCCTGGCATTACCAAGGTACTTGAAGTATGGTCCGACGGTCATCCACCATTGCCTTTGACTTCCGGAAGTCATGTTGGTAACACATCCTCGACTAGTGCTAATAAGACTCGTAAGAAACAGGGTAAGGTTACTAATCCTTGTAAGTTGTGTGAAGGGAATCATCCCATTCACCTTTGTCTATACATGGATGAAGCAAAGAGAGTGTTGGACAACCTTACTGTTTCTACACCCTACCTTCCGGCTGGTTACCAGAAGCTTTCTTCGAGTCCTCCACTAGTTGATTCAATGATTGGTCAAGAGTCATCCTTGGTCGATCCCGCTCCCCTGGAAATTCAAATTCAGGAATCCGTTCCCGACCAATCATTGGACGTGGCATCAGTCGACTTGATCCCATCTATGGTTCCTCAGGTATTTTTCGTCGAGAGTGGATCTCATCCCCCTCATGTTCTTCTTGTTTCATCAAATTCTTCGGACTTGGAGAAAGTTTCTTCTGTCCCTGTAGTTCAAGAAGTTTCTCCCCCTACTCCTGAGATGGAGATCGAGGAAGATGCTCCTCTTTCTCCAGTAACACAGAAGGAAAACCATCTCATTCCGACGGCACCCCCTCCAAGTAGTTTGGTCGCTTCCTTCGATTAGAGTCGATTTGCAGGATACCACCTTCCGTTTTATGTGCCTTTTGAGATAAAAGTACAGACCTTTGATCTGGTCATACCCAACACCATTATAGATGAAGGCATGTCTGTTAGTATTCTGTCTTCCACTACTTTGCATGTTTTTGGTTCTCCACCGCTTATGCCTGTTACGCAGAATCTATTGGCTTTTAATAGAGGAACCAGTCAACTGTTAGGGATCCTTCCGAAGTTGCCTATTACTTTGGGAGGGAAAACTGTCCATATGGACATGATGGTTGTTCCAGGCCCCTTGGATTTCAATTTACTCTTGGGGCGTGACTATACTTATGTCATGGGTGCTCTTGTCTCTTCCCTCTTTCATGTGATGTGTTTTCCATAGAAAGGTCAGTTCGTGACCATGGATCAGCTTTCATTCTTTGGTCCTAACATGACATTTGGTCCACCATCATCCCTTCCGGTTCTTTATCCACCAGTTGTATCTTACCTGCCACAATTTAATTATGTGGCTACCTGTCTCATGCCTGCATTCAGTGATAGTGCCATTGTGCATCAGGTGCTAGGGGCATTGGGTCCTGATTTCCGAGATTTTGTTCTAGCATCCGATGTGTAACTCTTGGAAGCCTTGACTTCTTATTCATCATGATAAGTTGTTCAGAGCAGGGTTCTTTTTCTTGTGTCAAGCTCCTTAAAAAATGAAACAAGGTCGTCATAGTAGGGTTCTTTTTCTTGTGTCAAGCTCCTTAAAAAATGAAACAAGGTATTCGGAGCAGAGTTCCTTGTCTTGTGTCAAGCTCCTTAAACATGAAACAAGGTGTTATGAGGATAGTCCGTCTTCTATTTCAACCTCGTTAAAAAATGAATTAGCTCATTGAGGATAGTTCTTTTAATGTGTCAACCTCGTTAAAACAATGAAACACGTTCCCGTTCAATTCGAGTCTCTGCCAGATCTCGTAAAATCCCAGTCGAGTCTTTCTATTGATCTCGTAATTTGAACCTTCACTCCATTTTTCGTTCATATGGACTAAAACTTGGGGGGCATGTACCTCGAATTGAGTCACCATGCTGGGGACATGCTTACTTTTTCAGGCATAGTTTGTTTCCGTTTCAATCTTGTATAAAAATGAAACTGGTTTCAAGCATAGTTTATCTTTGTTTGAAGCTTGTGTAAAAATGAAACCAACTTCAGGCAGAGTTTCCTGATTTCAATCTTGTGTAAAAATGAAACCATTTTCATTTTACCTCTTGTGATTTCCATTTTATCTGCATGTTTTTACCAGATGAACCTTGGTTTTCTCACTCCGTCGTCACTATCTGCTTGGCCGATTATATGCCTTCACTTGGTTGTTTCACCCATTCTTGAGGAACCGCTACAATGATTGATCTTGTTAGCCAACCTCTTGACCTTGACTTGTTATGAGCAGTTCCACCAGTAATGAAACCAGTTGCTACCATTTATACCACTCGTTCCTCCAGGAGGAGTCACCTTTCAGCTCTTTTCTGACTCTCTAAAATTGAAAAGATTATCGAGACGCTTGTCATTTTGAACTCGTTAATTGGTTGCAAAATGATATCTACCCAGTATACATTTACCCATTTTTTGGGTTGGGATAGATTATTTATGAAAAAGGAATACCTTAGCCGATCGCGACTAGGAGGTTCTCTCAGACATAGTTTTCTACCTTTTCGGATCTGTGAGACTACCTACGAAAAGCGACTACTGGAGTTTTATTTTCTGCCTTCTTTTCAAACTCTCTAAACATGAAAATATTTCGAGTTCTTCCTTTTTCAGACTCGTTAAAACTGATGACATCGGACTCCATCGTTATGACATTATTCGAGTTCCTCCTTCCTAGGGCTTGTAAAATGTACTAGGTTGTATTTTTCCAAAGGAAAAACTTATATGACAAGCATATGGTATCCTCTTCAAGCTTGTGTAAAAATAAAAAGGTACTTACCAGAAATGGTGAGGGAAAATGGAAGTTATTCATCAGTTGTGTCGGTAGTATGTCACTCTTGAACATGACACTTGTCTGCAGTTCGTGTCGGGTTGGGATATATTCACTCTGTCACTTTGCCTCCATGGGTTTGGGAAATCCGTTTTCCTCTCATTTGATTATAAATCTTGTTAACATGACCTCTGATCCTATTTGAGTCAAATGCTGCCAAATTCTAGAATCGTGTTGTCGATATGTTCAAGAACAAATCCTTCTGCAGTTTGTACATTCCCTGATCCTCTGTTTCATTCTTGATTCACACTCATATTACCTTCTATGTTTCGTGTCGATGATGTGGGATTCATTATCACCCTCCTTCGATGGATCGCTTCCTGTCGACTTCATCTCATTATCCGGGAAGTTGATCTAGAGACTCCTTTCTGGTACCTTAGAGCTCGCATGCCCTAATGGCAAGTTCTTCGCATTTGACGATAGGTTCACATCATTGGCCTTCAATCGGGTGATTTCACGGGTGTTCAACTTTAGCTCACTATTCACATTCCGTGGATTGTACTAGTAGTACCTTGAGAGCCACTGACATTATGGGTGGTTTCTCTCGCACTTATTAACATTTCACATCATTGACCGGTAATCAAGTGATTTTGTAGAATGTTCGACTTCAACACTTCTATTCACATGTTGGAATTTGTACTTTTATCGGGTGGTGTTGGAGTGCAAGACCCTGGGCTTCAATCAAAAAAGTCTAGGTTGCGAAGAGTGATGAGTCATTCATGATTATACACATGATTCTTTAGACGAATGGCTGTGACCATATCGTGGGTTATCTTGTTTTGATCCTCTCTATATAGATGGTTGTGCCCATACCATGGATCTATCTCATATGATACCTTCATTCGGATAGTTGCGTCCATGTCGAGGATCTATGCACATGATCCTATTCTTGATGGATAGCTACGCCTATACCATGGATTCATGTATTTTCAACAGAGATTTTAGCTATGTATATATTCTTTATTTGTAGGTCTCCCAACAACAGCGTCTAGTTTCTTTCACGTACTTGTAAATCATTTCACCGCTCACTCATGTTCAGACTTCATACTTTAGGGGGAATTTGTTACACAGTAATTTGTCATTGTCCCTGAAATCCCCATCTTGCACATTGGAGGGTCATTTCTGTGACCAATAATCAGTGTCATGCCTTGCAAATTACATCCTTACATCCCCTTTGATGAAGGCAACATTCCCTCTGTTGACCATTTCCTAAGCAGACCACTAAAAATACCTGTTTTTTCCTTGGCGTTGGTAGCCCGTTATTCCCTTGTGCCAATGAGGAAAATTAACATTGAGCCCATGCCAGTTGGTGCTCTATCCCAGCTAAGCACCCGTGCCAATCGTGTTTTGGAAAGTTTTTAAAAAAATAGAAGCTAAGTTTCAATCAAAACAACTTCGTGGATGAGTCATAGGGAGTGGTTCGACTGAATAACCATGACCTTCCTCCTTTGGCCTCTTGTTTCCACCTTATGGGGAAACATCCCAAGGGATAAGGCCTCCCTTCCACTATTGTAGGGATCCCAACCTCCTCCTCTCCTCTATAAATACAACCATCTTCCATTGATGTGCTGGTTGGACATGTTCTAGTTGAACAGATAGCTAAAAAAGTTAGCATAGAAAAGAAGAAATCATAGCTTCAGGAGAATAGTGCAGAGTGTGATTTTTTTTGCGTGATTGGGAACATAGTGAGATCTTGGACCTTTGTGTGTGAGAGTTTTGCAAATGTGCTTGGATACGGACCCGCCGAAGGAGAGCCTCAACATCAAGGCTTGGTTGTAAACTCCCCTTGTCTTTATCATAATAAAATGCATCTGATGTTTATCTTCCACTCTCATTTACATTTATAATGAGATTTCTAACATTCCTTGATTAGTTAGATAGGTTGTAATTGCTTTTGTTTTTGTCATGGTTTTACGCTTGTCATGGTGTCTTGATTTTCTGTACAGGTAATTGAATTTTGGTATCAGCGTTTGTCGAGTTTGAGAAGAGCGACGGATCAAGAAGCTTCGACGGAAGACGACAACATAACATCAAAATGAGGTAGGACATATTCCTTGCTCTAAATCTCATTTACAATCTAGGAAGGTAGATGTTAGTATGTTCCTGTAGTTGCTAGACCCACCCTAGGGCTAGAGGGATCGCCTCTGTCCGTAGAGGGGATTTACCTGGACAAAAAACACAGACTCAGATGATGCCTTGTTTCTTATCTACGAGAACCAGATTAGATACCCATTTTTTCAAAGGAACGAGATAGATGAAACCAACATGTAAGATATTTTCGACTTTTGTATTGATAGCTGCTACTTTGCGAGGGTGGACAAGTCAGAGCCTTTACCAAACAGACTTGGCATTGTTGTAAATCTTGATTTTATGCTCAAATATAGAAGGATCCATGTCAGGAATTTCATTGTAAGACCTAGCAAAAACATCGCGAAACTCGTTAAAAAGGGATGTGAAGTGTGCAATTTCCTCCAGACTGCAATCTGCTCCAATATATATATTTTCCACGATACCCATTTTGACCGAGATATATATGAGCATGGTATTAGAAAGATCGCCCATGTTGCCTTTCACATCGATAATTTGAACATTCGTATACGCAGATGGAATGATCTCAGGCGGGTTGAAAGATGATATTTGTATAGTAATTGCGTCAGAATCATACATCGAAGTGTGAAGGTGAAAATATCCCCAAGGCCCTTCTTCTAGATACATGATCTCTCGAATAGCTTCGTCCATAGGCAAGACTTCATCGAGGAGATCCTTAGAAGGAAATTTGTTTGGCGAGAGGGTGGTACCATTGGTCGAAACCAAAGTAGTGGAGGATTAAGATGATTATTGGATTGCTTGATAAGCCAACTCAGCTGGTGATAGTGGCATCTGATCTCTGTAGGAATCAATTTTTGAAGGTGTTGATAGGATCCAGGGGTCAATAGATCCATCTAAGATAGTGAATATCATTGAAGCCATGTGTGGAACCTCAGGAAGTGGGAGAGGAAAGAAACCCATTAGGAAATATGCCTTAAGAAGACCGGTACTAACACTGATAAAAGAGTTAGAAACTCCTCCTACTAAGGGCACAATGCTGCTAGGTAATGTGGAATAATTAGGGGTACAAAAGGATAGATGGTCCAATGTAACTATCTTCCCATCCAATGGAAAAAGGATGAGTCGGAAAACTGAAGAGACAATGGCAGTCATCGCATAAGACCAACTGTGACCCAAAAGAATATTATAGTCAAGATGACGATCTACGACTTCAATGTCCACAATTATTGTTTTCCCGCTAAGTGTAATGGGGTAGCTAGCAAGGTAGCCTTTTGTGAGGAAGTTGCGGCCATTAAATGCTTTGAGGGAATTAGACAATGTAGACAAATTAGGAGAACCCAAAGCAAGCCAACACGCAGTTGACATTACGTAGGTCGAAGTGCCTTCGTCTATGAAAGTGCGATGGATTGGCCTCCATTTCGACACAACTTGAACCTAGAAATCAAGTTGGTGTGAAAGGCAAGGTTTACATTTTTCCATGTTGAATATGGCTAGCATAGAGTCCTGGGGGTCAATTCCACCAATGGCCGAAAGCAGAGCTTTCCTTTGCACTAGGCAAGTTTGCAACACTTCAAGTGTAGACATAGCTGACAGTTCTTGCACCAAGTCTTTGACAATGTTTTACTTCTGGGAAGCATGTGAAGAGGTGTTATGAGTCATGTTTCGAAGGGTCCCTTTGAGGGGATGAATGACAGGGTCAACAATAGGCCTTTTAATATGAATATCGTTAGGCAAAGGTGGATTTGAACTTGAGCCAAGTTCGTGAGCATCAATGACTAGATTTCCATAGGTTTTGGCTCAGGTTTGGAGTTCAATAGTCTCCATGCCACAAATGGAAGATGATCCTTCACCGAAAGGATGAGCACCACCATTTCCCCTTGGCGAGGGTTGTTGTGGGTTTGCAACCATGTGTTGTTGTTGTTGTGGATTAGGGAAAGGATTGCGAAGGATGGAAGGTGTTCTTCCAGAGTCCTTTTGTGTGATAAAATATGTGCATTACTGTAGCTGAGGACATTTATATGTCAAGTGGTCCTCCGCACAAATTTTGCAATGGAATTTGATAGGTTTATCCTTTCCTTTGTCATTTTTACCAGTGTTTCTCTGATTTGGATTATTATGAGTGTTGGGATACTCTTTAGAAGGATCAGTCTTTTTCTTATTCTTCTTGTTCTTACCACTAGGTTTTTGTGTAGACTGCATAGAGTGTACCTCAGTGGTGGGAAGAGTAGCCGATTGGGTAGGGGCAGTGGAAGCCAAATATGGCTGGGCAGCATGCCCTCTGAATTTTTTTATAGCTACACTGGAAGTTGTACCAACGAGGTCGTCGGCATGCGCTCTAGGTAGATGAGTAGCGGGAGGATTCGGGTTGCTAGGGTCATGGGGGAGTAATTCATACAACGTGCTAGATTAAAAATAGATGAGATCTAGATGATGTGCATGAGGGATGGATTGATCCTCTGTGACCGCACCAGATAGGAAAACGTCCTTAGCAAGGGGTGGCAAGAGTGACTTGCAAAACCAGTTCGATGATAGATGATCCAGGATTGGTGCTTTGACTAGCCTCCTCCTACATCTCCATTAATGAATGTGATCAGAGATGTGGGTGGCATTGTCTTGGCGTAGCGAGGTTAAGAGTTCCATTCTGGTTTCCTATTGGATAGGTAGTTGAAATTTCTTAAGAAATTTCATTTCTAAGGCACCAAAAGTATTCACAGCAGCTCGTTGTAACTCTATTTACCATTTGGTAGCATTTCCTATGAGAGTGTGGGGAAAGAGCCTGAGCCAAATACTATCGTCCACCGTGGAATTAGAAACATACCATAAATGAAAGGTGGTGATATGTGTAGCCGAATCCTCCCCTAGTTTCCCTTCGAACTTAGGGATGTTTGATGGAATCTTATGCAGTACAAGAGGCAAAAACGGGTTATAATTTATGGAATCGTTGGTAAATTTATATAGATCGGGGATGTATAAAGCTGCAAAGAATGGAAATTGTGTTGTTTCCCCCGAGTCTAACCAAGGAGGTGTGGGTTGACCATTTAGACCATAGGGTTCTCCCATAAAAGTGTTTCTAACAGAATAAGTAGCATTAGGGGAATTTTGAAGTCTAAAATGGGCCTCCTAAGGAAACAATAAAATAATAGCTAAATCAATAAAATAATATCTATCAATTTGCAATTCACTTTTTGCACCACAATCAATGTAACCATGGTTAAATTCAATTTAAAAGTTGTACCAAAATAAAATTAATAAAAAAATTGTATTGATGTTACTATAAATAAGAATGAGTTTTTCAAGAAAAAGTCATTATTATTTAACAACTAATGCATTTGTCCTTTGTACTTAAATAACTTAAAATAAAATATAAATATAAATTCATAAATTATTAATTATATAATATGTTATTAATTAAAATTTATATTATTTAAATTGTATAATGACATGTAATTAATGTAGTATATAAAAAGAATATAATAAATGTAATATATTATTTTATGTATGAATTTTATTCAAAAAATGTGAAATGACATTTAAAATGAGTACTTTACTTTGAATTTAAAAGTACTTAGAGCACTACCATGGTTAACCATGAAAATAATATAATAAATGCAATATATTATTTTATGTATGAATTTTATTCAAAAAATGTGAAATGACACTTATTATGAGTACTTTACTTTGACTTTGAAAGTACTTAGAGCACTAACATGGTTAACCATGAGTTTTTATCCACCATTGAGAATGTGATGAGTAAGTACCTTTAACTCTAGCAATGCCACCTCAACCATTAGGGATGATATCATCCCCTAAAATGTGATTGGTTCTCATAAAGTGAATTTTGATTGTACAATTTCCTTAGGAGGCCCATTTTAGACCTCAAAATTCCCGTAATGGACTTTGCTAATAATAATTTCTAGCTAGTGGAGGTGTAGGGATGTAAGGTTGTTTCCCATAGGGGATATTGTACTAGGGGACAAATAGCTGTTTTACCCCATGGTAATAGTTGCCCCGTTTCCCCAATTGATTTTTCAAAATGGTCGCCCTAATAGACACGATAGAGTTAGCTTGTGGCATACTTCTAGTCGCATAATTTACCAATGGCATAGAACCTACACCATAAGGTTGACCACTAAGAGGAATGGAATTAATAATTGATGGGCCTTCTTGTCCCATAGAATGTAGGGGTACAGAAGTGCCCCTTAGCATATAAGTGTTGGTAACACTGCCCCTTGGCATAGTAGCCAGGGGTTCGAACTCAACAATGGATTCCAACCAAAAGGGTTGTTGAAGGGAACCGTGGTAGCCCCACTAGTGGAAGCAAAAGCTGAAGGTCTAGGAGCAGACATGATAGTAGCAGATACTAACGAGTTCAGAATTCTTCTCACAGCTGTTGTGACCAATTTTCTAGGACCATGCATATTCTGGTGACCAAGGTTTCTTTTCATATGTGAACAACTAACAACTAGTGGGGAAGATGTTGGTGGAACCGAGTTGGCCACTAGCGATAACGACCCATAGGTCTCCTGTTGTGTAGTGGATGTGGGTGCAACCGAAGACATGGCTGGTACTGGTGCTACCTAAATCAAAAGTAGCCTGAATGGGTCAACGAAAGGACGATTATAAGGAGGTATAACTCCTTCAATGAAAGTATCCTTAGGAAACTCTGTATTGTAAGGAGCAATGTGAAAATTAGGGGTCAAAACTCGAGACTGCTCTTTCGAAGAAGGCACTAGGTCACCAAGACTCGACACCTCCCCATGTGTCAATGGATGGAGACCATGCTTCCACCTAGAAAGATGACAAGGGTCGAAGGACACCACTATGACCAATTAATTTTATCAAAATTTTAATGTGATGTATTATTAATTCTCAATGATAGTAGAACCAAACACCTAAAAAAAAAGAACTCTAAATTCAATCAATCAAGCAGCCAGAGAGGTAAGACTCTGTTTGAGTACTACCGTTTTTTGGAGATGAAACCTAGTATCACAATAGAATATAGAGAGAGCTGGTCATATTTATAGTTACGGTTACTCTTGAGCTTCACTGAACCTCAGATAATGGGGCCAAGCACTCTCGTGAAGATAGTACCCTCCCAAAAACCAAAGACAATGTAGGTCCATCTATGTCAAGTACCACGGAAGCCTGACCTAGTCACCTTGTTTACATCCATAGAAGTATGGAAACTATGAATAACTCAAATCACAGACAGTATGAGGGGGGTCACGGTCATAGACAACATGTTGTATGAGCAGAACACATAGATATCCGATCTAGTTTATGTTGAAGTTTGCAACAATAAACAGTGAAATTGGCATTTGGGAACAACATGATAACACCTACACTAGCATGGGACCAGGAGGTCCAAGAAGCACCTACACTAAGGTGGGACCAGGAGGTATAAGCAACATCTAAAGTAGGGTGGGACCAGGAGGTCCAAGAAACACTTACACTAGGGTGGGACCAGAGGTCCTAGAAACACCTACAATGGTGTGGGGTTAATTTGGTGCATGTCTATCTTAATTTACCCTTAATTAAAATGGACAATAAAATGTAATATTATCTCATAATCACTTGTAATATTTATCTAAGTGTGGTAAACTTAGTTAGATCATGAATTTCGAGTTGAGGATAGTTGGTGAGGAATGCAGAGTAATTCTAGTTGTAACAAAGTTTGAAGTGTAGTTGGTGCATTAGTTTAATGCATGTGTAATCGGTTAACTAAATTAAGTGAGTTAAAATCAGTTTAACTAGTTGTAACTGATTGTTGCACTAGTGAGAGGTCAAATGAATTAAACAAGATTTAATTCACATGTATTGATCTATCAAGAAAATGATGATTTACTATTAATGGCTGCATGCATTTCAGTTCCAGTGGAGACTCAGTTGAGACAAAGGTTAAAGGGAAGTGTGACTATTCGTTGTGATATTAGCAGGTTTCCCAGGTGCAGTTAAAACACCACATGATGCCCATGATACTCAGCACAGTTGAGGAAGGTTGAAATTCCTAAAGAATAGTGTTATCACTGGAAAATCATACAAGCAAAGGTGACATTATTTAATGTCAGGCAGAAGGATTTACAGGGCAGAGAAACATTAAATAATCCTAAAATATTTAAAAATCTCTAAGGTTTAAAAGGAAAAATCAAATTGTGTACAAGAATAACCAGTCAAATGTGCCTTTGCACGCCTTTTGCTCAAAAAAGTGCGCAATATTGGGAGTGGAGGAAGTCACTTTCTGGGACCACAAGGCACACTCCAGGACATTGATTCCACACTTGAGGCTGCCTAAGGACAACCACCCATGCCTCCTTCGGACATCAAGGGAGTGCACAATGGAATAAATGTGGCACACAATGGAATCAACCTCCTCTTTTGGGTCACTATCCACAATCTACCAAGAGAGGGAAGGAGGATTTGAATTCTCCTATAAAAGGCCACCAAGAGATGAACAAGAGGAGAGCACATTGTTATGTTGGCCAGAATTTCCCCAAGCAATACCAGTAGTGTGTGATTCGGATCAGGGATAGAAGGTAATTAGTTGTTGGCCATCCAACAACTCCAGTCCACCATAGTAGAGAGAGGGAGACTTTGTGCCAAGGCAGCTCGGAATTAAAGACATCCTTGCATCGGGACTTAGAACCCCTAGTTCTAAGGGCCCCTTGGAAAGTGGGTTAAATTTTCATCCTCATTTCCTACTAGCACTCAATAAGAGGGGACGTAAGAACCACTGTTTGGATTATTGAAGTTGTTTGACTCTATTTAGATATTTTGTTTTATTTGTTTTAGTTTTAGTTTAGTTTTATGTTTGAATATGCATGTTATATCTCTATCTAGTATGTTTATGTTTTAGCATGTTCCACTAACTTTCTTGACTCCATCTATTTTCTGCTTGTGACCAATAAATTAAGAGGTAAAAACCACCCCCCTTTAGTTGGTGTGATTTCGTACATTCATGCTCCAAACACACTAACATAGGATTGGCACCTCCGGTAACTTTTATTTCCAATTTTATGTGGTTGTTCCTTTTTGCAGAGACCTCCATCTTTGCTGTGGAGTTGGGTTGGAATTGCCCCCTTTCTCTCCTTCATTTCCTGGTTCATCCCTAGTGACAGAGTGAAGCAGAAGAGCTCCCAAAATTACTCTGCAGGAAATTTGCGCGCATTCCTCACAGACAAGCGTGCCCCCATTGCACACATTCAGAAGTGAATTGCATGCATAAATCATGCCTATCTCAGCCTTTTGCGCGCAAAAAACATAAGTGAAATTTTCTCCAATATTTCAATCTTTTTCTTCTTGTAAAAGTGACTGGAAGCCCATAATACACTTGCTAGCACTGGTTGAGGTGCCCCACAACCTATTACAAATCACTTTTAGCTGCTTTTAGTAGTTTTAGGTGGTTTTTTGTTTCAAGTTGTTTTTTGCAAAATTAACACATAGTTTAAGTAGGAGGCAAATTAATTTGCATTCCGAAATAATTTATGTTTTTCAAATTTAGGTACCAAAACACCTGGGTAAATAGCCAAAGTAAGTCGCCCAAGTCCACACATGCTTAACTATTTCCTTTTCTAGTGTAAATTCATTAGTTTAGTTCAATTTTTGCACTAGGATTTAGGGACTAGGATCAAATTGTCGATATAAGACCAAGTAATCTCTGCTGCCTTTGCACCCTCTAGTGATCCTAGGCAAGCATATGAACACTCTCTATTCAAAACTCACCATCTCCCTATAATTGATCACATAGATTAACTAGGAAAAATAGAAAGCGACCCATATCCACGCATGCTTTTATTTTGAGCAAGGAACAATAGAACATAGTTTAAATAGGGGATTTTGAAAAGGATCATCGCATATCCACACATTCAAATTATGTGCTTGTTCACTTTTTGCTCACACACATCCACACCCTAAACAAAGAAAAGACACCTAAAACTAGCTTAAGAAAACTAATCCAGGTGGATATTGGTGGCCACCTGCCTATTCCACTTGGGGCCCCACCATTGTCTCCTTCAATTTTTCATTTTCGGAACAACTTACTATTTTTAGCAGTTTTTTGGGTCCTGAACTTCCGGAGCCATTTTGAGGCCCTAAATGACGTTTTTTGGGCATCATTTTTTCGAAAAAGATGATTCCATTTTAGAATCGATATTTTTGGCTACAATTATAGTACTCAGATAGATATTTCTATCGATGTATCATATGCATCAAAAGGATATCATATGCCAAAGTTACGTCCCCGGGAAGTTGAAACACTAATTTACCCAAACGGGGCCCATAGTTTTTGCGCTTCATCTCCTAGGGTTAGGTTTTTGGATGTTTAGAGTTCTCCATTGTTTCTCAATAATAAATAGGCCCTCGAGCCTCATTGTAACACAGTTCAGAGGTCTGTAGCCACCACATCTCTTCTCAGAGATTCGCTACTAGCACCCTAGCTAGTTTATTTCCATTTTGTCTGTAAGCAAATTTCAGTTCTATGATATTAATAAAATGAAGTGTTATTTCTACTGCATCTTTGTATTTATGGTTATATGTGTATTCTATTGCGTTCCTGCATAAATCCTGATCAATGGTATTAGAGGGGTCTGCTTTTTCTCGATCCTTCTTTGCATGTCCTCGACAAGGTCGGGGTATAAGGAGTTACGGCTCGATCTGATGGAACCTTTGCAAGATCAGCCTTGCAAACACTGAGGGATGCCCATGGGGGATGAGAAGAAAGATGAGGGAATAGGAGATCCTATCAAAATATTTCTCAAGGAGGCCCTCGAAAAATAAAGGAACGTGATGATGGATAACTTTGCCCAAATCCTTGAACGACTGCCCACCAGCGGCACATATGCATCCAGCAGCCACTCTAGAGGTGCAACTCCCTTTAAAGTACAAGTAAACTTTGACATTCCCATATTTGAGGGTCAAATAGATGCAGATGCCATATATATAAATGGTTGAATCTATTAGAAGGATATTTCTTGGTTCATGACTTTTCCGACCAGGAGAAGATTATTTTTGCACTCCTCAAAGCTACCCCCCATGTCAAGGACTGGTGGGAGACCTATTGTGAGAAAAAGGATGAGACAGAACCCTCTCTGTTCTCAGCAGGACCCACTTGGAATTCTTTCCAAGATGCCATCAAGGAACAATATTATCCCGTGGGGAGCTATGAGGACAAGTACATATAATGGACCACGTTGCGGCAACACAGGGATCAAGATTCAAGACGTGCATGAGCTAAAGAATCTGTTCCATACCCTGTGCAAAAAGTTGGGTATCAAAGATTCAGAGAAACATTTGGTGTTAAAGTATCGTGGTTTTCTATGCAGATACATTCAGGAGGAAATAGATTTCCTCGACATCTCCTCACTTGGTACGACATACCAGTATGCTTCCAAGATTGAACAGAAATTCAAACAGAAGAAGTGATACTTTGGATCTGCGAATCAAAAGCAAGGGAAAGGTGCCCTCAAACTGCAAGCCAAAGGAAAAATCCAAGGCATGGTGGCCCAAGACAACCTGCCAAAGCCACAAGAAAATAACAACACCGCAAAGCCAAAGAAAGACATGGGAAAGTGGTGTGAGTTCCATAAGAGCTCCACTCACAACACAAATGAGTGTCGGGCCAAGCAGTGACTGGTGCCTGAGATGAGGGCTTCTGAATCAGATGCATGCTCTGACTTTGAATCAGAACCTAATAAGGGGAATGACAAAGGGAAGCAGATTATTGATGCAGAACCCAATGCCACTGTTTCCACTACGAAGATCCAGAAGGAGGAACCAGAAGATCTAGAGGAGGCAAAGCATCTCTTCCACTCCCATATGTGGGTAAAGGGTTCCTCGCTACAGTTCATTGTCAGCAATGGGAGCCAAAAGAACCTCATTTCAGCAGATGTCATGAAGTGGTTGGGCTTGCCAACCACAACACATCCACAACCATACACCATCGAGTGGCTTCACCAAGGACGATATCTCAGCATCAGCCAGTAGTGCCACCTTCCCTATAGCATCAATCCCTTCACAGATGAGGTATTTTGTGACATTGCTCCTATTGATGTTTCTGATTTATTATTAAGCCAACCATACTTGTGGAAGTGATATGCTATGTATGAGTCCCGACCTTGCATTTTTATTGTTACTTTGGGAAATAATTTGTACAGGATACCAGAGGTACCACTACCTCCCACTATCTCTTTGGTTACTGCAAAACAATGCAGTAAGATCATTTCCCAAACCAGGAAATTTTTTTTCCTGATGATCCACCCCCAGGGCAAGAAGAATATTGTGGCCATGACCTCCAGGCATGGCTCCTCTGCACGAAAAAAAACAAATGTACAAGGTATTGGAGGAGTATGGGGACATCTTCACATCACCCATAGGGTTGCCTCTACACTGTCAGGTCAAGCAACCCATTGACTTGACCCTAGGTGCGCCGCTACCCAATGGACCGATCTATAGGCGCTCTGTTCTAGAAAATGATGAAATCAAGAGGAAGATTTAGGAGCTACTGCAGAAAGGTCACATCTGGCCAAGTTCATCTCCCTGTGGGAGCCCGATCCTATTGGTACAGAAGAAGGATGGCACTTGGAGACTTTGTATTGACTATTGGGCACTGAACAAGATCACTGTCAAGAATAGGTACCCGATCCCACAGATTGATGACCTTCTGGACCAACTCAAAGGGGAAAAATATTTCAGTAAGATCGACTTTAAGTCTAGGTATCACCAGGTACCAATCGAACCCTTTGATGTGTGGAAGACTGCCTTCAAAGCCAAGGAGGGCCTTTTCGAATGGCTCTTCATGCCTTTCGGGTTGATGAATGCTCCCGCAACCTTAATGAGGTTGATGGATGACATCTTGCATCCATTCACCAACTCACTTGTAGTGGTGTACTTGGATGACATTCTGATCTTCAGCCAGACTTGGGAAGAGCACCTTCACCACATCCGAGAAGTGCTCCAAACACTACGACAATGCAAGTTGTGTGCCAATTTCGAGAAGTGCACTTTTGGGATGACCCAGGTTCAATATTTGTGATACATTATTGATGAAATGGGGGTGCATGTGGATCCAGCCAGGATCTAAGTCATGCAGGATTGGCCAGCCCCAACCACTCTAACAGAGCTTCACAACTTTCTGGGTCTTGCTAATTTCTACCACAGGTTCGTGTTGGGATTATCTCATATCACATGGCCCTTGAGTCAAGTCACCAAAAAGATAAATTATTTTGGTCATAATCTCAATAGAAAGCATTCGTAGAATTAAAACATCACCTCTGTTCTGCCCCAGTTCTCACATTACCAGACTTGCAACAACCATTTGAGATTGAGATAGATGCCTCTGACTATGCTATTGGGGTAGTTCTTACTCAACAGGGGCATCCAATGGCATATCACAATGAGACATTGTCTGACACAGTTCGAAAGTATCCACTTATGACAAAGAAATGTATTCCATTGTGCAGGCTTGTCGACAATGGAAGAATTACATTTTGGGGAAGGAAAAAATCATCCACATAGACCACCGACCTCTGCAATTCATACAGACACAAGGGAAGTTACAAAATGATCACCATCAAAAGTGGTCCACATATCTACAAAAATTTCATTTGAACATCAAGTACAAGAGGGGTAGCACCAATAATGTTGTCGACTGCCTCAGTCGACCACCAATCATGGCCATAACCACAGTTCTCAACTCTTGTGGGCACGAGACTTCTGATTGGCTACTTCTCTACAAGAGCGATCCAGAATTCAGCCACACATACAAGGCACTCTTGGGGGTACGCAAGTTCCAAATTTTCACCTCCAAGTTGCACTGTTATGTCACCTGGGACACATTTGTGTTCCTTCAAGTGAGTGTGCCAAGATGATATGGGAAGCACACTACAGTTGAGTCGCTGGGAATTTTTGGGTCGAAAAAACAGTGGCAGTATTGCATAAGTATTTCTATTGGATGAACCTTTGACATGATGTCGGGAAGTACATCAGATCCTGCACTTATTGCGCCATTGCCAAATCGACCATCAAGAAGCAAGGGCTCTATACTCCACTACCTACCCCTACTCGACCTTGGGAATCCATCTCCATTGATTACATGTCAGGCCTTCCTTCTACTAAGCATGGAAATGACTGTGTTTTCGTGGTTGTCGACAGATTCTCGAAGATGGCCATTATGGTGGCCTGCAAAAAGAATATCACAGCAGAAGCCACTGCTAAACTCTTATTTGAATGAGTGTGGGTTCACTTTGGGATCCCACGATCTATCATATCATATTGCGACAGCAGATTCCTCAGCACATTTTGGTCTAGCCTCTGGTCAATGTTGGACACCAAGCTCACCAAGTCCACAGCTTTCCATCCCCAAACTGATGGCCAGACAGAGGTCGTCAACAAGATGATTATACACATTCTATGCATGTACAATTCAAAGCATCCATACACATGGGATGAGAGCCTCCCTTATGTAAAACACAGTCCACAACCCCTTTTAGTGGGCTTGGTATTCTAGCCACTATTTCCCATTGACATAGCCATGCCATTTGCGGCTACTCCAGTCAATTCGGCTCATGTCCAGTCTGAAGCTGAAAAAGCAAACAACTTCATCGAGTGCACTCAGCACATCCGCCAACAGGTTCATGACATATTGGATAGAGCCAATGCTAAGTACAAGCAACAACATGATCAACATTAGGTGCCAACACAACTTCTAGGTGGGTGACAAAGTGTGGCTACATTTGCCGAAGGAGCGCCTCACTGGACCCCACTGCAAGCTTCATCCGCTCTGATATGGGTCATACACCATCACTAACGTTATAGGGAAAAATTACTTCGAGCTCATTATTTCACCATTCCCTAGTCTGCACCCATTATTCAATGTAGACCGCCTTCATCCCTAATTCCCACCTCTACTGGACACCTCTGACATTGCAGAAGAAATCACATCAAAAAGAGTTAAACCCAGACTGCATGGAACAGGCCACCATATATTGTATCATGGACATGCAAATTAAGAACACTCACCAACGGAAGATCCAACTTTATCAGGTTGTCAAAGATGGCCAAATCCTGCACCAAGGCAAGTGGTTCACCAGGGACCAAGTTCAGCAGAAGTTTCCTCATCTCATGGAGGAAATCAATGTAATGGGGACCATTGCTACCTAAGGGGGGAGGAATGATCCAGGTGGATATTGGTGGCCACCCACCTATTCCACTTGGGGCCCCACCATTGTCTCTTTCAGTTTTTCATTTTCAGCACAACTTACTATTTTTAGCAATTTTTCGTGTCCTGAAGTTCCGGAGCCGTTTTGAGGCCTGTTTGGTCAATTTAGTGTGTCCTAAATTGCTGCATTTAATTTTTCAATCCGGGATTCGTAAGTTGATGAAGTGTGGCGCACTATATGTGCAAGATAACCTATTTCTTAACTTTTTGTCGTTTTTGGTTTTCTAAGATGAAATGGAAATCCTAAAATGAAAACAAGTATGGCTATGTTTGTTCAAGGAAATGATATCCTCTATAATGATTTACCAACTTGAAACTTAAAAAAGGAATTTGAAATTTACAATGACAAAACTTGAAAGGAAATGAAAATATGTTGTTGAAATGAAAAGGTGCTGCTAGTCTAATGAATCAAAACAGTGAACTAGTAGGCATGAAACCAAACTATTCTTGCTGCTGTCTAAACACAAAATAAATTATGCTGAAAGAAATCCAAAATTTGCAATAAAGTAAATCTAAATCAATTTACATCAACTTGTCTTCTGATCCCTCATCATTAGTCCAGCGATGATTTTCGGAAGTAACCATAAACAACTTGAGTAACTGATATCTAACTTGCAGAAAGTAAACTAATATCAAACCATACATTCATAATTCAATCCCTCACCATCAGTCCAGCTGTGGCTTTCGGAGGTAACTGAATATGTCATGCACAATTTAATATATCTAAATTTGCAGAAAGGAAACTAATACCAAACTACACATTTCATAATACAATCCCTCACCATCAGTCCAGCTGTGGCTTTCGGAGGCAACTGAAGATGTTATGAGAAGTTTAATATATCTAAATTTGCAGAAATGAAACTAATACCAAACTACACATTTCATAATACAATCCCTCACCATCAGTCCAGCTGTGGCTTTCGGAGGCAACTGAAGATGTTATGAGCAGTTTAATATATCTAAATTTAACTACTGAAGCAAATGAGCAAAACTGAATTAAACAAAGAAGTACTGAAATTAAACAGAAACTAAGAAAAACAAATTAGCAGCAGAACAATGTTAATTCCATGTCATTAGTCAAAAAGCTATGAAAATGCCCGGGCTGCCTATCTATAACCTGAAACAAGAACACTGATTAGTGATTAATAACATAAAACATGAAAGACAAAAGTGAAATGGAAAGCATGAAAGTTTATAAACAGAAATGAAGCATATGTATCATGAAAAATGCAATGTATAAACATGTGAATGGATTATGGTACAATGAGCTTTAAAGAAATGAAATAAGAACTATACAATAATGCACAGAACCTTGGCAAGTGCAGGGGCCCTCTACACTAGCCTTGGCAATAATCTTCAAGTACGAATTATGTTGGAAAACAGAGTCTTCTTATATTAAAATGCAGTCATAACAGTAAGGTAGTATTACGGCACTAAGGCAACGTAATTACATTACAGAGCAGACTAATAAAAGATAACAGAGACTAATCGAGACTAACTCTATATGCGTATGCAAACACGTTATATATAACAAAAGAAATATAACTGTCTCCTAAAGTTTATGCTGGTGGAGAACACGTAGACCATTACGTCCACGGATCTAGGATCATGGCCGTGTTGGAAAATAAATCTATGAGGAGTGGATGCTTGAATTCGGCTATGGAGCCATGTACAGATGTCGACTTGTCCTCCGCAACTCAGAAACGGCCATATGAACCTTCACGTGACACAAAACAGAGTCCTGTCACCGTGAGACTCTATGGTTGACTTCCATTTGGACGCCTTTGACCGCAGCTTCTTTAGATGAGTTTTCTCGAGCCAATAGGACACGAACCATGTCCACATCATTTCTGACTTGCCCATGTGGCTCGTTTTTCCTGTAGACACCTGTAACATAGAGTTTCACAAAATGGCTGCGGAAAGTTGCAGCAGCTGCGGAAAGTGGGAAGATTCCGCAGCTAAATGAAAAAAATCTAAATCAAACAGCAGACACAAAAATATAATTAAAAACCATGTTAGATGCTCTTTTGTAATTAATATACAATGATATTGACAATTTGGGAGGTTCAGGTGAGTGAAAAAGGTATAGAAAAGTGTATGGAAAAGATGCAGAATTGAGACTCAACATACCCCCATTGTGAAGGTGTTGCATGTCCTCATGCAACCAAAATTTTGATATTCCTTCATTAGTTCATATGCCTTGACACTTCAGCCAGCACATCCAATCCTCTCCTCCTCTTCTTTGGTGCTGCCAACATTCTGGGTTTCTTCATTAAGCACCTAAATTTGATATTAACCAGTGCTCTGCTTAACTTCTGGCATTTCCTTTTTAATTTCTTGTTCTTCTTCTGCCATATTCCCAGATGTAGCATGGTATTATCATGAATGATTTTGTCCAATTTACCTTGTTCCTTCAATGTCTCATTTTCATTTTTGATGTGCCTATTTAAAAGCTCTAGCTCAAAGATTTCATGTTTTAGTGATTGGACTAAATCATCCTGTACTGTATGAGGCTGAATGGACGAAGTACTGGGACCTGTAGCTGCCTTTTCCAAATATTCTATATAGTCATATACTTCCTGCTGCTTGGGGTCTATATCAGGTGTCATTTTTATTGGGTTGTCCCCAAAATGTCGTGAAGGAGAGTTATCTTCAAAATCTGGCTGAGGAGGGCTCACATCAACATCTTGCTGAGAATGGGATGGACTATGTTCAAATTCTGACTGAGAATGAAATGAACCAGGTTCACTAACTGACTGAGATGGACTATAGTCAGCTGGGGACTGTTCAGATGTCTCCTCTCCCAAATCAATGAAATGAGGACCCTTCATTTGCGTTTTCCTCAATTTCCTCTTAAGTTTGCTACTTCTTCTCACACGCTGTGGTACACTATCCTTTTGTTCTTGTTTTCTTTTCTCTGTCTTCTTGACCAAGGATGACTGTTTTTGAAGATAAACTAATCTTTCAGATAACACTTGATGATCTTCTTCTTCAGAAGAAGGAGTTTGATGTATAGCCTCAATAGTTTTCCTCTCTTTTGGTGTTATTGGCTTCTTCCCCTTGATTTCTTTCTTCTTCCTCTTTGACAGTCTCTCTTCCCTATCAGTTCTTTCAATTGTAGTAGTAGGAGTATTTTGAATTTCATCAATTGTTCTTTTTCTCCTACTTCTTTTTGCTGTGCTACCTTCAGGAATTTCTTGAGTAGGAGTAATTTGAGTTTCATCATTTATTCTTTTTCTTCTACTCCTTCTTGTTGTACTACCTTCAGGAATTTCCTGAGGTTCCTCAAAAAAATTTCTAACCAGAAATTGTTCCCATGTGTCTTTCTTTTCCTTTAACTCCTTTTCAATCAAAATTTTTACAAGGCCGTGGTGATATAGATGGGGTTCTACATCTCCCAAATGTTTCTGAACAGTCACGGACATTTTCTTCAAACTATTGAATAGAAAATATGGGAGATTGAGAGTTTGATTATCTAGAAAATTCATCAATAACCTGGTATGGTACATATACATGGACCCAAAGCAGCCTTCACATGTAATGAATTTCTGAACAACTAGCAGTAAAGTAGCCCATTCCTCTTTCAATGCATGCACAGGAATTCCTCTTTTAAAAACAGTTATGTCCATACCTTGGTTTCGTAAGATTGTTCTCCATGCTTCATCACTGATGCTTTTATTCTTAAACCAACGCTCACCCTCTTGAAGAAGTTCCGTGGCTGTTGCTATAGATGCTTCATTGACCGCAAACTTAAGGTCTCCAATCTCTACTTCCAAGCCATTAAACGACCTTGCGAATGCCTTTGTCACTTCTTTATGATAACCTCTAAATTTCTGGATAAATTGCAGCCAATTTGCTTTCTTCAATATATCCCTTACTTGCGGATATCCCTCCATAAACTTAGGTCCTTCCGGTTCTGCTCTTAGCAATTTACCCATTTTTCTTTCTGCTCTTCACAAATTTGCCTGCGTGAGGGTTCAATGGAAATAGAACGGCTGAATGCATGGAGATGAGCACAATGACTGTGGGTAAATGTCAGAGAGTGGTATACAGACTATAGCGTAGTAGAGAATGAAATGGAGTGAACAGAACAGAGAGGGGTTTTCGTGAGCACAACAGAGATACGGCTGTGAGGTTAACAGAGTATAACACATCCGGCAGTGTTTTGAATTTTGGTGGCTGCACAATAAATATGAGCACGTTTAAACAACGGCTATAGATTTATGCGGCTGTAAGAGTCCATGGTCAAATCAACTACGTCTCATTGTCACCGGTGGAATATTGGAACATGAGTGAAGATCGGGGGTTTAATGATGGAACCGTTTGAGAATGAATGCGATAGGATAATATGGAAATCGTGAAAGGTTACGGAATTGTCAATATAATCATTGCACATAATGGATGGAGCTTATGGTTCAGAACTATATAAAAATGTGTTTTTCAATGCTATTTGAAATAAATTTTATTCATACCTTTGGAATCTTTGCCTTTTCCCTTGGTCTTCAACTAGTTACTCTTTATTGGTGTCTTGAATGCTCCATGTCTTCATTTTTTATCCTCTCACCTGCATTTTATTTCATGATTATGGAAATAACATCTGGCTGTACATTTTTTTGAAAACAGAGTTGTAGCTGCGGAATCTGCTTCTGGCTGCGGAAACTGGAGTCAGCTGCGGAAACAGATGTCAGCTGCGGAAACTGACACAGCTATTATTTGGATGAATGGAGATGAAAAGATGACAAATGACCAGATGGAAATGGTCATGAAAAAGAATTTCATTGATGAAATGGAATAAAATGAAGTGAAATGGAGTGAAATGAAATGGAATGAAGTGGAATGAAATGGAGTGGGTGGTCACAAAATTTGTGAAATGAAAGAGAGATTTTTTTTTTTGGAAAATATAGAGTGTCAGGTGTTCCTGATTTTCACCCTATATTTTCTGTATAAGACTGCCAATCAGTGATTGGTTTTCAGGCTTATACAAATATTTTTTATTTTATTTTTTTTTTAGACTGAAAAGAACAAAAGCTAGGCTGGTGGAGAAGAAGAATTCTTCTATACCAGCCTGATTGCAGAACTTTCTTGAAACATTTTGAAAAAATCCTCTTTTGAGAGTGGCTTATGATAAATTTTCAATCTATGGCCATTCACCATAAGAGGATTTTGAAACTCATCAATGGTCTTGATTCTTACCACTCCATTGCTAAATATCTTGTCAATCTCATATGGCCCAAGCCAATGAGTCTGAAATTTTCCTTGAAAATATTTAAACTTGGAATCAAATAACAATGCCCAATCTCCTTCTTGAAACTTCTTCTCTTTGATGTACTTGTCATGCCATTTAGCTCTTTGATATTGAACTAGATCAGTTCTTAAAATTGCCTCTTATCTGATCTCATCTAGCTCATTCAACTGCTCCATTCTATGCTTTTGGGCTTCTGATAAGTCCATCCCCAACTGAACTGCTATCTTGAAGGTCTTGACTTGGAACTCAATAGGGAGCAAGACTTCTTTCCCATAAACAAGTTCATAGGGAGAATGTCCTGTTGTATTTCTCCATGTAGTTCTGTAGGCCCACAAGGCTTCAGGAAGCCTTTCTGCCCAATCTCTTCTATGTAGATGAACAGTTTTGGCGATGATACTTTCAAGAAATTTATTCATGGACTCCACTTGACCATTTGCTTGCGGATGGTAAGGAGTAGATCTTATGTGCTTGATTTTGTATTCTTCCATCAACTTCTCCACCAAGTTGGATGTGAATTGGCTCCCCTGATCTGTCACAATTTCTCTTGGAACACCAAAGCAAGTAAAAATATCCTCATAAAGAAAATGAACAACTGAATTTTCAGTAGCAGATACTAATGCTTTAGCTTCTACCCATTTAGTAACATAATCAGTACAAACCAATATATACTTCTTTTGCTTAGATGGTGGATTAATAGGTCCAATGAAATCTAAAGCCCATTTTTCAAAGGGTTCAATGAGTACCTGTGTTTGCAATGGCATTTCATTTGAAAGGGTAGGTTTCCCTACTCTTTGGCAGCTGTCACACCTTTTGACATATTGTTTTGCATCTTTGAAGAGGGAAGGCCAATAATATCCTAAACAGAGGATTTTATAGGCCGTCATTTTGTCTGCAAAGTGTCCACTGCATGGTTCATCATGACATGCCTTAATAATATCAGGCATTTCATCTTCACTGACACATCTTCTGATCACAAGATCTGGCCCTGTTTTAAACAATTCGTTAGAAATCCATGAATATTTTGAACTCTCCTGAATAATTTTTCGTTTTTCACTTGGAAATAAATGTGAAGGCAGTTTCCCTGTAACCAAATAGTTAGCAATATCTGCATACCAAGCAGTCTTAATAGTTACTGCAAACAAGTATTCATCAGGAAACTTATCCTCTACAGGAGAATCTTCTTTAGTATTCTGAATCCTAGACAAGAAATCAGCTACTGTATTTTGTTTTCCTGGTCTATCCAACACGGTAATATTGAATTCTTGCAAAAGTAAAAGCCATCTTGTCACTCTGCCATTAGTAACAGGTTTGTTCATTAAATATCTAATTGCAGAATGGTCAGTATGAATAAAAGTTTCATAGCCTGTTATGTAATGTCTAAATTTATTAATTGCATGAACAACAGCTAAAAACTCTTTTTCAGTCACAGTATAGTTCAACTCTGTGGGAGTCAAATTTTTATTGGTATAATAAATGGCATAAGGAACTAAATCTTTTTGACCCAACACAGCTCCTAGAGCTGTATCTGAAGCATCCGTAGAAATATGGAAAGGGAGTTTCCAATTTAGTCCTCTTAAGATAGGTGCTTCAGATATTCTTGTTTTCAAAGTTTCAAAAGCTGATTGACAATCAGGATCCCATTTGAATTCACAGTCTTTTGTAAGAAATTTGAAGAGTGGAGATGCAATTTTAGTGAAGTTTTCTATAAATCTTCTATAGTAACCAGTAAATCCTAGAAAACTTCTAACATCTCTTTGACAATTTGGAATAGGCAACTTGGAGATGACTTCAACTTTTGATCTATCAACCATAATCCCATCTCCTGAAATATGATGTCCTAAAACAATCCCTTCAGTAAACATCATAAAGCATTTTTCATGGCTTAATGAAAGGTTTGTTTCTTTACATATTATGAGAACTTTTTCCAAATTTTCTAATGCCTCTTCAAATGAATTACCATAAACTGTAAAATCATCCATATAAACCTCTACACAATCATGAATTAGATCAGAAAAAATTCCTAGTCTTGCTCTTTGGAATGTTGCTGGTGCATTACATAACCCAAAAGGAAGCACTCGGTAGGCAAAAGTTCCCCATGGACAAGTAAATGTGGTCTTATCTTGATCTTCGGGTGCTACCTGAATTTGATTATAGCCACTAAAACCATCCAAAAATGAAAAGTACTTTTTACCTGCTAATGTATCTAATACCTGATCAATAAAAGGCAAACGAAAGTGATCCTTCAAAGTTGCTTTGTTCAACTCCCTGTAATCAATGCATACTCTCCATTTACCATTCTTTTTAGGTACTATAACCAAAGGAGAAACCCATCGGCTATATGAAATTGGATAAATGAAGTTTACATTGAGAAGTTTTTGGAGCTCTTCCTTCACTATCTCCCTAAGATTTGGATTCATCCTTCTTTGAGGTTGTCTGATTGGTCTACTGTTTTCCTCAATATAGATATGATGGATGCAAGTCTTAGGATCAATACCTTTCATGTCGGTATACTCCCATGCAAATGCAGTAGAATGTTTTTGCAAGATTTTGGTTAGTTCTTCTTGTTGTGACTTTTCCAACTGTTTGTTAATATTCAATGTTTTTTCTGGAAAAATCTCAATGGTAGAACTACCAAACTCTTCCATAGAGTAAAGAGACATTTGTCTTGATGATAAATATTCTATGTCAGATTCCAACTAAAATTGTGTGGGGTCATATTCTGAAGATGTCTCAAAATTTTCTAATGTGTTCAGAATTTGACTATCCTCACTGATTTCAGAAATGGTAAAGACGGGTTGTATAGTGTCCTCATCATCAACCCATTCATTGTCTCCTACTTCTGTGATTGCTCTTGCTGGAGGATACAAATTGAATTTCTTTGTCGAATTACCATTAGAAATGTACATGTCCCCGGATCTACAACTAATAAAAGCATCAGCTGTGGCTAGCCAAGGTCTTCCTAAGATAAGTGGGTGCCCTCCTAGATTACTCTTGGGAGTCAAAATCATAAAATCTACTGGATATTCCCAAGAATCTAAAGAGACTGAAATATCTTCCAATACACCATCTGGTTTAATAATTGATCGATCTGCAAGTTGCAGTAAAGTAGATGTAAAAAGAAGGTTAGGAAGTTTTAGCTGGTCCATAGTCTGTCTACTCATAATGTTGATAGCAGCCCCTAAGTCAATCAATGTGTTTGGAATTTCTATCCCATTTATATGTGTCTTGACAATTGGAATTCTTGGATCTACATACTTTTGCATGGTAATTTTTCCCATCATAATATCTGCAATCTTTCCTACCAGGTGGATTCTTCTTGTGTCTTTTAGTTTCTTCCTGGTCTTTTGAAACTCAACTCCTTTATTGTTTTTGCTAGAATAGGAATCTCTCAAATGGCTTGTAGCAAGGGAATCTTGATACAAACATTCTTCAATTCATCTAGAAAGTCATAGTTAGGCAACACGATTTTTTTTTCCACCCCCTTGTCAATTTGTAGTCTTTCAGGAAAAGGAGGTGTAGATAAAGATGTAGGTTGCTCAACTATAGGAGTTGTGGGTGTTGACTTTTATTTTTCTTTTTGAATGTTTGAATTTTGAAGAGATTCTTCCTCAGAACCCTTATTGACTTGAAGAGAGTCCTCCTCAGAGGTATCTTGCTCTTGAATATCTATAGAAGGTTTTTCTAAAACTCTACCAAATCTGAGTTGTACATCATTGAGAGGAACAATCATATAGGTAGGAAATTGTTGTCCTTCTATCATGTAAGTATTCTGAGGATTTTTATTGTTAGGATTTGGCAATGGCTGAGCTGGAAGTTGATTTGTCTTTTGTTGATATGGGAGCATGAGTTGAGGATTTGGATTTTTTTGAGAAGGTTGTTGTTGTGGAAATGGCAATGAAAGTTGTGGATTTGGGTTTGGAAGTTGTGGAACTTGTTGATTTTGAAAAGATGGAGGATATTGATAAAATTGAGCAAATCTCCCATAAGGATTTTGCATCCCTTGTACCCATGGCTGATATGGATTCTGATGTTGGGGCCAAGGTTGTTGCCAAGGATTCCAATTTGGTGGGCTTTGAAAATTCATAGGGTTGTTAAACCCTTGAGTTTGTTGTCCCTGCCAAGGTCTCCTTGCAACAAAACAGAGAGATTCTACTGAATTTGGGTCTTCTTGAAAGACAGCTTTGAGTCCAGGAATTAAAGACAATCCTTGATCTCATGATTCTCTGAGCAAATCATACATGTTTCTACAAATTTTGCATCCAAGGGACATTCCCTTAAAGCATGTTTCTTCCTACATTTCGGACCAAAGATGGCTAAGGCATCTGTTTCTGCTTTCTTCTTGTTTTGGATTTTAAGGGTGTCTAGTTGTTCACTAAGGCTCCCTAAGATATCAGTTTTGAACTCATCAAACAGATTACCAATCTCTGCCCTACTTACTGATCCAGTTACAGATTTGTTAGCCCTAATAAGAGAAGGATCCCTAGGCCCTTTTCCTGTTTTAGATTTTCTTCTTGAGAGATGGACACATAGTTCTGTTATGTCATGAAGTGGGAGTTGAGAAATGTCTCCTTTCCCCATCATGTTTAAAATATCTATCCATTCATCTCTAATGGCTTTTAATATGAGGGCTTTCAAGGTTTCATCATCTAAATTTCTCATCTTTGCTCTTTTCAAGTTGTATTGAAATCTTTCAAGTAAGTCTTCCAAATTTTCATCTTCTTTTTGCATCATTTTGAATACCTCATCCTTGTGATTGGTGGGCATACAATAGTCAAAGTATCTATCCAAAAATGTTTGTTTCATATCATTCCAAGTCCTAATAGATTGAGTGGCTAATCCCATGAACCATTTCAAAGCAGATCCCTTCAATGTTGAAGGAAACAGTTTGAGTTTTTGAGAGTCTTCCATATAGTCATAGGTTTGGCACACGACTTCAAACTCAAATAGAAATGTTTCAGGATCCTCACTTCGCAATCCATAAAAGTTAGGGAAAATAGATGGTGAGATATTTTTCATCGTTGTATGAGTTTCCTCATCAACTATAGGGAATCCAAACAAGTTGTCTCCTTCCCTATTTCCTCCATTATTTCCTTCACCATTGTTGTTTCCATTGTTTCCTCCTCTTCTACCTCTACCTCTACCTCCATCTATTACTTCCTCTGCCATGATAGTCTCTTTAGAGTCCTTAAAGTCCTCTAGTTCTTCTACCAAGGGAGGATGAGAGAGAGTCTCTTTGTTTTCTAAATGGGATTTAGTAGATGGTATAGGAGAATCCTCTAATTTAGCTGCTCCTTGAGTTCCAAAAATCTTAAGGCTAGGGGTAGATGGTGGTGAATCTGGTCTATGCCTTGAAGAAGATGGAGTTGTGAAAATTGAACTCTTGGCTTTAGCTATAAACCTTCCCCTAGAATCTCTTGCTCTATGCATGTCATTTTTTATTTTTTAAAAGTTGGGCTAATAATTCTCTTTCTGATCTTCCAGGTCACACTAGGTGCAAGAAGAGAGCATACTTAAGAAATTACTAAACCAATAACTCTCTTTTCTGATCCTCCAGATCACACTAGGTGCAAGAGGAGAGCATACTTCAAGAAGTTATCAACTTTTCCCTTCTTTTATGATTTTATGTGTTTTTTTTTTTTTTTAAAGAAATTGGCTACCTAGTTACACTTCCCCGGCAACGGCGCCAAAATGTTTGGTCAATTTAGTGTGTCCTAAATTGCTGCATTTAATTTGTCAATCCGGGATTCATAAGCTGATGAAGTGCGGCGCACTATATGTGCAAGATAACCTATTTCTTAACTTTTTGTCGTTTTTGGTTTTCTAAGATGAAATGGAAATTCTAAAATGAAAACAAGTATGGTTATGTTTGTTCAAGGAAATGATATCCTCTATAATGATTTACCAACTTGAAACTTAAAAAAGGAATTTGAAATTTACAATGACAAAACTTGAAAGGAAAATAAAATATGCTGCTGAAATGAAAAGGTGTTGCTAGTCTAATGAATCAAAACAATGAACTAGTGAGCATGAAACCAAACTATTCTTGTTGCTGTCTAAACACAAAATAAATTATGCTGAAAGAAATCCAAAAGTTGCAATAAATTAAATCTAAATCAATTTACATCAACTTGTCTTCTGATCCCTCATCATTAGTCCAGCTATGATTTTCGGAAGTAACCATAAACAACTTGAGTAACTGATATCTAACTTGCAGAAAGTAAACTAATATCAAACCATACATTCATAATTCAATCCCTCACCATCGGTCCAGCTGTGGCTTTCGGAGGTAATTGAAGATGTCATGCACAATTTAATATATCTAAATTTGCAGAAAGGAAACTAATACCAAACTACACATTTCATAATACAATCCCTCACCATCAGTCCAGCTGTGGCTTTCGGAGGCAACTGAAGATGTTATGAGCAGTTTAATATATCTAAATTTGCAGAAAAGAAACTAATACCAAACTACACATTTCATAATACAATCCCTCACCATCAGTCCAGCTGTGGCTTTCGGAGGCAACTGAAGATGTTATGAGCAGTTTAATATATCTAAATTTAACTATTGAAGCAAATGAGCAAAACTGAATTAAACAGAAACTAAGAAAAGAAAATTAGCAACAGAACAACGTTAATTCCATGTCATTAGTCAAAAAGTTATGCAAATGCCCGGGCTGCCTATCTATAACCTAAAACAAGAACACTGATCAGTTAATCAATAACATAAAACATGAAAGACGGAAGTGAAATGGAAAGTAGGAAAGTTTATAAACAGAAATGAAGCATATATACCATGAGAGATGCAATGTATAAACATGTGAATGGATTATGGCACAATGAGCTTTAAAGAAATAAAATAAGAACTATACAATAATGCACAGAACCTTGGCAAGTGCAAGGGCCCTCTACACCAGCCTTGGCAACAATCTTCAAGTACGAATTATGTTGGAAAACAGAGTCTTCTTATATTAAAATGCAGTCATAACAGTAAGGTAGTATTACGGCACAAAGGCAATGTAATTACATTACAGAGCAGACTAATAAAAGATAACAGAGACTAATCGAGACTAAATCTATATGCGTATGCAAACGCGTTATTTATAACAAAAGAAACATAACTAATTCCTAAAGTTTATGCTGGTGGATAACACGTAGACCATTACGTCCACGGATCTAGGATCATGGCCGTATTGAAAAGTAAATCTATGAGGAGTGGATGTTTGAATTCGGCTATGGAGCCATGTACAGATGTCGACTTGTCCTCCGCAACTCAGAAACGACCATATGAACCTTCACGTGACACGAAACAGAGTCATGTCACCGTGAGACTCTATGGTTGACTTCCATTTGGACGCCTTTGACCGCAACTTCTTTAGATGAGTTTGCTTGAGCCAATAGGACGCGAACCATGTCCACATCATTTCTGACTTGCCCATGTGGCTCGTTTTTCCTGTAGACACCTGTAACATAGAGTTTCACAAAATGGCTGCGGAAAGTGGCAAGATTCTGCAGCTAAATGAACAAAATCTAAATCAAACAGCAGACACAAAAATATAATTAAAAACCATGTTAGATGCTCTTTTGCAATTAATATACAATGATATTGACAATTTGGGAGGTTCAGGTGAGTGAAAAAGGTATAGAAAAGTGTATGGAAAAGATGCAGAATTGAGACTCAACAAGGCCCTAAATGACGTTTTTTGGGCATCGTTTGCGTGGAAAATATGATTCCATATTGGAATCAATATTCATGGCAACAGTTGCAGTCCTCGGATATATCTTTCTAATGATGTATCGTATGCGTCAAATGGAGATCATATGCCAAAGTTATGTCCCCGAGAAGTTGAAACACCAATTTACCCAAACGGGGCCCATTGTTTTGGCGCTTCATCTCCTAGGGTTAGGTTTTTGGAAATTTAGAGTTCTTCGTTGTTTCTTAATAATAAGTAGTCCCTCGAGCCTCATTGTAACATATTTTAGAGGTCTGTAGCTGCCACATCTCTTCTCAGAGATTCGCTACCAGCACCCTAGCTAGTTTATTTCCATTCTGTTTGTAAGCAAATTTCAGTTCTTTGATATTAATGAAATGAAGTGTTATTTCTGCTGCATCTTTTTATTTATGGTTATATGTGTATTTTTTTGCGTTCCAACATAAATCTGGATCAAAAACTCACTAAATTCTCCCCATAGGGGCCACAAAACATTTTACAGTCTAAGTTAGGATCAAGGGCGTAGGCATCCAATAAGCGGCCTTGATCATTCTTCATATTGAAACATAGAAGTTGAATTTTTAGGGAACTTTCAAATCCACCTATCATCCCACGAAAAGAAAACCAGAGTGCGGTATAGACCCGATTTAGAGGGGGTTAGGCTTAGGCGTAGTGCATGTCATATCAGTTGGGGCTACCTGACCTGGCTAATACTCGGTATTGTTAGCTGAACTACCAAGAAGCCCAAGAATCGAACGCTCATGTGGGACGGTGGTGCTTAGTGCGAAAAATTAGGGCATCCTTTCCCTATAGGTGACGGTGCAGGAAAGCACTAGATCCTCTACCCTTACCTTGGTGGATTTTCTTTAGTTGACTAGGGTCGTCGCCAGCTCTTACGGGATGTTGTGCCAGCATTCACAAGTTATCTTATCAAGGCCCAGTTACATTTGAGCATGTGAGGATGATTAGGTCTTCTAGGATTTGAGTATCATACGTAAACAAAAAAAAACCATATTTTTTTATTGACTGATCACATGATTAATCTAAAGGGAAAATTTATTTCATTTTCGCTTTGTTTTATGTATGTGATCGAAATTTTTCTTTGATTATAATATCTATCTTCTCAAATATTTCCAAAGCCATAACTAGTCGATGCCAGAACAGACCCAACAAGATCTCGTCGATCTAAAATTCTTTTGGACCTCACCCGGGGTTCCAGGTCTTTCGCCATTTAGGTGTCAAAGATGAAACAGGCCACCATTATTCATTCATCCTTTATTGGGGCATCTTTATTTGGGAACCCTAGTCAGTGTCCTAACGTCACACCGGTGAACATCCCCACAACGTTACCACACACCACTCCCCCCAACACCCCTAAAGGGGAGAGGAGTGCTACCCATTTGGGAAGCCATTTGAATGCACAATAGGGTACATCACAGAGAAACCCTATTCCTAACCAGAAAATTGTGTTTTCATAAGTCGCAATGACTACAACCTCGCAGTCACCTTTTCTAGCTTCGTTAAATCTACCACATTTAACCAAGTTGACAAATGACCCCATTGCATACAACCCCATATGGCCTCCCATGCCCATGAAGCTCCCTTCGAACATTCCAAAGTTTGAAGGAAAGTAAGCGGAAGACCCTAGAAATCATGTTATGACTTTCCACTTGTGGTGTTTGTCGAACAACATTGTTGATGATACTATTCAGCTAAGACTATTTCAACGCACTCTAACCGGAGTGGCAGCGAAATGGTATGTGGAGAAACCCTCTGCTACACATGGAACCTTTACAGCCCTCGCCACTATTTTCTTGACCTATTTTCAGCTACCCATCCACCACGATTTCGGAATGGAGTTACTAACCTAATTTAGGCAAACCCCTGCTGTCCATATCTTGGACCATCTTCACGAATGGCGGCGGCATCGTAGTTTGTGCAAAGCCAAACTCGACGATCGAGTACTGTTAGACCTGTTCCTGAAAACTCTCACCATAGAGATTTTGAATATGTGGTGAAACTAAAACCCATATCTGAAGAGGATGCCATCAGTAAGGCCCAACAACTCGAGCTGATCTATACGCAATCAGGGTATATTTACAATATCCTGTTGAACGCCTGCACCTACAAACTTACAAATAATTTCTAGGCACCTCGAACTCTACAGATGGTTTAATTGGTTCATTGACCCAAATTCGCCCAAGTAGTAGCATTCAATACCTCTGTTACATGTATGATTCTACCCAGAATGTACCACAACTCAGCCACCAAAGTCATCACATGCCTTCGCAAAATTTTACTAGTAGGGCATTGTCGTATCACCATCAACATGGAGGAACATATGTAGATAGACATGCTGACAGAAGAGCTCCCCTTGAACAACCATTTACAAACTAGGGACCACATTATGCTCAATCCCCAGCAAAATACCCACCCGTGCAAAATAATGCACAGGTGAACTTTGTGCAACCCTCCCAAAACCAACTGCGCCAACCATATAACCAATAAAATCCAAACTATCCTCCTAACACAGTTAAGAAAAAAATAAAAAAATAAAAAGCTTAAAGGAAATCCTGGACAGGTGGGCAACAATCAGCAACGCCCTCCATGATCTCAGGCTGGAGGCAACTCTAACCGAAATCAAAACTAGGAGCCAAGTAGCTCCCAAAGGCAGAACAAAAGGCCACCTCTTCGAACAAACCACTCTTGTTTGATTTGTGGTGTGTACGCCCATTACACTCACCACTGTCTCAACCTCCCTGAGCTGAAGAATCTACAAAGTAATTATGGACAAGGGGGATCCTCCCAGTAGACAGTAGTCATGCAGGAACCTTTCCCTAATCAAGGGAAATTTAGCATGTAGCAACAAACCCTCGACGACTTCGAAAAGAAAAACCATGAAATCTACATGACTGGTGAGGAAATGTTTTTTCAAACACAGAATCAAAGTTACAACACCCCACCAGACACCAACGCGTCAGGGGCTAGTACCAGTGCACCAAAAACACCTTTGACCATATCAAAGATGCTTATTGAACCTTTTCCAAAGATGGCTAAGGGACAAACTAGGCGAGCAGGAAACTATTTCAAGGAAGCCTATAACTATAGCATTGTGGATGATCTAGCTCAATCTCCTACCACTATGTCAGCTTTGGAGGTATTACAGTAATTCCCAAAGTAGCGGAAATTTTTTCTTTCTACGTTAGGTGCTATCGACCCTGTCGATACACGCCTAATGTATTTTGATTTAGATAAAGCCACCCGTAGGCTTCCTTCAATGGTCACCTTCCATATACTAGTGTCGGTCAAAAACATTACCATTCACCGATGTATCATTGACGAAGGTGCATCCACATGCATCATGTCAAAGAACGTTTGGTAGAAGTTAGGATCACTCAAACTAAAGCCATCAGACATTACACTTAGAGAATACGATGGTCACCCTTCGGCCCCCGTCGACCTCTACCAAAACGTCCCAGTCTACTTAGCCCGAAAGACGGTCCTTATAGACATTGAAGTCTTGGATGCCTAGTTGGAATACAATTTACTCCTTGGTTAGAGTAATATGTATGCCATGTCATCCATTGCCTCTTCCGTCTTCCGAACTATGATGTTCCCCCATGAGGATTGCATCGTCACTGTCGACCAATTGACGCATCGCAAAAAGTGGCCCCTGACAAATACCGATGTCATTCTACCCTATGTAGACACATCTGCAGACATGCTTTCACGGTACCAAGAATATGGCCTCAGCCAGTTCAAAACGTCGTTCATCCTAGGATCATTCCTAGGAGATCCCCCTGTGATACTTGAGTCATCACCTGATGTCACAAGGGCTCCAGTGTGCATGATGTCAACATAAAGCGTTGAAGATAATCAGGACACAGACATGAGTAGTAATGAAACAGAGTTCTCGGCCATGATAGCCTCTCTAGCCTACGCCGCGTCCTAGGCCCCTTTCCTCTACCCCCCAACTAGTTTCGAATCCCAGCAGGTCTTGGAAATAGTGGTGTTACCAAACATATCTTTTGCAATACCAGTTTTGTACCTCATTCCCCCTACTAGGACGGAGCCACACACATCACTGCCATAGGGTTAAATCCCCTCAGTCCCGAGGAGGCCCCACCCATTCAGGAAATAGTCGAAAACATCCCTGCAAAGGAAATTCCCATTGCAAAACCGATGATTATGGCTAAGAAAACCAAGAGAGGAAAGAGGGTGGAGACTCCCACCACGCAACGAGAATCACCAGGTTGCACCATATGTGACGTAGTAGGTCACCCTACCCACATCTGCCCAGATCTGGACAAATTAAAAATGCTCCTTAGCTCTGAGGCAGACATCGCGACACCACGTTCTCATAAAAAGGAACCTTCCACCAAAAGTAAAGGCAAAGCATTGCGTTCAAATCACGCATGCACTATTTGCAGCAATTATGGGCACTATACCCATCATTTCCCAAAAATCCCATGATATAGGGACACCTTACATGCCATCGATCAATCCTATCAAGAGGATCCCTCCACCCAGTCATCTGGAGATGAACCTCGCACCATCCTGTACCTGCAGGAGGAACAACAGTCACTAGAAAGAATCACATTCATATTTCCCCCTCCTATCACACGTTGCACGATGTGCAATGAACATGGTCACTTCATCGAAGAATGCGCAACCCTGGAACTCATCCATAGATGGTATCCTATAGAATGAGTTTATTATGTTGGTTTTCGGGCAAGGCAATTCATATGTCATTTATGTGATGACAACCACATTCTATAAAATTTCCACTATATCTCCTGATTCCGATTAGTGCTGGCTAGTTTGCGCTCAGCCATAGTCCGTCTCTCCCAAGAAGATGGCACAGAATCGAAATCCATGAATAGCTCGACAACCCAAGAATATGTGACGAGTAGATCCATCCTCTTTCTGTCAGTTGAAAAGCGACCAATCAGGGAACCCTTAGTTACCCCCAACTGCTCTCTATAGAGAAGACCAACATGTGCATTATGTAAAACACCCAATCATGTGGTCACGAATTTCCCTAATTTAGCAGCGTTACTATGCTAGTATCCCATCAGGCCACCAACTATGCATGATGGGCACCCCATATCTAGGCTATTTGGCCCAGTATGTCAAGGCAATCACCGTGGACAGCGTTGTACCTATATCCTCCAAGTTCGTCCTCTAATCGATATGATTCACACATTAGATAAGAAAGTGGACGATCTCCTCAAATGTTATAGAAAGTATATGATCCCCAAACCAGCAACCCCACACCCACATCAGCGTGATGGGAAAACTAGGATGGCGCACCAACCAAGCATAACCCAGGCCCAACCTAGGATAACATGTGGACTATGCGACCTGATTGACCACCAAGTCAATCAGTGCAAAGAATTGAAGCCCCTCGCAAACAGTTTTCGCACAGTCTCTTCTCTTCCACAAAAAATTCTCTCTAACCATGAGAATATCACACGTACTTATTGCTAGATTTGTTCACACTTTCATCATACAATTAAATGTGAGAATCTCCCCAAGCTAAGAGAGGCAAGAGCACTATTAAGTCTACACTCCCCAAAAGAGCTATATACACCCAAGACAACGACACAAAAAAGGAAGCCATTAGGGGAATTTTGAGGTCTAAAATGGGCCTCCTAAGGAAATTATAAAATAATAGTTGAAAAAATCAAATAAGATTTGATGACATCATCAAATTTTAGAGGGAAAAATGGAAAAAACTACTTTTTCAACTTATCTCCCAAAGTTTTTACTCAAATTTCAAGCGGGAGTACTCGTTGGATGCAAAATTTAATTCCCCATCCAAGGAGTACCCATGTTGCATACTTTCGATGGGTCCTACTACACGAAAAATGAGAAATAATTAAAAAAATGTGATTACAATCACGTTTTTTATGTATTTCTCATTTTTCGTGTAGTAGAGTTCATCGAAAGTATGCAACATGGGTACTCCTTGGATGAGAAATTAAATTTTGCATCCAACGAGTACTCCCACTTGACATTTGAGTAAAAATTTTGGGAGATAAGTTGAAAATATGAGTTGAAAAAGTAGTTTTATTATTTTATTATTTTTTAATATTTTTACCCTTTTATTTAAAAAATGGTGAATCATCCCCCATGGTTGACATCATCATCTTGAATCCTATTTTTTGTTATAAAGTTTATTTTTGTTGTACATTTTTCTTATGAGGCCCATTTTAGACCTCAAAATTCCCCTAATGAGAAGACCTCATCTTCTACAACATATCCTTTCCAAGCATCCACATCTGGGATGAAGAGTAGTGTTGATTCCCACACAATATACTCAGTTGGCGTAGTGGTACCATGCACCATATGCACTGGCCATAACCACGAACTAGAGGCATGCCCGTTAATGGAAACATTTAGGCACCTTTGCACCAAGCACACTTTCCACCAACAGGAAATTGACCATCCTAACGAGGGACCCAACCTTGTGCTTACGCAAACTCCCATCACAGATATTCTCCCCCCACAAAACTCTGATGACACGATACACCACATACGATTTGTATCATCATATATCATAAATAGGATTGTAGCTTCCCCCACGTCCTAGGATTCCCACCTTATTCCTGTCGCAAAAGGTCAGGGTTCCTTGTGCTTTTACATTGACTCTCGCGAGATTCCAAATTTACGTGCCGCCATCAAACTCCTCGATGATACCCAACCTCTAGAATAATTACTAGTACAACTAGAGCTCATCGATGAAAGCTGACGACAGTTGTTGCAACACAATGAGGCCAACATGAAAATGGTAAAAACATCGTTCGACCAGCACATCAACCCTCGCTCATTTACCTAGGGAGAGCTATTCCTCCACTACAATGTCGTAAAACAAACCCTAGGGCCAAGAAATTTCAAAACCTTGTGGAAAGGACCCTACATCATAAAACATTGCCTCCTTAAGGGGGCATACATCTTGATTGAACTAGACGAGACATGCCTCAGCAACCCCGACAATGGCCTTTACCTCAAGAAATAATACCCATAAGGGCCAACAAGGCCCTACCCTAGAGTCAATGTACACAAACACAACCACTTTAAATTTTTAACCAAAAGACCTGTTACAAAACCCGTTGGAGTGTAAAAATGGTTTACCAACCTGACCATTACTTCGGATTTGCTGATGAAGCATCAAGATGGACTCAAAGTTTAGCAGCAGCTGCCTGGGTTATCTATCACCCTGATTGATAACCACTCTACACCAATGGTGTGTTCATTGGTTCAGCAACAAACAATCAAGCAGAATATGACACCGTTATAGGACTAATGAGTGACGCCCTCCATCAGGGCATACACCATATGCATATCTACCTCGATTCCCAGTTAGTAGCGTCGCAGTTAAACCAAACATTTGAGATATGAGATTAACATCTATTTAGAAAATATTTGCATGGAAAAATATTAAGCATACAATTTGACTACATTACATTCACACATGTACCAAGGAGTCAAAACCAAACAACTGATCACATAGCTAACAATATTCTAAACTGGAATGCATCTCGAATAAACCATAAAACATAAAAAACAAAAACACAGAAAACATATATATCCATCAGCATATCATAATCCATAAGCAGAAACAGGGGGCACACCATGTAGAGCCGCAAAAAGTATCTCTCATATATATATATATCAAATTGTATGTGTCTAAATATAAAAAATAGTGTCTCTTACCCATCGGTCAGCCCAAAAAGATGTGCATATAAGTCGTCAAAAATATGGGAAGCATCCCCATAATGGGTGCTTTCCCCATGTACAAAATGACTCTAGGGCAATGCTCCCTGAGGTGGGGCACCTGGACCCACTACCACTCCTGGTACCACTACTGGAGCCGCCGTCAATACCAAGACTGCCACCCAACGTAAAACTAGCCGATAGCCCCTCTCTCGGGCCATCAAGGTCTCCAGCCATACATCCTCAAGGTCATCTAAAAATCCTCAGGTCGGCATCCCCTAGGTCAAGCGGTCCACTCGATCCCAGGCATCCTCCAAAACTGACACCTGCTCAGTCAGCTTAGCAACATGAGCCTCCATCGCATTAGCATGAGCTCGCTCAGCTGCCGTCTCAGCAGCAGCTGAGCTGCTACCCTCCCTTGAAGGGCCAACCTCACCACCGAGTCCCCCACCTTGAGAATGTGTAGGAACTCCTCCCAGCCCCGCAACAGCTCTCCAAGGTCTCCAAATAGGATCATGCCCAACCAACTGAGCCATAGGGTGACCAACCTCGCCAATGTCTGCAAGAGTAACCAAAACTATGTCAGTGCCATCATAATACACATATAACCATAAATACTCAAATACATGCATAAAGCACAAAAGCCATACCTACGGGCCCCCAAACATAGCCAGTAGGAAGACCCATGTTTGGATCCCCTCGAAATTCCATCCCTACGTACATAAGGGAATGGCGGGAACATTTGTGGGTTGGCCTCAAACCAAGCCTGCGTGGTGGTGTTCCAGTAATTCCCCACCCTACCTCCACCTCCTTGAGGCATCACAGGATCCCACCTCCTCATGCAAGGCTCTTGTGCCCCCCTAGAAGGCACCGCCACCACTGGTCTCAGCAGCACCACCTTCTCGTACATAATTCTGCATAAAATGTTGGTGGGAAAACAACTTCGATCCATCCCAGACCTTGTAAAGATGTGCCAACATCCTATCTTAACAGAAATGGGCAACGTCAAAGAAGTGTCTGGCCCTCAGCTGGCACAAGACACTGATCTGTGGACTTGATGCCCGATGAGGAGTAGATAACCCCGTCAATCACACAATGGCCACTAGAGCACATCGCTCGGCCAAGTCCGTCACTGTAGAAATGACTATACACCCCTACGTAAGGGGTGCCCCGCCGCAATGACGTTCTTGGAACTGCTCAATATCCACACTCCCAGAGGGAAGTGGATACCAGAGTGCCTCACCCTGAGGCAGTAGCCCGGTCACAAAGTAGATATCTATCTTAGGACAGATAGTGAGGTCACACCCACGTAGCACAAACACCTTGTGTCGCCTGTTCCAACACTAGATTAGGTAGCACAAAAGTCAATCCTGTGACCAAAGAAGGTTATTCTCCACAAATTTTAGGAGACCCCATCACACCAACTATTGGCACGCCTGACCATCGGCAGCTAAATCAGTTCAGAGCTTGGGCCAATCCCACTCCCTCCACAACATCTTGTCACCAAAATAGGAGCACATCAGCAACATAAAAAACGTCAAAAAAAAGAAAGAAAATTTTCCAAAAATTTGGACAAAATTTCCTCGGCTCTCTGCGCACCTGTCCCTCAGAAAAGCACGAGGAAGGCGTGTCCAATGCTGGGAAAAGCACGCATAAGTCCCCGCAAGAGCTCCCCAAGGTCTCCAAATAGGATCATTCCCAACCAACTGAGCCATAGGGTGACCAACCTCACCAACATCTGCAAGAGTAACCAAAACTATGTTAGTGTCATCATAATACACATATAACCATAAATACTCAAATAAATTTAAAAATAAAAAAAAACATACCTGCTGGTCCCCAAGCATAGCCAACAGGAAGACCCATGTCTATATTGCCCTGGAAGTCCATCCCTCCATAAGGGAATGGTGGGAACATCTGTGGGTTGGCCTCAAACCAAGCCTACATCGTGGCATTCCAGTAATGCCCCACCCTACCCCCACCTCCTTGAGGCATCACAGGATCCCACCTCCTCATGTGAGGCTCATGTGGCCCCCCAGTAAGCACCGCCACCACTGGTCTTAGCAGCACCACCCGCTCATACATAATTCTACATAAAATGCTGGCATAGGAAAACAACTTTGATCCATCCCAGACGTTGTAAAGATGTGCCAACATCCCGTCATAACATAAACAGGAAAAGTCGAAGAAGTGCCCGTCCCTCAGCTGGTGTAAGACACCGATATGTGGACTCGATGCCCGATGAGGAGCAGACAACCCCACCAATTGCACAATGGCCACTAGATCACACTAATTGGCCATGTCTGTCACTGTAGCAATGCATATACACCCCTCCGTAAGGGGCATCCCACCGCAATAATGCTACCAAAATTGCTCAATATCCACACTCCCAGAGGGATGTGGATACCAGAGCGCCTCGCCTTGAGGTAGAAACCTGGTCAAAAAGTAGATATTTGTCTCAGGATAGATAGTGAGGTCACACCCACGTAGCACAAACACCTTATGCTGCTTGTTCCAACACTGGATTAGGTAACACAAAAGTCAATCCTATGACCGAAGAAGGTCATTCTCCACAAATTTTGGGAGACCCCATCGCACCAACTGTTGACGCGCTTGACCATCGGTAGCTAAATTAGTGCGGAGCTCAGGCCAATCTCGCTCCCTCCACAGCATCATGTCACCAAAATAGGAGCACATCAGCATCATAAAAAACATTTAAAAAAAATGAAAATTTTCCAAAAATTTGGGAAAATTTTGCCTCAGCTCTCCGCGCGTCTGTCCCTCAGAAAAGTGCGAGGAAGGTGCGTCTATACTTCTCACAGGCATGCATAATGTGTTCCCAATGCTGGGAAAATCATGCATAAGGCGTGCAAAACCTTATGTTTGCGCGCAAAAGGCACGCCAGTACCCTGATCGCCTATGCAATCAAGGGCAAAACTGGCTCGGAATTTTTACAAACCAGTATTGTATGGACCTTGGCTCCACAGACTAAAAAAATGAAAATGAAGGATGTCATGGACTTTACCTGACCATAAAATCACTAATCACAGGTTCTTAGGCTGACCGCAATGGCAAGAACTGCTTCGTAGAAGCCTCTGACCTCTCAATACTCAACAGACACAAATGAATTGAATTGAGCCATATTCGCCTATATGTCATCCTTTTCAAAAAATTTAGAGGACCATAACAAGAGCTCAGAAGGCCCAATCACCAGACCGGAAGAAACACTAAGATCAAAAATCCATAATGCCCAAAGTCGGTGCCACACATTCACACCCCTGAAAAAATAATTTTTCAGCACCGATAGGTATGCCCTCTCTCATCTTCTTTTTAAAGAACATGTCTTTCAATAATATTTGGATAAAGAAGATGCTTTCAATTGGGGTATTTGTTTTTGTAGGTAGTATGCAAACCATCCACAACTCCATCCACTGAAAGTTCTAGAGCAGCTATCATTCTACCCCCAGCATGATAGAGTCCCATAAAAACTCTACATATCTTGACATCATTTCTCCATCAGAAATCAGCCATAGGTTCCACACATCCGACCATGTTTATCATCACCTCACCTTGCACATGATAAGCATCCTCATTGGTCTGTAGATCCTCCCCCCCATGGCGATCGTCACCCATATTAGACCATATATCACAAAAATAGTGATGCCTTGGCCATACCACCTTAGTCTGGGAAGTACCTCATTCCCATTCAGTCGTCATGCATAAGGTCAAGTTTTACCATATGAAATAAAAATCGTTTCCTGGATGACCTGGTTGTACAAGCAGATCAAAAGTGCACTATGATGCCTCGAATTTGGCCCACCATACCTCCATCAACATAACCCATCTGCGATACTTTTACATCTGCTTCATCAACCTCACACATGAGACCAACCAATGGGGCCCCCACCCTCAGCAAAACACCTTCCTCACATCATCAGTGAGTGAACACTTTCATGTTTTAGGGCACCCATCTCTATGCTTTGTACAAACCAAACCCCATTATTTTATTCTTTTGGTAAGTGTACAAAGACCGCAAACAGTGCACTATGTCCCCCACCCACCCATCCTTTTATTCTTCTCCCATGATGCAGTCCCTAGTCACCCTTGGTCGGAGTATACCACCCTCATGCATAACCCACCATGACATTCATAAACAATATATACCCACCCTAGATGTCCTATCGACTCCAGGATTTCCCTATGAGAAATAGTTATGACTGCTGCCAAGCTTCTTTTTCTACTCTGACCTTGGGCCACTGAATCCCCATCATCGGTTTTCAGTCACCCCTCGCCATCATGCCTATGTTAAATCCATCACATCCAGGATCATTTTCCTCCATATCAGTGACCCCCTTGTTCGGTTGAGGCATCCTTTTTGTCGACATCAACACCTCTTTTCCAAAAAAGAACCAATACATTATATCACCCCTCTCAACCAAAAGGGCATCCTCGGGTGGCACTATGGGAGACATAATTTACCACAGATGTCATCGATACTCCTGATATTCAACTACAACACAAACTTTCATGTCAAGATGGTATCGTACCTTACAACCATTACACTTTGATCAATTTTTTTGAAGACTCGTGCCTTTATAAGCACCTCTTTCAGCATTGCTTACACGGGAAGGTGCCTATGCATACAATGCACATTTATATGACATACCAATTTCACACATATGGGCACCACTTTCCACCTATTTTCAAAGAAAAAACACCCCTGAGGGTGTTAGCAGTCATTTTCATCAACCAACAAATCACTACCATATTAGTGACAGAGATAGAATCTGTATTTTTCAAATAGATTTGTTTAAACTAGCGAAAGAATCATGAGCATGGGACATGCCCGCCTCGTAGAAAATTTGTATATATTGTATTATACCATTGCTTACAGGGATCCCACAAGACATGGTCGCTCTTCGACCCGGTGTAAGGTGTCTCCAATTTCAAGCTACACGCAGGTCTCTCTCTCTCTACACACAATATACAGAAAATAAAATATAATGTATTTCAGCTATACAGTTCTTCCTAGACCTCACACATTAGGGGGAAACTGTTATCACTAGAAAATAGTACAAGAAAAGGTGACATTATTTAATGTTAGGTAGAAGGATTTATAGGGCTGAGATACATTAGATAATCTGAAATTATTTAAAAATATCTAAGGTCTAAAAGGAAAAATCAAATTGCGGACAAGAAGAAACAATTAAATGTTCCTTTGCGCATAAAATTATTCGATAAATGCCGCTTTGCGCGCCTTTTGATAAAAAAAACGCGTAATCCTGGGAGTGGCAGAAGTCACTTTCCAGGACTACAAGGCACACTCCAAGACATTGATTCCAAACTTGAGGCTGCCTAAGGAAAACTACCCAAGCCTCCTTAGGACATCAAGGGAGAACACAATGGAATAAATGTTGCACACAATGGAATCACCCTCCTATCTTGGGTCACTATCCACAATGTACCAAGAGAGGGAAGGAGGATTTGAATTATCTTATAAAAGGCCACCAAGAGATGAACAATAGGAGAGCACATTGTTATGCTGGCCATAATTGCCCCAATAAATACCAGCAATATGTGATCTGGAGCAGAGATAGAGGGGAATTAGTTGTTGGCCATCCAACAACTCCAGTCCACCATAGTAGAGAGAGGGAGACTTTGCGCCAAGAAAGCTCGGAATTAAAGACATCCCGGCATTGGGACTTACAACCCCTAGTTCTAAGGGCCTCTTGGCAAGTGGGTTAAAGTTTCATCCTCATTTCGTACCAGCACTCAATAAGAGGGGACATAAGAGCCACCATTTGGATTATTGAAGTTTTTTGAATCTATTTAGAGCTTTTGTTTTATTTTTTTTAGTTTTATTTTAGTTTTATGTTTGAATCTGCATGATATTTCTCTATCTAGTATGTTTATGTTTTGGCATGTTCCACTAACTTGCTTGACTCCATCTATTTTTTGTCCGTGACCAATAAATTAAGAGGGAAAAAACACGCCCCTTTAGCTACTGTGATTTCATACGTTCATGCACCAAACACACTAACACAAATAGGGATTGCATTCATCAGGGATTGTGTGAGAAAGGTAGGCTGAAGACAGGCTAAGAATTAGCTAAGTGTTGGCCCAATTTTGTCTGGATCAGTGTGAGATGATGGGAAAAGTGCAAGATACTCTTGTGAGAAGAGTGAATTGTAATTGGTTCATGATTCCTCGTGGAATATACAATATATGATAGAGGGGTTTTGAGTAGAAAGATTTCCCTAGGAAATTATCTGTGTTGTGGTTTGATTGATTCTTCTTTGCTTCATGTGATTGGCGATTGTGTTTTAATTTCCACAATTGATTTGTAGAAGCGATTCAGTATCTAGCTTTCGTACATTGTTAGATCGGATTTAATCCATGATATAAATATTTTTTTTATAATTTCTACATGTTATCAGAGCACAGGAAATCACAATAGTGGAGAAGGAGCTGAGTTTGTAACTAAATAGAATTTGAATTTGTAGAATAATTTCTTAGTGCTATAGGTGATTCGGGATTAAAATGGATTTCAATGGCTTGATATTGGAGTATGCACTCGAGGGCGGCTCTAACTATATTTCTTGGAAAAACAGGATGGAGGCAGTATTGGAGGACAATGGCTTGAAGGAATTCAATGACAATGATGTTCCCAAACCCGCTATGACAGATGCTATAAATCTTGATGCATGGAAAAAGAAAGTGGCAAGGGCGAGGAGGATCTTACTAGAGGGAGTACGAGACCACATTCTCTCAAGTATCCATGGTAAAGCCACACCATATGCAATGTGGAAGGCTTTGACAGATCTATTTCAAAGCAACAACAATCATAGGAAATTGGTACTGAGAGATCAACTCAGGAAGATCAAAATGGAGAAAAATGACACTATTTCAGTATACTTAAAAAAGTTTGTCCGATGTTAGGATGAGCTTGGGAGTGTAGGAATTACTGTCGCTGATGATGATTTGGTGAGCCTATATCTTCTTTGAATTCCCAAGATTTGGCATAGTTATCAATACTCTGTCAATGGGAGGGAGAAGCTACCAGATTGGGAATGACTTTGGTTGGATTTGGTGCAAGAAGAATTCAGGTGGAATACCAAAGATGGATATTCATCTAAGAATGATGATGAAGAAGATTGTGCTTTGGCTACCAAGGTGAAGAAGGGGAAAGGAAATAAATTCCATTCCAAATCTGAGACCGATGAAGAAGGCAAGAAGTGTGACATGTCCAAAGTGAAGTGTTTTCACTATCACGAGCATGGATATTATGCCACTAATTTTCCACAAAAGAAGAAGAATAAGAAGGCTTCAGGATTTGCAGCTGGTGAGGCTTTCACCTCACAATTTGAGCTTTACTTCTCACTGATCACATGCATGGTGTCAAGTGCGATGGAATCAGGGTGGTACTAGGATAATGGTGCATATTTCCACATGACGGGAAAAAAAAAAATTGTAGCAGCTTGGAGGAGAAGGACCTCCAGATGCATATCGAAATGGGTGAAAATGGAAGGTATAGTGCTACCGATATTGGTACAGTTACTTTCCAGAGATAGTGAGCTAAACCATTTTTATTAAAATATGTAATGCATGTACCAAGCTTGAAGAAAAATTTAGTTTCAGTTGCAATGTTGGAGGATAGAGGCTATGATGTTGTTTTTAGTGAAGGAAAGATTTCTTCTGACACAAAGCAACAAGACAAGCCAAGAATATTCGGATTCCTGTGAATAATATCTATAAACTTAATGTAGATGTGATTTCTACAGAGCTTCCAACCATTGGGAAGTGTGAGAAATCCATGCAATTGTCCCTTGAGAGGGAGCTCAATTTGCATGTAGGTGAGGAACTCTTGGTTCCAAAGAATGAACCTCAAGATGTGGAGTAGCCACATGTGGAGGATCATGGAGTGGAAGAAACCACTCAAGTAGAGAAATTTCGAGCTAGATGGAAAGAGGGAGTGCATGCAAATATAACTCCAAGTGTGAGGTGGAGTGATGTGCAAGAATAATCCCAAGAATAAATGCGGGTAGGGTCCTAAAGATGGTGCGTCTCATGGACTGAACCTAGCTACGAGGAGCCCATAGTACAACAGTAGTAGGATTAGTTAGATTGATGCAGTATGATGTCAGGAGGACAGAAATCAGAGTGACATGTGTCAGATATTGGAGCGTAGATCATAGTTGGCAGCGATGCAGAGTGCATGGATGCAGATGTCAACAACACAGAGAATCCAGTAGAAATGTGCAGTATTTCGCAGCAGCCAGAATACTCTGATGATAGATGTGTTATACTAATTTAGTTGTTTGGAGGCTCTTTAGTTTCGAAAGTGTTACATGCAAGAGTTGCATGTGCGAGAAACACAAGATAAGTGTTTCATGCAAGATTTTCATGTCGCATGTAAGGACATTCATTTCTTATTGAGAGGGAGTGTTGAATTTTGAAACAAGAAATAGTGAAATTGACATATGGAAACAACATGAGAGCACCTACACTAGTGTGGGACCAGGAGGTCCAAGCAACACCTACACTAAGGTGGGACCAGGAGGTCCAAGCAGCACCTACACTAGGGTGGGACTAGGAGGTCCAAGCAGAACCTACACTAGTGTGGGACCACAGGTCCTAGTAGCACCTACAATGGTGTGGGCTAAATTTGGTGCATGTCTATTTTAATTTTTCCTTAATTAAAATGGACAATAAATTGTAATATTATCTTATAATCACTTGAAATAGTTAACTGAGTATGATAAACTCAGTTAGCTCATGAATTTCGAGTTGAGGGTATTTTGTGAGGCATGCAAAGTAATTATATTTGTAACAGAGTTCAAAGTGCAGTTGGTGCATTAGTTTAATGCATGTGTAATCAATTAACTGAGTTAAGTGAGTTAAAATCAGTTTAACTAGTTGTAACTGATTTTTGCACTAGTGAGAGGTCAAGTGAACTAAATAATATTTAATTCACATGCAGTGATCTATCAAGCAACTAAATATTTACTATTATTGGGTGCATGCATGTCAGTACCAGTGGAGACCCAGTTGATACAAAGTTTAAAGGGCAGTGTGACTATCAGTTGTGATATTAGCAGGTTGCCCAAGTGCAGTTAAAACACCACAGGATGCCCATGATACTCAGCGCAATTGAGGAAGGATTAAATTCCTAAATAATAGTAATTTCATTTATTAGGGATTGCATGAGCAAGGCAGGCTAAAGACAGGCTGATAATTGGCTAATTGTTGGCCCGATTTTGTCTGGATCAGTGTGAGATGATAGGCAGAGTTCAAGATACTCTTGTGAGAAGAGTGCATTGTAATTATTTCATGATTCCTTGTGGAATATACAATATATGATAGAGGGGCTTTGAGCAAAAATATTTCCCCAAGAAATTGTCTCTGTTGTGGTTTGATTGATTCTTATTTGCTTCGTATGATTGGTGATTGTGTTTTAATTTCCGTAGTTGATTTTTAGAAGGGATTCAGTATCTATCTTTAGTACATCGCTAGATAGGATTGAATCCATGATATAAATATTGTTTGTATAATTTCTGTAGTTTCAACATTCCCGAAGGGAACCCCAATACACAGAATGCCCATTGTTATGCAATCGAAGGTGGACTACCTTCTCACACTGTAATATCCCAAAATAGGGATTTTCTACAACAATAAGAATATCTTAAGATATTATTAATTTGGAGACCAAAAAATAGACTCATGATGTGTTCAAAAACACATATCCATAAAATGAGTGAACCAACAACAAAATAAGAATGTATACACATTCCCAAGTAGGGAAAATGCAGAAATTAGACCCTGAAAATGTTATTTCTGAAGATTAGCATTTTTACTGGGTGAATGTTTGGTTCCCTTAGAATATGATGTTATTCCCTCACATACAAAAGGGGATCAGAAAGAAATCCCTTTTGATATGTTAAACAGACCTCTCGGCTTCCTATCAGCTCAAAAATAGCCAAATCCCATGACTTGAGTTATGCAGAAAAACGCTGAAGCATGTACAATGTTATTTTATGAGGGTTTCTAAAGTATAATGATAAAATAGCATGTATCTGGAGTTATATGGGATAATATGCCAAGAAAATGAATATCTAGCCACCTTATTATATTATAAAGCCAACCCGACAAGGGTTTCATGAAAGTACAAGTACAAAAGATCAGATCTGAATATTCAGCTCAGAAAATGCAGTCTTACTAAAAAATTACAGAAATATAGCTGAATAATAAAAAAGAGGGATGAGAATCCCTTCTTCTAGCTTTCTGGGAGAAGGGTTGGCCCTTTCCCTAGGAAACTAGCTCAAAAATAAGGGTCTTAACCCTGCTGCAGCAACTCTGTGCAAAATGACGCAGTTCCTGCAAGGGACTACGTTGTAGGAGATGAGAAACACTTTGGCCTGCTACCAAGATATAAAATACGCTCATGAATATTCCTAGCTGATTTCTCCAGAGAAGGAAGGCACCCTCTACTGAGAAACAGACCTAGACATGGTATAATAATCTGCCACTGCAACACCTTGCAACTCAGCAATATCCTACTTCAGAAATAATTTTGAGACTGAAGAATGATGCTTGGCCTTAAGCCTGGATGTGGAGCAATACAGGACAATCTCTCCCAAGAGGCCTCTCAAGGGAAGAGGTGGGATTCCCGCTCGGTAACACCCGGTGTTGAACAACACTGCTACCCTACTAAACAGCAAGAGGAAGCCAAGTCTAAACAAACAAGATCAAAAGATGACAATACAAAGCATGAATAACAAAGGCTCCCATCCTCTCCATATATAGCAAGTGAACCTCTTCACATTGGGTCCCATCCATATGTGCCATCAAGCCCATGCAAGTTTTCCTCCACCAAAACTGCGTTTTCCAAAGGAGGTTCAATGTATATAGACAACTTTGTTGACTTGGTCAAAGTTGATTGAATCAACATGATCCCATCTTTGTTCACACCCAAGGGTGCTAAAATTAGCTTCTTATTCTTACTCCTTTCACATTAGGAGTGTTATTGATTCTTCTGAAGAGGTTAATGGGCCTCCCTACCCATTTAGTCACCTACCTAGTGATGAAACAACTCTAATATTCCATTTAGATTGAAGGCTAAAATTTTGGAATATTGCAGTCCTCCCCTCCAAAATGTTGCTTGTCCTCAAGCAACTATATAAGGAGAGCAAAAATCCTCCCTTCCTCTTCTTGTGGCCTCCTCATCAAAATTATCCACCACTGCTCAAAAGGATCTGCTACAAATCTGTCCTCGAATGTCTCCTCCCAAGCATGCAAAACCATGTGGCTTACATCATAGAAAGGTGGAATATGTAAGTGGAAACCTCCTTGTTGTCAAATGGTCTCCTCAAGGTAGGAGTGATGATGAACATGGGAAATATTATTCCCAATGAGTGACTCCCACACCCATGCTATCATCCAAATGAAATGAGCCAATCTAGTTATCTGAAAAATATACTCAACCCCCGGTTCATACAATGTGTTGGGGTTGCATGGAGAGATTGGATACTCCCAAAAAAGTGGTTTCTCTCTCCATTTATGATAATTATGGGGTTGATGTTGATCTTGGGCTGAAATGTCATGACCTCCAAGAGTGGCCCAAGCTACCCCATCAAACAAATAAACCATGAAGTGCCTCCTCCAAAAACTCAAGTTCTCCAAATGGCTCCTCCCATATGAAGAAGAGAGATGTAATTTGGCAATCATGGGCTGCTCATTTCTGCTCCTAAAACATGCATCATGCAAAGTAGGGAGAATAATACTCCCAATGGGCATCTTCAACTCATATCCTACTTCCCAAAAAAATCTCCCCATGAACAAAGACATATCAGAAACACATGGAAGCAAAGCCAAATAAAAACAAGTTGCCATATGACAACCGGAAAGTGGATCAAGGTCCCACGCAAGGAACCAGCGCAGTGCATCCTTTGCTTGCATCAAATCAAAAAATAACAAGTGCTCTTCTAGCCACTTGTTTGCTGCCACAATCATCTTACAAGATATAAACATGAAAGTACAAAAGGGTGTCAATGGTGCACACCAAAAATCATGTGGCTTCCCCCACAAACCACCAATGAGATAGCCAATCTCAACACAAAAAATGGCTTCAAGTACATCATTATACAATATGCAAGAAGGAGTAATCCTCCTTGGTACAATATGCTGCTCATATAAAGACAAGAAGTACAAAACATAAAGTGAAATTGTACATTCTCCATCATGTACTTGAGGTCTTGAGCTGAAATGGATCAACTAGAAATTCTCCCTTACCTCCAAAGAGTAGGGAAGTGGCTATGACATCCTCTCTATCACCATCTGGGCTATGCATCTCTCCATATGTTGAAATATGTCATGCTGAATGCCCTCCCAAATTAACTCCTATGCCAAGGAAATATATGCATCAAAATGCATGGAAAAGAAGTCCTCATGTGTTGCATGTAGCAACTTCTCCTTGAGCTTAGAAGCTCTATTCAAGAAGACTCTGCCATAAGAATAGATGACCATATCATCCACCATATATCTTTCATTTCTATCAGGGTCATCAAGAATCATGCAAGCACCAATATCCTTGGAGTACTCTACCAAGAGTTGAGACCTCCAATATGGATCAATCCTCCCAAGAGACAGCGCTGGTGATCTGGCATGTGAAGCTCTCCTCATGCTGTTGCCTTCTACTTTGACATCCCCCATGCCAAATTCTCCCTCAAAAGTCTTCGCCTCTCCAAAATCGAAGAGTGGTGAACCAACTGGCAAGATTTATCTTACCAACTCCAAATCTGGTGGTCTCCCCAGTGGAATGCCTCCATGTAATGGGACATCCATGGCAAGAGAAGACTGTTCATATGGTTGGGAAACCTTGCCCTTGCCCTCACAATGCAAACCAGTCTTCCTCCTCCTTGCACCAACTCTCTGAAATAGATAGGGGTGTGTGCTCCTCATCAAATGATGATTTCCTTCCTCCCAACCTTCTCCTTCCATCAATATCATCTCACAATCATGCTGCTCATTGATTTTTCTTTGCCTTCCATATGTGAGATCCTAGGGAAATTATTTAAATGACACAAGAAATCCTCCTGTTGGAGCATGTGCTCCTCCTTCCTCTGCATGAGGCACTAGATATGCTCTAGATGTGACAGCGTTGTAACCCCCATCCTTCTCTTCATATTCTATATGAATAGGAGGTAACTTCTCAATAAGAGGATCCTTATTTGAAAAAGGAACCTTCATGCCCTCTTGTCCAAGGTTATGAAACAAGGATCTTGACTATAGCAACGTATCTTGCAAGATGTTATCTCCTCCAATAGGTTTCTGAAGTGGTTTTGAGTTTGTAGGTCCTCCCAACTTATGAAAAGGTTTCATTGGTTTGATTGTCTCGTGTTTTTTATCAAACCTTTCTACCAATATTTTAGTGAACTTTGAAAAAGAAGAAGTATTAACATTTTTTAATGAAAATGACTCAAACATCCACCAAGCATAGGCCTTGCCTTCAAAGTGCAGCGCTACAATTTTGATGGCTTCATCTTCAGAAACTTGGTGTTGTTGCAAATAAGTATACAACTTCTCCACCTAAGCTTTGGCTGAACAGGTTGGGGATCCATCAAAGGTAGATAGAGAAAATCTATCCATGTCATGCAGCTTACTCCTCTCCACCTTGATATTTCAAAACTATTTTAAAGTAATATGAATTCTAAACTTTTCAGTTTGAGATTCATACTCTTGCAGAAAATTACTAAGAGTTCCCCTCCTTGGCATCTCCTCTTCTATCATCTCTCTCATAGTAGATCTGGGCATTTTACTGCACTGTGCATAATAGGTTGTAGTTGCATGCTCACACCTATCATGAACCCATCTAGATATAGCTCTAGATCCAAACTCCTTAGGAGATTCCATCTCTCCTCTCATCTTCTTAATATCTTCATTGATGCACTGCATAGATTTTGGAAGAAGATTTGTAAGCCTATATTCTTTTCTTCCTCCACATAATGGTGTCTTCTTTCTATTCATCTCTCCTTCTCTTGATAGCTACATGGCTGAGTTCCACTGGCTGAGCCAAGATTGAAGCTTTGATACCACTGTAATATCCCAAAATATGGATTTTCTGCAACAATAAGAATATCTTAAGATATTATTAAGTTGAAGATCCAAAAAATATACTCATATGATTTGTTCAAAAATACATAGCCATAAAATGAGTGAAACAACAGCAAAAGAAGAATGTCTACACATTCCCAAGTGGGGAAAATGTAGAAATTAGACCCTGAAAACGTTATTTCTAAATATCAACATTTTTACTGGGTGAAATAATGCTTGATTCCCTTAGCATATGATTTTAGGCCCTCACATACAAAAGGGGATCAGAAATAAATCCTATTTGATATGTTAAACAGACCTCCTAGGTTCCTATCAGCTCAAAAATAGCCAAATTCCATGACTTGAGTTATGCAGAAAAAGACTGAAGCATGTACAACATTATTTTATGAGGGTTTCTGTAGTATAATGATAAAATAGCATGGATCTATAGTTAGATGGGATAATATGCCAAGAAAATGAATATCTCACCTCCTTATTGTATTATAAAGCCACCTAGAAAGGGTTTCATGAAAGTACAAGTACAAAAGAGAAGATCTGAATATTCAACTCAGAAAATGCAGTCTTATTGCAACATTACAGAAATATAGCTGAATAATACAAAAGAGGGATGATAATCCCTTCCTCTAGCTTTTTCGGGAGAAGGGTTGGCCCTTTCCCTACAAAATTAGCTCAAAAACAAGGGTCTTAACCCTGCTGTAGTAACTCTATGCAACATGACGTAGTTCCTACAAGGGACTCTGCTGTAGGAGATGAGAAACACTTTGGCCTACTTCCGAGATATGAAATACACTCAAAAATATTCCTAGCTGATTTCTAAAGAGAAGGAAGGCACCCTCTACTGAGAAACAGACCTGGAAGTGGTGTAAGAATCCTCCACTACAACACCCTTCAACTTAGCAATATCCTACTATAGAAATAAAGCTAGGAATGAAGAATTATGCTTGGCCTTAAGCCTAGATGTGGAGAAATATAAGACAAGCTCTCCCAAGAGGCCTCTCAAGGGAAGAGGTGGGATTCCCGCTCGGGAACACCCAGTGTTGAACAACACTGCTACCTTGTTAAACATTAAGAGGAAGCCAAGTCTAAACAGACAAGATCAAAAGATCAAAATACAAAGCATGAATAACAAAGGCTCCCATCCTCTCCATATATAGCAAGTGAACCTCTTCACATTGGGTCCCATCCATATGTGTCATCAAGCCCATGCAAGTTGTCCTCCACCAAAAATGCTTTGTCCAAAGGAGGTTCAATGTATCTAGACAACTTTGTTGACTTGGTCAAAGTTGACTAAATCAACATGATCCCATCTCTATTCACACCCAAGGGTGCTAAAATTAGTTGCTTATTCTTACTACTTTCACATTAGGAGTGTTATTGATTCTTCTAAAGAGGTTAATGGGCCTCCCTACCCATTTATTCACCTACCTAGTGATGAAACAACTCTAATATTCCATTTAGCTTGAAGGCTAAAATTTTGGAATATTACACACACACCCCAGTGTTGTCTCGCGCTTAACTCTGGTATAAGTCGAGCGGTCCCAATAATATGAGTGCAGTAGGATTTTCACTCTTTAATGACACTAGTCTCAAGTTTTGCAATCTTGGCCAGTTTTCTCACTCTGCCTATCCCAAGATCCTAGCCTGAACTAATGTTGGTGTAAACTCAGAAAAGAGTTATTGATTGATTTTATTATCACTTAATTTTTTTTGTACTTGCTTATAAGTCTCCGGAGGGGGATTGGACGTATAAAATTTTATGTGACTCTGACTCAAACCACGTAGAAAATTCTTTAATGTTCATTTTGATGAAAGATTTATTTCTAGAAGGAGAAAATTTTCACACATCCATGCAGCAAAAAAAATCCAATAATGTAGTTTAGCCTAAAAATATTCATATATATATCCTCACTAACAACTATTTAACCCAAAAATTATAGATTGAAATTAACTATCTCAGAAAAACTTAAAAAAATCTTTTTTCTTTTCAAAAAATAAATGCAACTAAGCTAACTTTTCAAACAAGAAAAACTATTATGCTAGCAGGCAACCAAGCACAGAGATCCAAAACACATAAGCCAAACTAACAACTAGCAACATGAAATCCATGGAAATCACAGCAGGGGTGAAATAACAAGTTTTAGGCTAAGTAACGCTACCTAGAAAGGAGTAAAATGGATTAATAGCAGGACTAACGCACTGTTCTCAAGTTGGAGTTGCGTTATAATGCTCTGGAACACACATAGGGGGTTCGTTACTAAGGATAAATTACTGATAATGGTCATGCAAGGTCTATTCTGAACAATGTGAGTTGATGAAATGGTCATAGAGCATATGAAATGATCAGAAAGGGATGTGAGCAGAATGGGAAGTGATAGAGGGAAAGAACCAAAGGCTCGGAAATACAAAACCAGAAGCTAAGGATTATTCCCCAAAGGAGTCGACAATTCTGCTTAGGGGTAAAATGCACAGGTGGTAGCTGGAGTAAGATCCCTCTCGAGCCTTTCTAGGACCCAAGGCAGACAATTAGATTAGCTGCAACATTAAAAAAGAAACTACATACATGTTCATACTAATGCTTGATTGACAAAGTGAAGGATTGAAGGATTACCTCGATGTATAAGGCAGATTTGTTGGATAGCGCAAAGTAGCATGGCGAATGTCCTCCTCACTGGCTCCAAGTCCAAATTGTGCAAACAAACAACGAACTAGCATAATCTTCACAATATTATCACTACAAACAATCAAACAAGCATATAATCAAACAATAAAATATGTAGATCTAAGCCACTTATAGCATGTATCTTAAACAAATAAACAATAGATGCATCAATAAGACATCAAGTGGACAAAATAGAGGTAGTTCTATTATTCAAATAAGGAAGATTAGAACCATAAGTTTGGTCAAGCTGCCCTTAGTCCTCTCGTTCCTAGCTCTCTCTCCTCAATATCCAAGTGTGACAATGCTTAGGCCAACACTTCTCAATGAACCTCGCCAACCATGAAACCTCACACTCAACAACAAAGGTCTTCTTTTCACACAATCAACCTTTCAACCTTTGATAATGAGCCCTAGCCTCTAATTTATGAGAGTTTAGGAGGATCAACCTTGCCATTCTTCTCCATTATCTAGAATAGGGAAAAATCCATGATGTTTCCAAGATTTTCATACCTTTTTCCCTCTTTGGATGCTCAGTTGGGTTTAGTAATGTCCAATCATAGGCCTACACCACAGGTTGCCCACTTTTTGGACTGACGCCTTGAGAAAATGTTGAAAATATTAGTCAATTACTATGGAATTTGTCCCTTTTTCCTCATGAAACATGCGTAACATTGCCACTTAGGCAAGACAGTGCATTAACCTAGGCACTAACACTCCCTTAAAGAGGCAGGGATGCATTATAACTCGACCTAGCTATCTCTAGGGTGTGTTACCTTGGAAAAATAGGTCTCTGTCTAGGTCACTTTCTTCCTTCCATGTATCCTTCTCCTCTGAGATGATGAGGAGATCATTTGTATTGTAACAATTACAAGATAGCCATGAGATAAAAAATACTAAAATTTTTCTCATGAATATGTTGTTGATATTCCAAGGGATTATATTTTAAAGTTTCAGACAGGACTACACAATTTTGTTGAGAAATTGATGAGTAAATATTTTGAAAAATTTTCTTCATGTTATGAGTCTAATATTAACATATTTATTGAAGGCCTGGTAAATGAATTTATTCCTTGCTTATTTCATCAATTGAAAACATTACTATTTTTTATAGTTATTAAGCCTAGAGTTAGGAAGTATGTAACTGGCAGACTTTTAACCTCGTCACATTGGATTTTTTATTTTTTTGATCATATTTTCTATTGAAAAACATAAATATATATATATATATATATATATATATATATATATATTGTACATAAATAAATATTTCTTCTTATCACATGTACCTTAGGGATTTAGAACTTAGAATGAATAAATATGAAGTCCTTACACCTTAAAAACCTTAGGTGATATGTGCAAGAATGAGTTATGAATTGAAAGTCTTAGTATATATCATATTGATGAGTGTGGAAAATATCATTAAAGACTTTATTCATACTAGAAGTTTGAAGGGTAATTAATTTTGTCAAAGGTTTCAAACATCATCCCTACTAGTTTCAAAGTTCTTGTTGAGCATTTGTTTTACGACATATTTATTTGATTGTACTTCTTACACATGAATATCATGAGAGATTATATTACCTTATACATGAGATAAATTTTGAGGTCTAAAAATGGGCCTCATAAGGAATATTATAAAATACTAGTAGAAATAATAAAATAATATTATATTACATCATCAAATTTTAGAGGGAAAAAAAACTATTTTTTTCAACTCATATTTTCAACTTAGCTCCCTATGATTTTACTCAAATTTCAAGTGGGAGCACTCATTGAATGCATATTTTTTCCCTTATCCAAGGAGTATCCATATTGCACACTTTAGGTGGACCTTGCTACATGAAAAATGAGAAATAAATGAAAAAATGTGATTGCAATCATGCTTTTCATGTTTTTCTCATTTTTTTTGAAAAATGGGTATTCCTTTGATAAGGAATTAAATTATGCATCCAAGGAGTACTCTTGCTTGAAATTTGAGTAAAACTGTAAGGAGATAAGTTGAAAAGTAGTTCTTTTATTTTTTAATATTTTTACATTTTTACTCCAAATATGGTGAATCATCCCCCATGGTTGACGTCATCATATTGAATCCTATTGGTTCTTATAAACTTGATTTTGGTTATACATTTTTGTTTTGAGGCCCATTTTTTACCTCAAAATTTTTATAATGAGTACAACATTTATAAACACAATATTTCAAATTCACAAAATATAATGGTATTGAAGCTATTTGTTGTACTAATTATTTATAAATATACTCCATGCATGTGACCTTCCTTAATCACCATACTACTCTTGAGTAATAGAAAACTATCCTTTTTCAAATGGGGGAAGTACATAATTCTTTTGGGGCTATGGACACTCGCTAGAAATGGAGCAATATCTATTAGTATTAGGTGTTGACTAGGTTTTAGTTGATGTCAAGGTCAGTTGGAGATCACTGATGTGATGATTTCCATTTGATGATATAGCCTGATTAGACCCTAGGGTTTGGAAAACCTAGCTGGATGGCATAACGTAGTGGAGCCCTGCACATATTATAGAATCTTGATGATGATTATCAACATGAGGCCATTCTATATTTATGGAGTTTTTCATGCCATTTCTAGTGGTACGTGGAGCATCTTGTGTGTCCTCCTAGATAAGGAGATATGCCCAGTTGAAGATCAGTGCACCAAATGACAAGGTTGGTGCCCCACATTGTTTTAGTAATTTTAAGATGAAAATTAATGGATTTTATTTGGATACCCTCATCATTGGACTCTTCTTATCATACTTATTCCAATAGTATATGGTGTGCCATGAGATTCCTCTATGTTTAAGAGATACACCCGTCGTAATTTATGAAGCCCCACATTGTGGTCAAAAGCCCCAAAGGAGATGATGTGTAATAATATTATTGACTTGACCATGGATGAAAAGGATGCTTTAATTAAGGTTTAAATATAATTATTTTTAATATTTTCAAAAGGTTCCTAAAATTAAAAATAAGTGTTGGCTTCATTCAAAATTCAAGTCGACCTGGGATTTTTGGCACCATGAATTGAAATTCCCAAATTTGGATATCCCTGTAAAACATGAAGTCAGTTATCCTCAAACGATGGATCCTCCAAGCTATATAAGGATGCATTTCTAGCCTTCTTGTGTATCAAATAAAGTGGATTTTTTACATGTTCTTTCTGTGGCCACAAGAGTCCTGAAAACGTGTTTTTCCTTCGGATATTCTCTGTTGTCTTTTGGGATATTGTTTTTGGCCCAAAGGAATAGTTGGGTTTTGTAAATTTTTTGCAGGTGGAAGTCAAAAAGTACTTCGCTCCTAAAAACATAATTTGAAGTAGTAGTATATTTTTTCGGTCTATGTTCCTAAGAATATTTATACTGTCGCCCCATTTTCTAAAAGGCCTATCCTCGGCGGCAAATAAAATTCTATTAACATAACATCATTTGATGAACTCGCTTAAAATTTTTGGATCTATACTTGACATTCATTATGAATTTAAGCCTTTTTTAAGATCAAATTTTAAGAATTATTTGAAGGTTATTTCTTGCGACATTGTTAATTAAATCACTGTGATTATAAGATCCTAAGGAAAGGTTGATGTTCTGAATTATCTGGAATAAATTCAATTGATGCTTGAAGGCATGGAGAAAAACCTAAATTTTTGCATTCTATCCTCTATGACCTTGTTGTCTAGTGGCCTATCTTCTGCTGCAAACCAAATCTGTCTATCATAATAATGTTTGGGGGATCATATAAGGGTTTTAAGCACGGGTCTCACTAGGGTTTGATTTTTTTGTTTTTTTGTAGGGGACTTGTTGACAAGCTGAAGGATTGATTTATATTCATGATCAGTTCATGTCTACACCTCTATCCTGCATACTTTTCAAAATCAAGAAGCATTTTGGTTTGATAGTCTTAATACCATCTCAAGCTACAACATTGGAAGCATATATAAATCACATCCCTGTTGTATTATTTGTGAATCCTGTACTGTAAGTTGTCAGCGAATATGTAGCTTTTCTCTCATCATTTTGTAGGGCATGTTTATATGTACATTTCATACATTGGAAATATATTGATATAGTGTTTTGATTTCCCATTTTATGTACATTTGAATGACTTGTTGTGGCTCTCGGTTAAAAAACTGAGACACTTTTAGCCCTCCATTTCTGATATTTGTTGAGGTCTATGAGGGACACACTTATGAGGTATGGTTTCATAATCAAACTCATGGTTTTCACTTTATGACTAGTCCTATGAAGACAAGGACACACACAACTCTATTAATTGTCATACATGATGTGGAAGACTTGTAAAAATTCAAAATCCTTTGTTTAATATGTATCTAAGGTAGATACTTGGAAATATATTCCACATATAATTTAAAGAGAATTAAACTAACCTTCTCTAGAAGAACACATATGTGGTTGGTACCTACAACCCTCATTGACATATTTATAAGTTGAAGTTTACACCTGAAGGTTAAACATAAATTGTGGCATATAATATTGCTATATTTTCGTGCTACTGTGATATTCATTGAGAAAAGGAAGTATCTGTGAGTTATCATATAAAAACCTGAGAGAAAATATTTGTATCGATGTTCCTACTCTTGTTATTGTATGTTGCTAGGAATAATTTTTGTATTTGGTTGAGTAAGTATGACTTGCATAATTATCTATGATACTAGGATTAGACAGAGACAATTCTTATGGAGCAAAGAGACTATTTGTAGGTTTTACATTATACAGTTTATGCATTGAAGAAAAACTACTAGTTAGGGTTTTTCATTGATGTATGTCGCATTAAGGTACATACATGAACATGCTAGGAGTTATATAATCAAGGGTTTGAATTGACTATAATTTCACCTTGAGAAGTCAATGTGTACTTGGATCACCTTTGTTGGCATGATAAATGTACAAAGGCTTTATCCTGCATCACTAAGACAGATATTTACATAAATTATAGGATTTATTGTGGGCTATAGTAGTGGAAACAATGGCTTAGTTGCATTATTCTTCTACATCAGTTAGAGGGGTACAACAGTAATAATTTCATGGTGATATCCTCTTGTAGAAATGTGGTTTCTACAATGAAAGAATGTTTTTGATTGTTGGCTTTGATTGTAGTAGTTTTTTGGTTCTAAGATAGCTATTGTCTTGTGTCACTTTGTTAAGGTTGTGTGTCGTTCTTCCTTTTAATGTGAATTGAAAATGATATTAATCAGAGTCCCATAACCTTATGAAAACGTTTTTTACAATGATAATTACATGATTGACACAATTGGTTGTTATATATGATTGACAATGATATTTGAAAGAGCTGGATAGTGCATGTAAATGGTATGTTGCAGTTGATCAAAGTGACTAGTATGCCTATTTTAGAAAGGCTCAATGGCAACAGGAGTGACAGTTAATACTAGATACAATGTAAGAAAAAGTAACAATAGACAGTGATGAAGTACAACAATAGTGGCATCAACAGATAAAGATGAAGTGTAGAAAAAATGGCAACAATAGACATTGATGATGTGCAATAGTAGTGGCAGTAGTAAACAATGATGAAGTGCAAAAAAGTGGAAGAAAGAGTGGTAGCGACATATTTTATTATAGTCAGGTCATTGTCCATGGTACGGGAGGCCAAAATTAGTCATTTTTTGGAGTGTTGCGGGGAAGAGTGGTTGAGTTGAAGTGCTCAAGGGAATAAAAATCCCTTCAAGCTGAGTCTGCAAATATCTTCAAGCCTTAGGGATCATTCGATTCCTTACATTTGTGTTGGAAAAAACCATGGAGATTCTTTTTACTTCCTTCCAGTTCATCTGGTAAATTAGATGTAACCATACATAATGAAGCATTTTTTGAGATAAATATCTTATGTAGTGATTGTATGATGCGATGATGTTTCCATGTTTTTTTTTGATGTTATGAATATTTAAAGGAATCTAACCAATTGTGTAAAAAGGAGTGAAGTATTGATTCAGGCCCCTCTCATTATTTCCAACAATTGGTATCAGAGCAGGTCCTTCATTAGAAGCTTACCACTTGAAGGTAGATCCATATCATCCAATACAGGAAAGTTAGAGGAGAATTCTAGTAGTAGTTCTGAAGAAATTGCATCTATCAAACTCAAAATTGAAGGGGATACAATTAAAGAAATGATGATAAAATGTATATATAACAACCTTAATTCAGAATTCAAATATATAATGAAATACAGTGAGCAGAAGGATGTTAAATATGATTTCACTCTTGGTAAAATAAACAGGCTAAGAAGTGAAATTGAAATATATAAGGAACAAATGAAAACACTAGAAAACGATAGTGAACTTGATGAAGAAAAGAAGGAAGTGGACCATCTCAAAATCTTGCTACAAGAGGCAAACAATAAAGAAATCACCTTGACAAGGCCTCTCAAAGAAAAGCCAAATAAATGCAACAATCATGATAAAGAACTTGGAAAGAAAATCACCTCCTTGAAGAGGGAACTTGAAGAATCCAAAAGGATTAAGAAAGTATTAAGAACTCATACGAAGTAGAAGGAAGAAGAATGCATGAAATGTGAATAGTAAATTGTCACTCTGAGAGTATAAGTAGACAAGATCAACCAAATATTAAGGATTTCGCAGTCCTTGGATGACATTCTCAATTGCCAAAGATCACCACTTACCAAGATAGGTCTTGGGTATGTCAGTGAGTCCTCATTTTGCGAGGATGAAAAATCCAAAGATGAAGAGAAGCCACATTTCAAAGAAGAGAATAAGCCTCATGCCAAATATGAAGAGAATACACATATCAAAGCAGAAAGAAAGCCTCATGAAAAATATGAAGAGAATCCCAAAATCATTTTTTTGCACAAGTCAACCAACACAATAAGCTGGAAGATTAATGCCTCAAGGATTCAAGATTATGCATTTAAAATGCCAAGTCACAGGAGATAATTCAAAATTGGAGAGAAACAAAGATTTTTATATTTTCAAGGGTGATACACCTTTAGGAGATCATCACCCTATGCACCCAGGTATGCAGGAACATTTTATGGTTATTTCTATGTATGTTCTAACTATGGACATAAAGTTGGAGATAATAGGGAATATAGAAAGAATAATGATATAGGGCTTCATAAAAACCCTAGAGGAATATTTACTAGAAGAAAAGAAAAAGTCACATATGCCTATGACATTAGAAGTTACAACACCTTTTCTCTGTTGTTTAGACCAGAAGTAGAATGCTACATATGTCACAATTTTGGTCATTTTGCACAAGATTGTAGATGCAACCTGAAGTGGAACTTGCATAATTAGGAAGGAAATACATTCATCAGGAAAGAAAACAATACCACCACGGTCTGGAAGAGAAAATACGTTTCACAATAAATTCCCACACAACTGGAAGGCATGATGCAATAGGAGAGCGTATCATCAGGGAGAGCCTATGTAATGGAATACATGATGTAGTAGGAGAACATATTATCAATGGGAGCTTGCGTAATGGAAGATATGTTGCAAAAAGAAAGCACATTTTTAGGGGGAGCTTGTGTAATGAAAGAGATGATGCAACAAGAAAGCACATTATCAGGGGGAGCCATATCAAATGAAGATATTGTAAATAAAAAGGAGATGCCAAGTACCATTTTCTATTGATGTCAAAGGGGGAGAGAATCTGGGAAATGAAGATAAGAAGTATGAAGTAAAGGGGAGATTATGTAGCAGATCAAGTTATGAAATGTGTTGACATCAATGAAGAAGGGGGAGATCGTTGAATAGATTTTCATTGATGTCAACGCGAGTGAAAATATCATCATTGATGGCAAATTCAATTGGAGGTCCCTGATGTGATGATGTCAATAGGATGATGTAACTTGACTAGACTCTGGGTTTGGAGAACCCAACGAGATGGCATGCCTTGGTGGAGCCTATCATATATTAGAGATCCTTTTTGATGATTCCCATCATGAGACAATTCCATATTGATGTAGTTTTTCATGCCATTGTAGTGTTATGTGGAGCATATTATGGGTCATCTCGGATCAAGAGATATGCTCATTGAATATCATTGCCCTAGGAAGCAAGATTGATACCCCACATTTGTTGAGGATTTTGAAAAATGAAGATTAATGAATTTTCTTGGAGACCCTTTCCATTGGATTCTTCTTTTCATATTGATTTTGTAATAGCCCCGGTGAAAATTCCATGTAACAAAAGTTAATAAAGGAAAAATAATAACCACAACTATGGGACACTTATTCCAAGTTGAATGTTGGGAAAAAACATACTAGTGTGGGTGTTCATTTGGTTTACTTGGATAAGGAATTTGAGAAAGGAAATCGTAAAGGCTTTGGAAAGGAAAATGACATTAATTGGAATTCTATTTATGAAAATAATGGAAATTAGGAGAAAAGGAAGGTGAAAGGCCACATGTTGCATGTGAGGAGGAAAATGAAGGAAAATAATGGAAAATGAAGAAAATAGAGGCCTCATTAAATAAAATTGCTTCTGAGGATCAGTTGGTACCTTTTCTAAGTGTAAATATTTTGTCAATTTAGTTTAGGAGCTCTCTCTCTATTCTCTCTCTCTCTCACTCTTGGACACAAATTTTTCTTGGAGCACTTTAGCATTGGATCAAGAAAATAAAATAAGGAAAGAGGAAGCAAAGATCAAAAAAGGAAGAGCAAGATGAAGCGTCTACATCGAGATTCCTTTTAGTTATCGATTTGCATGCATGATTTCCTTGCTATTTGTGGCATGCATGGTTATACATGTGTGTTCTTGGTTCTCTTGTTGTCATTGGCATGGGTTTTTACAAATGAGACAATATTTTTCATCCTAGCCTTGTCATTTCCAGATAGCCATGGTGTTATTGGTTCTCATGATTTTGGAAGAGCTATATTATCAGATGGATTCAAAACTAAGTGAGGTGGTCTATGAAAGAAAGAATAGATGGCATAGTAACCCTTGAACCAGACTGTGGGTTGCGGTAAAGATGGATTTTGTGTTTCCTCGATGGGCTTAGGAATCCTCGATTAGTGAATAGGGGGATATATAATAAATCCTATAGATGGATGCTCTCCATCAGGCCTAGGAATCCCGAGATGGGATATATGGTAAAGCTTTGAGTGTGGAGTCACGGTTAGGGCCTAGTGATCCGGTGTGAATTGCGGTAAAGCCAAGAGACTAGAGTCTCAGTTAGGGCATAATGATCCGGTGTGGATTGTGGTAATCATAGAGAATAGGAGACAAGAAAATTCCTCACGATGTAGGTGGAGAAATCCAGTGGCATCCATGCTTGTTTATGGCCTAATGATCTGGTGGGGATTACGGTAAATACCGATATGGTATGTTTATTTTTTGTGGCCTAGTGATTCGATGAGGATTGTGGTAAAGCTTGGTTCTATTGGTGAGGTTGAGGTGGTTTAGCCTTGGAAAGCTCTGGTTGATTTTTTGGTTTTGAGTCCCACATTCATGCTTAGAATATGGCGCAGGGATGATTGGCTGGAAGAAATATTTGGTTCATCCAATCTATGGTCAGGTGGTTTGTGGAAGTCCCAAACCTGGTTGGATTTTTCATTCATTAATAATATTACATTATTCATTGCATTTCATGAGTAAATGTACTGATTTATATGTGGATTCTATGGTTGTTGTATCCTTGTTATTATTTTTTCTTATATGGTGGTCATGAGTATGTTTTATGATAATGATGATGTATGGATCTCATCATGTTTTGATTTGTAAATGAATGAACAATGAATATATGACGTAATATATGATAATGTAGATAATTTGATGAGGGATCAATGCTTCTCAGAAATTCTCATATAAGTATGAGACCTATATGCTCATATTTTATGTTATAACCTATAGAATGCATATTTGTGACATGTTTGACGAATTGTATGTCATGACTAGTAGGGTTCCAGTCACATCTTTGATCAATTTTGTTATCAAAATATTTGTCTTCATGTATTCTATAAGTTATGGAAGTTTCATGAGTTTATGGGATGTGACTAGGTCATAGCCCTGGAAAATAGCCTTAAATATCATAGTCATTGGCATATCACTAGTAGAAAAAGGCTAAATTCGCACTAAAGTAGGCTCATGGGAGCGATTGGGCTCTCATTCACTTGGAGGGCTTGGAAAGGGAGCGACTAGGGCTCTAGGTCAGTGAACTATTGAGTTTCCTCAGGGTTTGGTCACCTGGAAGGGTAGGTTGTCTCCTAAATGTTCTATAGAATGTGTCAAAGGTCATATTGATTGTGTTGTGTCAATTCCACTTCTTTAAATGTACTTGGGAAGTTGAATCAGATCATAGTAGCCTCTTGTCAAATGTTTTCCCCAATTGACCATTTAACTTAGGTAAATTTGGGAGGAGGGTGTTACAGAGTGGTTTTAGAGCATGGTTAACCCTTTGGAATGGATGGGTGGTGTGTTGGTTATGCATTCCTGTTGGTTACATATGTGTTCCTTATATTTTTCGTCTATGTGCTTGTTGCATATGAATGATTTTGGTCATGGTAACAGTTGTGTCGCCATGTGAAATTTGATGCTGTCGTTGATGAATGTATTGTTGTGAATGTGTGTTAGTTATGCATTGTTTAAGCATGTCGATGTTTTTATGTTGTTATACATACATTGACTTGTTATTTTTGTATTTGTCATGCATGAGGTCATGATGCGTGGTTAGTATGGTCATGCATTTATGACTGGACTACGGTTAGAAATGATGATTAAATATTGTTATGATTATGTTTATACATGTATTGCACTAATATATTGATCTCGTAGACGCAATATTCCCCCTCGAACTATACTGAGGTATGTCGATTATGTTTATATTTTGGTTTAGATGACATAATATTCCTTGCAGAAAAGAGATTAAAGATGACTAGAAAAATGGTGGACTAAAGCTCCTTAGATTCTCCCTATGGATCAAATGAAGAGCATGGTTTTGGGAACTCTTTTGACTTAACAAACACATTGAGAAGCTTGCAGGAAGAATTAAGAAGTTTCAAAGCATGCAATGAAAAAATAATGCAGGCACAGGAGAAAGAAGCAGAAGCTAATGTAGTAATCCTTCAGAGTTTGTCAGAATTGCAGAGGCAGGGACCAGTTCAGATCATCCATGGGTAGGGGATAATACTAATGGGGCATATGGCAGTGGATCTCATGGTGGGAACAAGTCGGATAGGGATGACACAGTTAGAGATGGAAGATTACTGGACACTCGAGATAGGAGAGGTGATGGACACAGGTACTATTCTGGTTCTGGTTCTTATATGCACTGTGATCATCATCGTTGTCACCCTTATAGGAGGATTTATAGTGGATATTTTCTAGATGAGTTTAAGAAAGTGAAGCCACCTAATTTTGATGGAGAGTTGAAGAAGCTGGAGGATGCAGAGGCTTGGTTACTTGGGATGAAAAATTTATTTGAACTACATGAGTACACATAGAATATGAAGGCCATAATATCTATCTTCAACCTCAAAGGGAAAGTGGAAATATTGTGGGAAGATGTAAAAAAATTCAAATACATTAGGACAAAGGAGTTGATTTGGCATGAATTCAAAACTATTTTTAAGAAGAAGTACTTGTCAGGAAGGTACCATGACAGTAAAGCCAAATAATTTTTTGAACTAAAGATGAGATCAATGACAGATGTGGAGTATACGACTAAGTTCCTAGAGCTATTAAGGTATCTACCATATCTTAAATATGAGAACGATAAAGTTCAAATATTTGTCAATGGATTGCCATTAGCTTTTAGAGATTGGATTGAGCATGATGAGCCTCGATCACTTGATGAATTTATTGGGAAGCTTAAACAATGTTATGAGAATTAAAATCATAAGAATGAATCTCAACAAAGAGGGAAAGGGAAATATAAAGTTAAAGGTAAATGATAACTAAAAAGAACAAGGCCTTAGAATGAAAAAGAGAAATAGAATGTTGCACCATATAAGAAGTTCAATGTAGCTAGACAGGGACATGGGTCTCAACAGCAGAAAAGAGGTGATAGTACAAGAAATTTGGAGTGTTGGACATTTGTTAAGGAACATCTTAAGAATGATTGTCCGCAAAATCGAGGTGGTAAGCCTTAGAGTTACAACACACAAGAGGTGCGAAAATTTAGGGATATTGGGCAGAGAATTCCACGGATTAATGAAGCATTGGATAATAAGATGGAATAGCATCAAGAAACTATTATCAATATGGAGTAAGTGCATGCAGAATCTTTCTTAGTGTAGTTAGCTACAAGTACAAAGAAGAGAGTATATCACTGGGTAAGATCTTGTGAATTCGAGTCTAATGGTATTCCTACCTTAATACATTTGAACGTGTTGTCTTTAGGATCGTATAGTATGTTGTTAGGTATGGATTCATTGTATCTTAATAGAACTAAAGTGGATTTTTATGACAAGGACATTGATTTTCTGGATGAAAATGGAGAAAAAATAATCTTACAGGGTAAGAAGAAGGAAACATTAGTTATAATGGTGACAAATATGCAGGAAAAGTGCAGTCACATAAATGGGTGTGTGTTATTTGCAGTGCATATTTATAGTGATAAAGATAAGGAGGATGAAGATGCATAGGTATGGAGTAGGTACCCGATCTTGCAGTAGTTTCAGAATGTGTTTTCGGCAAATATTTCAGAGTTTCGACCTCATAGAGAAGTAGAATTTTCTATTGAGTTGGTACCAGGGGAAACACCAACATCAAACGCACCATGCATGATGAGCACTCCAGAGTTAGTAGATTTGAAGGAAATTCTTGAAAAGGGATACATTAGGCCAATGTTATCACCTTGGGGTGCACCAGTATTGTTTTTGAAGAAGAAAGATGGTACTCTCAGGTTATGCATTGATTACATGAAGTTGAAAAGAAATGACCATCAATAACAGGTATTCGTTGTTGAGGATTGATGACTTGTTCCATCAGTTGAAGGGAGAAACAATGTTCCCAAAAATTCATCTAAGATCAATATATCATCAAGTATGCATTAATGAAGAGGACATATACAAAAAAAAATTCCGAACCATGTATGGGCATTTTGAGTTTGTTGTAGTTCCATTTGGTTTGACTAATGCTCTAGCTACCTCTATGTGCTTGATGAATAGTGTGTTGTGTCCTTATCTAGAAAAGTTTTTTAATGTATTCACTGATGAAATATTGATATGTTATAATAATGAGGAAGAACATGTCGAACATTTAGAAACAATATCGAGATTAGATGTCATTTTTGGGATTCAACTATGTTAAGTAAGTCATTCATCTATGACCATTTCCATGAGAGGCAGTCGTAACTGACTAATTTCTAATGATTTTTGAGTATTCCACTTAACACTCATTGCATCAGGTGATGCTTACAGGGGTGAAGAAGTGACCATCACCCGATGCAATGAGTGCTAAGTGGACTATTGAAAAATCATGAGAAATTAGTCAGTTACGACTACCTCTCATGGAAATGTCATAGATGAATGAATTACTTAATGCAGTTGAATCCCAAAAATGATATCTAATATAATCCACTGCGGAAAACCCTCATAATTAAGTATTGATATTGTTGAGATAGCATCAGTTGTATTCTAAGATCAGTAAATTAAGTTTATTTCAGATAGAGTTACATTACTTGGGGCATGTGGTCTCCAAGGAAGGTATAATAGTGGATCTAGAAAATATAAGAGCTATCATGGAATGGGAAGATCCTAGAAATGTGGATGAGGTAAGATAATTCATGGGAAGAGCTAGTTATTATATGAGGCTCATTAGGAACTTATTATATATTTCTTATCATATTACATCGATGCAAAGTAAAGGTAAGAAATTTGAATAGAAATAGGAATGTGTAGCAAGTTTTGAGCAGTTAAAGTAGTTGTTGACAAATGCTCCAGTGTTAAAGATTGCAGATATGGAAAAATAGTTTGTGGTATGTAAATATTCTTGCAAGAGAGGAATTGGTGGATTACTTATGTAGGAGGGGCATGTATTGTGCTATGAATTGTGGAAATTGAATGAGAATGAGCATAATTATCCGACACATAATATTTAATTGGAAGTGATCATCCATGCATTGAATATGTGGAGGAAATATCTTCTTGGCTGGAGGTTTTTCTTGATGAGTGATCACAATGGGTTGAGATACTTGTCTGACCAATCAAAATTGAATGATAGGAAAGCTAGATGGTTGGCCACGATCAGTGATTTCAATTTTGAGATTAGATACATCAAGGGTAAAGAGAACAAGGTAGCAAATGCTCTTAGCAGGAAGATAAAGGTGAATCATATAGCAATGATGAGCTCTTATGGGACAAAATTACAGGATCGGATCTTATAGGCAAGGCAATAGGATAAAATGTACATGGATCTTAAGCACAAGTTACAACAAAGTACAAGTACAAGTACATGTAGTGGTACAAGTGCACAGGATGTGGACTATTGTCTTACAATCGATGGCTTAATCAAATTTAGGGATTGGATATATGTGTTAGACAGTAGTGAGCTTAAGAAGCTTATCTTGAGAAAGTTTCATGAAAATCCATATTCAGGTCACTGAGGATACCAAAAGACATTAACACTAGTGAATAAGTTTTATTATTGGCCAAATATGAAGGAGGAAGTGGTAGATATTGTGACTAGATGTTTGGATTGTCAACAGGTAAAAGTAGAATGTAGGCACCAAGGTCGACTAATACAACCGATTGTTATCCCAGAGTGGAAATGGGAGGTCATTTCCATGGATTTAATCATAGGTTTTTCAAGGAAATCTAGACAACATGATTCCAGCATGGTTGTGGTGGACATGTTGACTAAGATAGCGCACTTCATTCCAGTGAAGATTATGTATTGAACTAGTGATGTGGCACAACTATTCATCAGAGATGTGGTTAGATTGAATGCTATTCTAAATAATATTATGTCAAACAAGGTTCACTTCAAAGTTTTGGAATGAGTTATTTGCAGGTTTAGGGACAAATTTGGCCTTCAACACAACTTATCATTCACAGACAGATGGACATATAGCGAGGGTCAACAGGATTCTAGAGGACATGTTGAGGATGTATGTGATGCATAATCAGAGGAGATAGGAGAATTACCTTCCATTGGTAGAGTTTTCTTACAAAAATGGTTATTAGGAGTCACTAAGGATGAGTTTGTTTGAGTCATTGTATGGGAGGAGTTGTAATACTCCCATCAGTTGGATTGTTCCAGTTAACAAGGTGTTGATTGGAGTGGACATGTTGGCAAAAATGGAACAGTAAATTAAAATAATCAAGAATAATCTAAAGACAACATAGGACAGACAGAAAAATTATGCATATAGGAACATGTTGTTTAATGAATTATAGGTTGGGGAAAATGTGTACTAGGACATAAATCCTAGGAAGAGCTCCTTGAGGATTGGGTCGTGCACCAACCTAGCACCTCAATTTTGTGGACCTTTCAAGATTCTTAAAATGATTGGACCAGTAACCTATCAACTTGCACTTCCTACAATAGTGAAATTCCATTATGTTTTCCATTATTCATTGCTTAAGAAGTATGTTAAATATGTTGATCATGTGATTGACTATTTTGTATTCAAGGTGGAGCTAGATGGATAATTTTAGCTAGAACCTCAATGTATATTGCAGAGAAAGGTGCTCATGCTCTAGAATTGATAAATCGAGTAGGTTAAATTGCAATGAAAGCACTTTGGGCTCGATGAAGTTAAATGGGATATGGAAGATCATATGTGGGTTATGTATCCTTCTCTATTTGCTTGTTGAGCAAATTTCCTTGATATATTTTTTTCGTATGTTTTGGTATATGTACATACGTATATGGATGTAAATACCTCCATCAGTTGTGTTATAAAGCTCTAATAAATGGTATGGGTGTCATGTTATTATGTTTTCATTTTGGTTTGCTTCTTAGCAGGTTGATCATTGTAAATACTACATCGAGCTAAGTTATAAAGCTCCATGGGTAGTATGTTTTGGTTAAAGTATTATTGTTGGTTGTAGGTGTCATTAAACACAGAGGAAGGTGTTCCCCCAAGGGGGAGAGTTTTGTAATAGCCCTTGTGAAAATTCCATGTAATAAAAGTTAATAAAGGAAAAATAATAACCATGGTTATGGGACACTTATTTGAAGTTGAATGTTGGGAAAAAACATGCTAGTGCAGGTTTTCATTTCGTTTATTATGGCTACGGAAATTGGAAAAGGCAATGAAAAAGGATTTGGAAAGGAAAATGGAATTAATTGGAATTTTATTTATGAAAAATAATGGAAATTAGGAGAAAAGGAAGGTGAAAGGTCACAAGTTGAATGTGAGGAGGAAAATGAAGGAAAATAATGGAAAATGAAGAAAATAGAGTCCTCATTAAATAGAGGACTTATGAGGATCATTTGGTACCTTTTGTCAGTGTAACCTTTTTGTCGGATCAATTTTGGAGCTCTCTATCTATTCTCTCTCTCTCTCACCATTGGACATTTAGATTTTTCTTGGAGCACTTCATCATTAGAGCAAGAAAGGAAAAGAAGGCAAGAGGAAGAAAATATCAAGAAATTAAGAGCAGGATCAAGCAGCTACAGTGATACTCTTTGCAGGTATCAAGTAGCATGTATGATTTCCTTACTAGTTGTGGCATGCATGGTTATTTGTTGAGATTCAACAAGATGATGAGCTTAGTGAAAATTAAGCACCTTCACTAAGTGGGGCCCGTAGGCTATTTTTAGGTGTATGTATATTTTTAGACACGGTGAGCATATTCTATAAGTAGCAGGAGGATATTTGTATATGGTTGATCAAGTTGGAAAAATAGATGAGATTCTGTTTTTAGAATATTGGGTGAAGTCTATTTATAGATCGCTAATCTAAAAATATATGCATGTTGATTATTATTAGCCCTTAATAACAATCCGACAATAAATATCAACTTATTCTCTTGGAGCACTTTATTTCAGTGAACAGATTTAGTTAATTAGTGGGCTAAAGGAATTACACAATTCCTAGGGTGGTTGGTGACTCATGCATGGAGGACTCAGTTATAACTAATAGTGGCAAGTTTTGATAGAGTTGGAAGAGTAGTTATGTGAGCTATTATTTAGTTTAACTCAGTTAAGTGAGTTAAACTCAGTTGTGCTAGTTGTATCTAGTTCTAACTAAAGATACACTAGTGAGATTTTAGTGAATTAATTATTTAATTAATTCACAAATAGAGACTCACTTGCAACTGAACAAATACAATAGTTAACTACTTGCATGTTAGTTCCAGTGGAGACCCAGTGGAGAGATAGGTGGAAGGGTGAGATGGATTATCTGTTGTGACTATAGTGATGCATTCACTGCATCTGACACACATTGGAGATGCCAATGAGGATTGCACAATCAAGGCAACGCCAATTTGAATTCATTCAGGGGTCTTCTTCAGCAAGGATTGCGCAATGGAGGCAGGTTTTCAAGAGGCAAGAAATTGGTGCATAGATATGAAAATTTATGCATGACAATGTGTAATGATTGTTGATTGTACTGAGAGCTTGATGTACTAAGATTTGTATGATATTGTTACATGTTCCATTGATATACATAATATATGATAATTGGGGTTTTTAGCTTTAAGATTTCTCGTTAAACAACTGTGTTTATGTGCGATTGATTTGCTTCATATGTGTTTGCAATTGGTGATTTAATTTCCACAAAGAATTAAGTGGAAGGATTTTGTATTTAACATAAGAGTAATTTGTTAGATCAGGGGAGTCTGGTAATATACATGAATCTTGTATAATTTCTACATCGTATCAGAGAAGTGTTGATAACTGGAGATTGCAATATTGAAACAGTGCTGAGTTTTGTGCTGGTGGACAATTCGAATTTGCTGCAAGAATTTCTTGGTGCGATAGTTAAGTATTCATTGAAATGGATTTCAATGGGTTACGGTTGGAGTATGCCCTTGAGGGTAGCTTGAACTACATATCTTGGAAGGATAGGATGGAGGTGGTGCTTGAAGATAATGGTCTAAAGGATTTCATCGATAGTGATGTTCCTAAGCCTACTTCTAGCGATGTTGCATTACTTGATGCCTAGAAAAAGAAGGTAGCAAAGACAAGAAGAATTCTGTTGGAAGGTGTGAAGGACCATATTGTGTTAAGCCTTCATGGTAAATCCAATCGATTTGCAATGTGGAAGGATTTGAAAGACCTTTTCCAAAGCAGCAGTGACCATAGGAAGTTGGTGCTGAAAGATAAGCTTAGAAAAATCAAAATGGAGAAGGGAAACAATATTCCAAAATATCTCATGAAGTTTGTCCAATGTAGGGATGAGCTCGGGAGTGAGGGAATCACAGTTTCAGATGATGACTTGGTGAGCTTGGCTCTCCTTGGGCTACCAAAGATTTGGCACATTTATCAGGACTCTGTCAATGGACGAGAGAAACTGCTGGATTGGGAGCGACTTTGGTCAGATCTAGTGCAGGAGGAGATAAGGTGAAGTAGCAGGGATGGCTCTTCATCAAAGAATGATGATGAAGAGAATTTCACTTTGGCTTCCAAAGCAAGGAAAGGGAAGGGGAAGAAGTCCCATCCAAAATTCAAGGCTAAAGACAAGAAGCTGGATTTTTCCAAGGTGAAGTGTTTTCAATATCATGAACATGGGCATCTCGCCACTAACTGCCCATAGAAAAATAAGAACAAGAAGGTTGTTGGAGCTACATCTGGTGATGCCCTTGCCTCACAATTTGAAATTGGTTTCTCCTTGATCGCATGCTTGGTTTCAAGTGCAATGGGATCGGTGTGGTATCTTGATAGTGGTGCTTCCTTCCACATGACGGGAGACAAGGAGTTGTTTAGTGACTTGGAGGAGAAAGATCTCCAAATGCATATAGAGATGGGTGACGATGGTAGATATGGTGTGACTAGAATTGGAACCATTACTTTTGAGAGGGAGTCAGGTAAACCTTTATGTTGAAATATGTTATGCATGTTCCAGGTCTGAAGAACTTGGTCTCAGTCGCGATGTTGTAGGATAGAGGTTATGACGTTTTTTTCAGCAATGGAAAAGCTTTCCTGTGACATAAAAAAATGGTTCAAACCAAGAGGATAGGGATTCGAGTTAAGAATTTCTACAAGATAGAGGTAGATGGTTGTGTTGCAATGATGGGAAAAGTAGAAGAAGTGGTGAGCCGGGATGAGGGCGAATTATGGCATAGGAGATTGGGCCATCTTCACCATGGCGCCTTGAAGATTTTGCAGCAGATTTCTACTAGACTTCCCAAGGGTACTCTTGTGCAGTTAGATCAGTGCAAGGGATGTACTATGGGTAAGTTTGTGAAGACCACCTTTCATGAGAAGGAGAAACATGCTTCGGTGATCCTAGAGAGAATTCACACAGACGTGTGTGGACCTTTCTCGGTTGCTTCAAAAAAAAAACATAGGTATTATGTTATATTTTTTTATGACTATTCTTGTAGATGTTGGATCTTCTTCATGTAGAAGAAGAGTGAAACATTCTCAAAGCTCTGTGAGTTTAAAGCATTGGTGGAGAAGGAGTCGAGGAAGAAAGTGAAGGCTCTGCAGAGTGATAATGGTGGTTAATATATCTTGAAATAATTCAAATAATTTTGTAGCAAAGAATGAATTTGAAGAGAACTCATAGCGCCTCATAACCCACAGCAGAATGGGGTCACAGAGAGGTAGAACTAAACAATCATGGGGGTTGCACGAGCTATGCTACATGACCAGGGCCTACCAATGCACTTTTGGGCAGAAGCATACAACACTATGGTTTATGTGAAAAACTGTTGTCCTCATAAAGTACTTGGAATGAGTACACTTGAAGAAGCTTTTACTGGTAAGAAGCCCGATATTTCTCATTTGAATATTTTTGGCTCATCTGTTTACATTCATGTGACAAAGGATGCCAGGAAGAAGCTGGAGCTGACTGCAGAAGTTGGGATATTTGTGGGGTACACAGAAACACCCCATAATTATCGTGTGTATTTTCCAAATAATCGGATGACTGTGGTGCGAAGAGATATAAAATTCAATGAGGAGAAAGCCATGAAGTTGTCGCTTGAGAGGGAGCTACACTTGCATGCAGAGGAGAAACTTCTTGTTCCCAAAGATGAGCCTCAAGATGTGGATCAGCCACAAGAGGAGGATCATGGAGTGGAGGAGTCCGCTCACGCAGAGCCAAACATACAAATAGAAAAAAGGCATACCACAGAAGCTGAGAGGTTGAAGCTTGAAGTGTCACAGAATGTAGGAGTCCCTACATCACATTGCAGACAAAGACAGTCACCTGACCGATTCACTGGATACATGGCTCTCATGAGCAAGTGTATCGTGATAGAGCCACATTCCTTTGAGGAAGCAGCGCAGGAGCCCACATGGGTAGATTCCATGGTGGAGGAGTATGACTCCATTTTCAGAAACAATGCTTGGGAGATTGTTCCAAGGCTAGTTGGTAAATCAATGGTAGGTTAAAGATGGATCTACAAGGTAAAGCAAGCTGCTGATGGGAGTGCCGAGAATTATAAGGCAATATTTGTTTCCCTAGGCTTCTCACAGATCGAGGGGATTTATTATGAAGAAACCTTTGCACCTATCACATGGTATTCTTCCATTGGGACCATCCTTGCTCTCTCAGCGCAGATGGGTTGGCACATTCATCAGATGGATGTGAATACTGCGTTCCTTAATGGGATCATTGAGAAATAAGTGTACATTGAGCATCCTGAAGGATTTGAGATCTTCAGCAGCGAGTCACATGTGTGGAGACTCAAAAGAGTGTTGTATGGGCTAATGCAAGCACCCCGTGCTTGGTACACACAAATCGACAACTATTTCACTGGACACCAAGAGTGAGGTGGATGCAAACCTATACCGAATTGTGGTGGAGGGTAAGATTTTAATAATTTTATTTATGTTGATGATTTAATACTAATTAGTGATGAGCAGTTGATACACTCATGCAAGGAAGATCTTGTAAAGGAGTTTGAGATGAAGGATTTGAGCCTCCTTCATTATTTCCTTGGATTGGAAATATGGCAGTGAAAAGGTGAACTATTTGTGTCTCAAGGAAAGTATGCTCGGGAGATACTTAGTAAGTTTCACATGCAGGACTACAAGCCCATGGATACTCCTCTTCCAGGAAATTGGAGGAAAGAGGATGCTACATCGGTAGAGGTAGCGGATGCTACTATCTATCGAAAGTTGGTGGGTTCGCTCATGTATTTAGTTAACACATGGCCAGACATATGTTATGTGGTGAACCAACTTAGTCAAGAAATGGTTAAGCCTACCAAGCTCTATTGGAAGGCATGCAAGCATGTCCTGAGATATCTCAGGGGCACATCTGAGTATGGCTTATGGTACAGACAGACGGATGAGGTGAAGTTGCATGGCTTCATGTATGTAGATTTGGAAGGCAGCCCAATGGACAGAAAGAGCACATTAGGAGGGGTTTTCAGTATTGGATCTACAACAATTTCTTGGTACAGTAGGAAACAAAGATCTGTGGCACTCAGTTTAGTAGAAGAATAATACATGGCAGCAAGTCAAGCTGCATGTGAGGCTATTTGGATGAGGAAGATCCTGGTCGGTTTGTTTGGTTCTCATTTAGATCCTACAGTGATACATTGTGATAATCAGAGTTGCAATAAACTCTCAATTAATCTTGTGTTTCATGATAGATCTAAGAATATATATATCCGGTATCATCTGATATCAGAGATTTTGCACAGAAGAAGATAATGTTTCTTCAGTACATTCCTATGGAAGATTAGGATGCAGATATTATGAAGAAGGAACTCACCAAGAGAAAATTTGAATACCATAGAGGTAGGATCGGGGTGAAGGATAATCCCTATCTTGTTGAGAGGGAGTGTTGAGATTCAACAAGATGATGAGATTAGTGAAAATTAAGAACCTTGACTAAGTGGGGCCTGTAGGCTATTTTTAGGTGTATGTCTATTTTTAGACATGGTGAGCATATTCTATAAGTAGCAGGAGGCTATCTGTAGATGGTTGATCAAGTTGGAAAAATAGATGAGATTATATTTTTAGAAGATTGGATGAAGTCTATTTATAGATTGCTAATCTAAAAATAGATGCATGTCGATTATTATTAGCCCTTAATAATAATCCGATAATAAATATCAACTTATTCTCTTGGAGCACTTTATTTCAGTGAACAGATTTGGAAAATCAGTGGGCTGAAGGAATTACACAATTCCTAGGGTGGTTGGTGACTCATGCATGGAGGACTCAATTATAACTGATAGTGGCAAGTTCTGACAGAGTTAGAAGAGTAGTTATGTGAGCTATTATTTATTTTAACTCAGTTAAGTGAGTTAAACTCGGTTGTGCTAGTTGTATCTAGTTCTAACTAAAGATACACTAGTGAGAGTTTAGTGAATTAATTATTTAATTAATTCACAACTAGAGATTCAATTGCAACTGAACAAATACAATAGTTAACTACTTGCATGTTAGTTCCAGTGGAGACCCAGTGGAGAGATAGGTGAAAGGGTGAGATGGACTATCTATTGTGACTATAGTGATGCATTCAATGCATCTGACACACATTGGAGATGCCAATGAGGATTGCACAGTCAAGGCAAGGCCAACTCGAATTCATTCAGGGGTCTTCTTTAGCAGGGATTGTGCAGTGGAGGCAGGCTGTCAAGAGGCAAGAAATTGGTGCATTAATATGCAAATTTTTGCATGAAAATGTGTAATGATTGTTGATTGTACTGAGAGCTTGATGTACTAATATTTTTATGAGATTGTTACATGTTCCATTGATATACATAATATATGATAGTTGGGGTTTTTAGCTTGAAGCTTTCCCATCAAACAACTATGTTTATGTGTGATTGATTTGCTTCATATGTGTTTTCAATTGGTGATTTAATTTCCGCAAAGAATCAAGTGGAAGGATTATGTATTTAACATAAGATTAATTTGTTAGATCAAGGGAATCCAGTAATATACATGAATCTTGTATAATTTTTAAATTATTCATGTGTGTTCTTGGTAACTCTCTTGTTGTCATTGGCATGAGATTTTTCAGGTGAGACGGTGTTTTCAACCTAGCCTTGCCATTTCCAGATAGTCATGGTGTGATGAGTTGTTATCATTTTGGTCAAGTTGGATTACCAAAAGGATTCGAAACTAAGTGAGGTGGTCTCTAAAACAAAGAAAGCATGGCCTAGTAACCCTTCAACTGGACTATGGGTTGTGGTAAGGCCATATTTTGTGTTGTCTTGCTGGGCCTAGGAATCCTCAATCGGTGAATGGCGGGATATATGGTAAATCCTAGAGGTGGGTTCTCTCCATCAAGACTAGGAATCCCGGGATGGGATATAAGGTAAATCCTAGAGGGTGGAGTTTGGGTTAGGGCCTAGTGATCTAGCATGGATTGGGATATATTGGAGTCTATTTTATGGCCTAGTGATTCGGTGTGGATTGTGGTAAAGCCTAGAGACTAGGAGACATGAAAATTCCTCATGCTGTAGGTTGAGAAATTCATTGGAATCCATGCTTGTTGATGGCCTAATGATCCGGTGGGGATTACAGTAAAGCCTAGTATGGTATGTTAATTTGTTATGGCATAGTGATGATGTGAGGATTGCAGTAAAGCCTGGTTCTATTGATGAGGGTGAGGTGTGTTTAGCCTCAGGAAGCCTTAGTTTTTTTTGTTGGTTTTGAGTCCCACATTCATTCTTGGAATATGGTACGGGGCTGATTGGATGGAAGAAATATTTGGTTCAGCCAATCTACGGTTGAGTGGTTTGTGGAAGTCCCAAACCTGGTTGGATTTTGAATTCATTAATAACAATTCCTTCTTCTTGGTATTACATGAGTAAATGTACTAGTTTATATGAAAATTCTATGATCATTGTATCCTTATTATTTATGTTGGTTATGAACATGTTTTATGATAGTGATGATGTATGGATGTCATCATGTTTTTATTTGTAAATGAATAAACAATGAATACATTACCTAATAGATGATAATGCAACTAATTTGATGAAGCATCAATGTTTCATAATGATTCTAAGATAAGTATGAGACCTCTATGCTCAGATATGTTGTTATAACCTGTAGAATTTATATTTGTGACATGTTTGACAAAATGTTTGTCATGACTATTAGGGGTCAAGCCAAGACTTTGATCAAGTTTGTTATCAAAAGCACTTTCTTCATGTCTTTTATGAGTTCTAGAAGTTTCATGAGTTTTTGGGAAGTGACTTAGTCCTAGCCCTGGAAAATATCCTTAAATATCGCAGTTGCTGGCATAACACTGGCAGAAAAAGGTTACATTCTCACTAAAGGAGGCTCATGAGAGTGACTGGGGCTCTCAGTTGCTTGGAGGGCTTGGAAAGGGAGTGATTGGGGCTCTGTTTCAGTGAAATGTTGAGTTTCCTCAAGGGTTGGTCACTTGGAAGGGTGGGTTTCCTCTTGAAGGTTTTTTAGCATGTGTGTATGGTCATATTGATTGCATTGTATTGGTTCCACTTCCTTAAATGTACTTGGGTAGTTGAATAGGATAATAATAGCATCTCATCACATGTTTACCGCAATAGACTGGTTAACTTGGGTAAATGTGGGAGGAGGGTGTTACATATTCTAACGGTATATGGTACACCATGAGATTCCTCTCAATTTGAGAGATACGCCCATCGGAAGTAATGAATCCTCAAGTTGTGGTCAAAAGCTCCAAAGGTTATGATGTGGTATAATATTATTGGCTTGAACATGGCTAAGAAGGATGCTTTAATTAAGGGTTAAATATAATTATTTTTAATATTTTCAAAAGGGTCCTAAAATTGAAAATATATTTTGGCTTCATTCAAAATTGAAGTCGACCGGGGATTTTTGGCACCATTAATTGAAATTTCAAATTTGGATTTCCCTTCAAAACATGAAGTTGAATATCCTCAAACAATGGATCCTCAAAGTTATATAAGGATGCATTTCTAGCCTTCTTGTTTATCAAATTAAGTGGATTTTGTATTCATTATACCTTTGGCCATAGGAATCCTATAAAGGTGTTTTCACGTTGGGATATTATCTGTTGTGACTTGGAATATGGTTTCTAGCTCAAAGGCATAATATGGTTTTGTATATTTCTTCCAGGTGGAAATCACATTACTCTTCTAGAGAAGCAATATCATAAGACTTCATTCCTCAGAACACAATATGAAGCAATAGTATAAGTGTTCAATTTCTTTCCATAAGCATATTTATACTATGAACTTGTTGTCTAAGAGGTATATCCTCTGTGGCAGACCAAACATTGTTGACATAAAGTCATTTTATGACCTCGTTTTAGAATTTTGAATTTATACTTGACATTTTCTTTGACTTTTAGCCCTTTTGAAGATCAGGTTTGAGGATTGATTTGAAGGCTATTTCCTACGACCTTGTTGTCTAATTCTCTACAATCAGAATATCCTGCGGAAAGGGTGATGTTTTGAATTATCTAGAATAAATTCAGTTGATTCTTGAAGATGTGGAGCAAAACCTAAGTTTTTGCAGTCTATCCTCTGAGGCCTTGTTGTTTAGTGACCTATCTTCTACTGCAAACCTAATATGTTTGCCATAACAATGTTTGGGGAATCACACAATGGTTTTAAGAATGGGTCTCACTAGGGTTTGATTATGTTTTTATAGGTGACTTGTTTACAAGTTGAGGGATCAATTTATATGCATGATCATTTCATGTCGACACCTTTGTCCTGCATTTTTTGGAAAATTGAGAAGCGTTTTATTTTTATAGTCTTAAGACCATCTCAATCTATAGGACCAAGAGAATATATAAATTGCATCATTGTTGTACTATCATTAGAAGAATTTTGAGGTCTAAAATGGACTTCCTAAGGAAATTATAAAATAATAGTGAAAATAATAAAATAATATTAGAATACATCATCAAATTTTAGAGGGAAAAAAGAAAAAACTACTTTTTCAACTCGTATTTTCAACTTAAGGGTTTACTCAAATTTTGAGATGGAACACTCATTGGATGTAGAATTTGATTCCTCATCCAAGGAGTACCCATGTTGCATACTTTCTATGGACCCTGCTACACAAAAAATCAGAAATACATGAAAAAACGTGATTACAACGACCTTTTTCCATGTATTTTTCATTTTTCATGTAGTAGGGTCCATCGTAAGTATGAAACATGGGTACTCCTTGGATGATGAATTAAATTTTACATCCAATGAGCACTCTCGCTCGAATTTTGAGTAAAGCCTTAGGGAGATAGGTTGAAAATGCGAGTTGAAAAAGTAGTTTTATTATTTTATTATTTTTTAATATTTTTACTTTTTTACTCCAAAAATGGTGAATCATCCCCCATGGTTGACATCATCATATTGAATCTTATTTTTTCTTATCAAGTTTATTATGGTTGTACATTTTTCTTAGGAGGCCCATTTTAAACCTCAAAATTCCCCTAATGGTGTGAAGCCTGACTATAAGTTGTCAGTGAATATGCATTTTCCTCTCGCCCTTCTCTAGGGAATGTGTCTATGGACAGTTCATACCTCCTAATGTGTAATATTGTAGTTCTAAGGCATCAAACTAATGTAGTGTTCTAAATTCTCTTTTTATGTACAATTGAATGAATTTTCATGGCTATGTAATAGATATGACTTGAAAATATAATAAAATGGAGAATATGCCAAAGAAATAATACCATAGAAGATAAAACTTCATATCTTTATTAATATCAAAACCCTTAAGGTAGGGTAACACCAAAAAATTACTCCTTAAGGAAGGACATCACTCCAAAAGCCATATGCTTGTCAATATAATAATTCTTAACATCTCTCAATGGAGAGTCTCTAGCCTCTATATAGGCTTCATACATACAATACCATAGGTAATTACGATGGATCTCTCAATACCATACGTCCAATACAATTGGATTATCACTTTATTGCCTAGCTACATGTGCTCCCTTGCATAATGTGGGTTAACCACTTTATTTATTAACTATGACACATTTATTTATCATTCTTACATTGTTACATCATATTATTCCCTTGGGTACCTCCCTATGTACCCTATATTACCCCCCCAAGGTATACTACATTACACCCCCTTAGATATGTTTCGTCCCCGAAACATGAGAAAAACACAAATAATAAGATCTATTCAAAAGAGTAGTACATTGGTACCATGCATGTGCATCTAACCATCCTAGAGAAAGGTGAACACTCGATCTAGTCAGTGCCTTGCTTTCTTGATATTAAAGTGGGTTTTGGCGATTCCTCTCTATTGATGTGTTGTGGGTGGATCATCGCACCTCTCTATGTGTCGTCTAGGGGTTTTTTTCCTTGTTGCTAATTTGTTTCCACCTTGTTGGTTGTTGTCTTGCTAGGTGATACGGGTGGGGATATGCTAAAGCTTTAACTGATGGAATATCTCTCGTTAATTCCTCCACTATTGGTGACAGAGTGGTGTCTGGTGCTTTTGTTGGCACCTGCTTCATGTTTGCATTTGGTTGTCTACCATGAAAGGCTCATCATCTAATGTGTTTGTGTCGTTAGAGCTTTGTGATTCTTCCTCCCTAGTTGTCTCTTCCTGATTCCTAATGCAAACATCCTGCAATGTAATTTTCTTCTTTTTATACCAAAGCTTCATGAATTTCTTTTGCACATATCTAATATTGATAGTACCAATGGATTCCATCCAAGGGTGTCCCAAAAAAACATCCACAAAAGCCATATTTGAAGAAAAAAATCGGAATGAAACACATATTTATCCATATAAATCTTCAAATCTTTATAAATTTGAACATCTTCATTATCAACCTGTGTGTTTTCAATATGTTTTGCCGGAACTTGCAATTTTTGAGCCAAATTTACATTGATGCAATTATGCTTGTAACTAGGAATGATAAACACAATGATGTTCTCTTTCTGAATACTTCCATGAACTTATAATATGAAAATATTAGTAAAAAATAAGCCTTTATGGCTCTTAGTTTCCTTATTTCCAGCTTGATACCACTTGTCCAAAAGGAATTTTTCAAGTTCCTCCTCAGGAAGTTTCCTCACAGAGTTTTCAAGTGAGGTCCATCATTTATTTTCCTCATCTTTCATATGAAGCCCTATGGAGAATATCCTAAAATATGGGGATTGAGCCTTGTGATATTGTAAAAATTCTTCAATAGTAGGGCCATCATCTTTCCCTGTAAACTTCATCTTGCTAGAACCCCTAAAACAAAGTACGGGTTTTGAAGAAAATCACTTACTTTGGTGAAACTTTAAAATGGGTATAAATCAGTCAATATAACTCAAAATTTTTAATACAAACTATTTTTATAAATGTTATGACCATTCCACATCTTCTCTTGTGATTAAAATTCCAACTTGGGCACTCTAAAAATACAATTTCGTGTTGCAATTGTCTCGACTCTCACCATCACACATTTTTTTGAAAAATAGTTGATTTTAAATCAACGATATCTCCCTCATCTGGACTTTGATTCAACCAATTTTTTTTTTTGAAATTAGTTTATTTTTCAAGAGGAACTCTGATATATAATTCATTTTATAAAATTATGCAAAAAAATACAAATAATTACAGGAGAGTCATCGTCCACAAATTTTCGTTAGAAACATCATAATTTATTTTAAAATAGCGATATCTCCCTCATCTGAACTCTGATTCGACTGATTTTTTTTGGTATTTTTTGCGAGGAATACATATCTATAATTTGTTTTTGCAATTTTTGCACCAAAAGTTTCAGATCTGATCTGCAAACTAGCTGCCCAAAAAATTCCTGCAAAAAATGAAAAAAAAATAATAATAACTGTCCACTTTTCCCAAGAAAGTGCTATGATACCACTTATAATAGATATGACCTGAAAATATAATTAAATAGAGAATATGCCAAAGAAACAACACCATATAAGATAAAACTTCAGATCTTCATTAATATCAAAACCCTTGTGGTAGGGTAACACCACACAACTACTCCTTAATGAAGGAGATCACTCCATAAGCCATATGTTTGTCAATACAATAATCCTTAACATCTCTCAATGGAGAGTCTCTAGCCCCTATATAAGCTTCATATGTACAATACCATGGGTCTCTCAATATGATACATCCAATACAATGGGCTTATCACTTTATTCCCTAACTATATGTGGTCCCTTGCATAATGTGGGTTAACCAATTTATTTATTAACTATGGCCTATTTATTTATCACCCTTACATTATTACATCATATTATTCCCTTGGGTACCTCCCTTTATACCCTATATTATTCCCCCTAGGTATACTATAGGCTCTCTATTGAAAAACTGAGGCACTGTTAGTCCTCCATTTATAAGATTTGTTGAGGCCTCTGAGAGACAAATTTATAACATATGGTTTCATGATCAAACTCATGGTTTTCACTTTATGACCAACCTTATGAAAGAATGACACATAAAAATATATTAATTGTCATACATGATGTGGAAGACTTGTAAAAATTCAAAAGGCTTGCTTGATGATGTATCTAAGGTCGATACCTAGAAATAACTTCAACATATAATTTAAATAGAATTGGCCTAACCTTCTTTGGAAGAACACATTTTTGGTTGGTACCTGTGACTCTTATTGACATGTTTGTAAGTTGAAGTTTACACCTAAAGGTTTGACATAAATTGTGGCATATAATCTTGGTACATTTTCATGCTACTGTGATATTTGTTGAACAAAAGAATTATGTGTGAGTTTTTGTATCAATACCTAAGAGAACAAAGTTGTATTGGTGTTCCTACTCTAGTTATTGTATGTTGTAAGGCATAAGTTTTGTATTTGGTTTAGTAAGTATGGCTTGCAGAATTATCTATGATGCGAGGATTAGAAAGAGACAATTCCTATGGATATGAGAGAGTGTTTCTATGGTTTACATTATACATTTGACATATTGAAGAAAAATCACTAGTTAGGGTTTTTCATTGATGTATACCGCATTAGGGTTATTACATGAAGATATTAGGAGTTTTATAAGCAAGGGTTTGAATTGATTAACAATTCATCTTGAGAATTAAAGGTGTACTTATATCACCTTTGTTGGCGTGATACATGTACCAAGGTTTTATATTACATCACTAAGATTGACAATTACACAATTACTATGATTTATTGTTGGCTACAATAGTGGAAACAATAGTCTAGTTGAATTTTTGTTCTTCAACAATTAGAGCACAACAATAAGAATGTCACGGCGATATCCTCTTGTAGTAGTGTGGTTTCTGCGGGGAGGGCATTTGTTTGATTGTTGGCTTTGATAACAGTAATTTTTTGGTTCTGAGATTACTGTTGTTCTGTGTTACTTTGTTAAGGTTGTGCATATATATTACTACCAATGTGAATTGCCAATGATATTAAGCAGAGTTACATAACCTTTTGAAAAAGCTTTGACAAAGATACTTACATGATTGACATGATTGGATATTATATATGATTGACAATGATTTTTGACAGTGTTGGATGGTGAATGTAAATGGTGTGTTGCGGCCAATCAAAGGGTCTACTATACCTATTTTAGAAAAGCTAAAGGAAATCATGAGTGACAATGGACACTAGCAACATTGGAAACAAAATTAGTAGTAGACAGTGATGAAGTACAATAGCAGTGGCAACAGTAAACATTAATGAAGTGCAAAAAAAGTGGTAGAAGTAGACAATGATGAAGTGTAGCAACAATGGCAGTAATAAACATTGATGAAGTGCAATAGTAGTGTAAGAAATAGACAGTGATGAAGTGTAGCACACTGACAGCAGGAGTGGTAGTGACAAATTGTAGTATAGTTGGGTCATTGTCCCTAGTACGAGAGCCCAAGCTTAGTAATTGTTTGGAGTGTTGTGGAGCATAGTGGTTGAGTTGAAGTGCTTGGAGGACTAAAGACCCCTTCAAACCAAGTATGCTAACTTTCTTCAAGCCTTAGGGAGCATTTGCATCCTTCCAACCTTACTAGTAAAACCCTTGGGGATTTTTTATACTTCCCTCCAATTCATCTTGTAAATTATATGTAACCACACATAACAAAGCATTTTTTGAGAAAAATATCTTGTTTATTGATTGCATGATGTGATAATTTTTCCATTTTTTGTTTTGATTCTTTGAATATTTAAAAGAATATAACCAATTTTGTAAAAAGGCGTGAAATTTTGATTCACCCCCTATCAATATTTCCATGATTCAGTTATGTCAGTGTGTAATCATTCCATAATCATTTAAGTTTCTTAAAATGGGGAAAGTTGATATCTCTTCCAGGGTTATGAACAGTCATTGGTAGTGGATCAAGATCAGTGGTATTGTGTCAAATCCCAATGCGCAATCCTCCCATAATTATTTACAATGAATAAAAATTGAAGCTTTTGCAACATATGTTTATATGTGAATGAAAAAGTGATGAAATTGCTTTAGTCAAGATAGTGGGTGACTCCATTTAGGCTATGAACACTCATTTGCAATAGAAAAATGCCTGATTTTAAGAACTCATGTAATAGGCATAAAAGGGGAAAGAATCCCTAATAATTGGTCTCAATATTTTCAATCGAAATTTACTAAGATGAATGTCATAATTAGAATTCTAAAACTAGTACCATAATTTTTATAATCTCTTAATTAGTAGTTTTAAAAATGAAATCATTTATATATGATTTTAAAATTCCCCTATAAAAAATGAGACACATATCAAACTATGATTTTGAGAGCTAATTCATTACCATAATGACCCCACTGGACTAAAAGGTGTGAATGAATATCTTATATATTAATAATGAATCGAATCATCAACCTTTATGCTGAGACCTTATATGATTAATCATGACATCATTCTTGTTGTTGTTCATATAGAACATTAATATGAAAAAGGGTTTTCACCTTGTTTATGATAGATTAGGTTTTGTATTTTTCTACATTAGAAGATTCCGTTCCTCCTCGATGTTAAACAAATAAGTTTTTAAATACAAAAATTTCTTGTTAAAATAAAAAACATATGATACTAATATTTTCTCCTCCTAGAATTTGTAGTACGTTCTTTATTTTTATCAAAATATCGATTATGTATATGTGAACTTTGCAAAGTGTGTTCTAAATTTCTTGAAATTCTATGCAGTCTGACAGGTAGCGTGGAATCGTCTACCAAATATGATGAAACGGTTAAAACATTTTAATCCAATGGACAATATCCTTTTGATCCAACTATTATTAATCACATATAAAAAAATATACATATAGACAATAATTAAATAATTAACACCACTAACTAGATATGATGATAACACCTATAATTAAACATGATTAAAAATGATAATCATAACCATAGTCCACGAAAAGGCGGAATATCGTCCACAAAAGGGGATAATATATATTAAGAATATAGTAAATTAAAAAAAATCATATATAAATATTTTGATGTTCGTATGTTTAGGAGAGTTGAGTTTTGGAATAATATATTTTTACGAAAAGGGAGAATATTGTCCACAAAAGGGGATAATATATATTAAGAATATAGTAAATTAAAAAACTTCATATATAAATCTTTTGATGTTCGTATGTTTAGGAGAGTTGAGTTTTGAAATAATATATTTTTACAAAGGTTAATATCGGTAAATTATGATGTAATATATGGGAATGAATTTTTAAAACTCCACCGGTAAAACTAAAAATTAAAATACTCACAAATTATATACTCCATAAAATTTAATAAAGGTCACTTTGTAAAAAAACTTGTTAAATATTTTTATGAAAAGGCTCACTCTACTCTCTTGAGAACTTAACTCTTTAAACTATGAATCTATCTCGAGGATGATTAACTGCAGGAAAGATTGTACTTTAGTTGGTTTATGGTTTGGTGGAGAGTTGAAGTCCTTGTACTAATTATGGTGTAGATTTGAGATTGCTTATGATTTTTTAATCAAACTCACAAGACACAAACTTACTCTACTTCTTTGCAAACATTAAGTCACAATTTAGAACAAAAATATCAAACACGCAATAAGAAATCACACACATGCAAATAGTGTTTTTCCTGGGGAAAGCAATCTGTTAAAAACCCCATTGTTTTCTTTCTTTAATCTAATTAATATAGATGTATTACAATTGAATTCTGAATTGAGCACAACGTGCAAGTAACATATCTCTCTACTCACTGAGAAGCTCTACCTAAAATTATTCAATTTCTTCCCATGCTTGAGCACTTATTCATTTGTGCAATTTATTAAGAAATTAGGACCCTACGATTTAGGAGAATCCTCAAATTTACATTTACGTATACAATTCTCATTTGGTCAAATAAGAGGGTTAATGGAAAGACAAGTCCATCCGATGTAACTTTTAGTTGTAAATCAAGAATGATTTTAACCATTTGATTCATTGGATCTAACCTTCCTATTTTTTATTTTTTTTTTTGTCTCTCCTCAAATTGCGAGGGGATAATGCTTCAATTTAAAAAGTGTGCACACTAAATTTTAAAACACAAATATGAAATTTTATTAAACTCGCAGTAAAATATTATTTATCAAGCTTATATGAAAAACATTTTACAATTTTTTTTTAAAATATTCATGTGATAGACCTCACCTTATAAAATATTTGACTTACATTAAAGGTTAGCTTCCAAAATTGAATCCTTCACTCCTGACGATTCGATGTAAGTACTTTAATACATTATATCATTTAAGTATTGAGGGGTTTCCGCAGTGTAAGCTAAGTGAGATTGATTGTGAGGAAAACGCTACAATTAAGCGTGCTTGAGCCACAGACGATCTGGGATGGGTAACCTCCTGGGAAGTCTTGGTTTCCGAGTGCAAGCCTCGGAAGTGATGATTGACGCTATGTGATTCATTTCACTAGTTTCAATCTCACTTCTTCACCCTTATGAGCATCAACCAATGCAATAAGTGTTAAGTGGAATATTCAAAAAATCGTGAGAAATTAGTGAGTTACCACTACCTCTCATGAAAATAGTCATAATTGAATGACTTACTTAACAAAGTTGAATCTCAAAAAATTATATCTAACACTATATCATTTTTAAAACACTTAATAAAATATTATTTAATAGATATATGTAACACTTACTTCAAAAACATGTGAATAATATTTCATGGGTAAATCACATGTTTTATGTATCAATTAAAATTGGTGGAATTTTACTATTAAAGTGATCTATTCCTCAGAATTATAGGCGAGGACTTATATATTTTTCTCCCTGTAAGAATAGGTAATTTGATTACGCTATTCCTCTCTTTATCACCTATAGTCACATTATCTAAAATCAATACATCGAGTAGTTCTCTAGTGTACCATTACCATATGTATCTATGTTGATAAATTATTTGTTACTTACATGGTATGAATTTCCTTCGTTATTTTGGTGTCATAAATAGTTATTTTGGTGTCATAAATAGTGAGAAGATTTGATGTATTTAACAAAGATAAATTCTTGAGCAGTGGGCAAAAATTTTCCACGTATAGCAAGTTAAAATCCTTCCTTACTTTTTATCTTGAATTCACTTGATTTGATTTTTTTAATGGTTTGCGGGATTTATTTCTTACCATCCTTCTCTGATTTTTGTTGACAATTGATAGTTGACCATTCAAATTCATAGAAATTTTTATATGTAAACTTTGAAGAATTGGAAATCCTAAAATATGGAGAAAAACTCATAAAAAATAGTAACAACAATATAGTATTTATAATTAGAAATTGCACCACATGTTGTAAAAGAAATGTCATAAGGTTTATCTTTATGCTTTTGTTAGGATTTTACCATCCTTTTCTGATTTTTGTTGATTAGTTCAACAATTGATAGTTGACAATTCAAATTCATAGAATTTTTTATATGCAAACTTTGAAGAATTGAAAATCCTAAAATATGGAGAAAAACCCATAAAAAATAGTAACAACAACATAGTATTTATAATTAGAAATTGCACCACATGTTGCAAAGGAAATTCAATAAGGCTCATCGTTCTGCTTTTGTTAGGAGTTTCTTCTTCTTAATTGGTTTCCCCTTCTTAATTGTGAGGTTTTGAAATGTAATGAAATTTTATGAAAAACCTTATTCTGGCTTGGTATCCTTTGGAATTCATCCATAATGGACGTGCACATAAAATCACATGCATTGAGTTGAATGACCTCTGGAAGACTCTTATTTATATCAAATGTTGACATTTTTGCGGGAAAAATAAAAGTTTAAAAACCATGAAATAGTTCTTTCGCGAAAAAAATAAAAGTTTAAAAACCATGAAATATTTTTCTATCAAATAGTTATGAGTGGGTCATTTTAGTTTAGGAAAGAAGCCAAGAAAATTTACCAAACAATACCAACATGTCCATTTCCCGAATATAATTTCCGTTTAGATCGTAAAAAATCAGTAGCTAGCTTAGCACCCACCAATTTTCATTATCTTAGGAAAATGTTGAATTGAATTTGAATTTTCAATTAGGGCATTGTTCTATGGATTCTTCAGGGAAGAGTGAATGTTGAGTTTCAAAGAAATCCTCTTTGACCTTAATGCCTCTATTGCAGCTACATGGACCTGGAGAAGTAGGGCATAGAAGCTTGGGATTTTCACACAACATTTGCATGGAACTTAGTCAAGGTTAGTCTATAGACCTTGCTTATTATATTCAGATTTCCTTTAGTGGTGCATTTTTTGGGAATTGACAAACTAAGTCTGGGAGAAGGTGAAGGTTGTAGTGAAACTCTAGCTGGCCTTAGATACCATGATGGGGTTGTGCTTGTAACCATTTTTATCCATGAAATCAAAGTTGTCTCAATAAGTTGTACAAGTACGATGTCAAGGCTCAAAAGTAGAAAAACCCCTCGAACATTCAGTTTATACATATTTAATAACTGAAATATGTTATTCCAACAAATTTTGATGAGATCTCAAAAAAAACCATCAAAAACTATATCTAGAAGAAAAGACAAAAACATATAATATTTGGACTAAACTGTTAAAAAATATCACAAAATTAGGGAGTGCCAATTTCTTGATGTTTACATGCAAAGCTTCTTACTCTCAACTCGTGTGTTTTTAATAGGTTTTACAGTTCTTGATCTTCAAATTCATTAAAATGCATTATGTTGATTCAACTAAATAATTTTTTATATAAAACTTTATAATAAATTACAACAAATTTTTTAATACCCAAAATATAACACATAAAATAAAATAAAATATATAATATAAATTTTTTCAAATCATAATCACTAATTCAATTAAAACTAATACATTTTAAAAAAATTAAAATTTCATATTTTAAAACATATTTAATATTAAAGTTTTTATATATCATAATATTCTTCACAAAACATTCCAAATTAAATATAAACATGAACATAATGATCGTATAAACAACAAATGGGATATCAAATCCGCTAATTATGAGTTTACAAAGTGCTGACTTTTTCACTTCAAGACGGTGTGAACGGCAAATGGGATATCAAATTTTCCGTCACGACACCAATACGCATTCAACTTTACAAATAGTATGTAAAGCCGTCTTAACAGTTTTATATGCATTTTTTTTAAATTGCATTGAAGAGTATATTGTAATTTAATAGGATGGAGATGTATAATGAGATGTGTAAATTTTTTTTTTTTAATATAGATTTGATAGTATAAATAATGTGAAGCATTGTATTAATTCTAAATACAAAAATTTCAAAACTATAATAAAATATTATATATATATATATATATATATATATATATATATAATTTTGTTTTGAGTGGATTTGTTGAATTTGATGAATATTACAGTTTAATAAGAAGGATATAGATTTATGAAATTAAAATAAATTTATACATCATTATATACTATTGTAACACTTACCCACACTTTTATTGCTTAGACCTTTCAATCTTGTTCAGAGGCGGCAACTTGCTCTAAACATAATGTTTTAAAAGTAACGATGCCAAATATCCTTAACCTCCTGCACAAAATCCTGGAGTGGGTATAATATCTATCCTCTTTACTGGTTGAACCTCTGCGCAATGCAAGAACTAAATAGAGAAAGGATTCAACACGATACGCCAAAAAGAAACCAGAATCAAAGTTGCAGACAAAGAGCTGCTTGGGTGGCTTGTAATGTAATATTCCCAAATGGGAAGAGGAGGAATATAGTGCATAAACATGGAAATAGCGGTGAATAAATCAATACACCATTACATGAGACAAATGTACAACCATCTTATTAAACATATTAGCAAATAATAGGCACAATATCTTGAGTATCAAGTCACTCAAGCAATACAAAACAAGACTCTACTAAGCAAATATGTCAATACATGAGAAATAGTTGCTATACAAATGCCATGAGCCAAGACAGTGCGGTTTTAGGACATGAAATGCTACAAAAATTATATAATAATGCAAATCTGTTGTTGTATAGCTCAAAAGGTGTTGGGGATAGAGATCTATGCTCCCAAACACATTTCCAAGGCAACCCATAAAGGGTTTCCTGAAATACCCAAAATGAAAAAATGTCGGAATGCAACCCTAGGGCTACATTGCAGCTGCAACTAAATAACTAGATGGAGGTGGATGAAACTAATGTAGAAATGTATATATCACCTCCAATAGATCCTTCAAGTGAAAGGCTCATCCCAACACTGAAGATCTAACCCTCCAAATCAAGCACTAAAATCTCTACTGCAAATGCTCACTAGAATAGCGTAGTCAAAGAGGGAATATACATTATAGATGATGGAAATAGGTTGGAATGGTGCCAAGATATGAAATAAAGCTCAAGGGCCTTCCTTTTTGATCTCCCAATGGGAATAATGCTTCTTCCACTAAAAACTAGCTCAGAAAGTGGGTTTCTCACCCCTCCACTGCAACACCCTGCAACACAACACAACTCTGAACAGAAACTACACTATAGATGAACACTGAAGCTTGGTCTGATGCCTGGATGTGTAATATATAGCTCAATAATCTCTCCTAAGTAGGATTAGTATGGGATACCTGCTCAAGAACACCCTTGTACTAAACAATACAGCAGACCCTACTAAACAACAGAAGCATGCATAGAAATGTCACCTGACAATTCCAGATCTAAGAAGGTAAAAATAAATAATCATCTAACATGCCTTATATGGCTACTTTTCCCTTCCTTATATTCTTTGTGAGCCTTCTCATCTTGGGTCCCACTCATTAAAGACACTACTCACATGGAGACTATCTCCCATAAACTCTGCGTTGTTTCACATTCATGATCCACTCTCTCTATACCTACGCTGTTGATTTGGTCAACATTGACCTTGTCCACATGATTTTTCCCCTATCCACACATGGAGGGGCTTTGTCCAGCTATCACGATGATCCCTTTTCACATTAAGAGGGATTTTATTCCTACTAAAGAGATTTATGGGTCTCCCTACATACTTATTCATCTATCTAAAAGACAAAAGCAAAAATGAATATTCCAATTAGCTACATGCTAATTTAGGAATATTACAGTCCTCCCCTTCGAAATGTTGCTTGTCCTCAAGCAATTGTAAGGATAGAACTGAAGAGCATCATCTCCCCCTCCTGTAGCATCCTCATATGATAAAATTCTCCAATGAATAAGATTCTTTCTCTTCAATATGTCTCCAAGTTGCTCCTCCCAAGTGTATAAGCTAGCCTTTGGTGACAAATCCAAATGGCTCTCATCAAGAAGCAGTGGGATATCCATAGAGGCAACTATATGTTGTCTAGAGGCCTTCTTGAGGCATGGAATCTGAAATACATTGGGAACTATCATTCCTATGTGAAGCTCCCATCCCCAAGCTATCCTCCACACAAAATGAGTCACCCTCCAAAATGGTAACTCATGGAAATAGTCCTCCACCTTAGGCTCCTGCAATGTAGGTGGGATACATAACTGAAATTGATAGACCAAATTGTCTATCCGATGTTTTCTCTCTCTCCACTTATGATAAGTGTAGAGTGGCTGTTGATTTTGGGCTGCAACAATGTTGCCTAAAAGAGGCAAGAAGAAAATTGGATCCTCAAATATCCTCTCTCTAGTGTCATGAATCGTTTTTTCCCAAACCATCCCATATATGATGAATAGGACATCATCACCATATGGCATCCAAATGAGAAAGATACTTAAGGTTTCAGGTAGTGTTGGAAGGTACCAACAGTTTCCCAAGTGGCTATAGTGAAATTTTTCTAACTGTTGTTTCAGAACATAATATGGCAAATTGTTTCCCAACAATTTGCTAGTTGTGCATGTCATCTCATCTACTAGTAAATAGTAAATGGCATTTTGTATCAATTGAGCATACAAGAAATAGTACAGCACTTTCCCAAAGCAATAGAAGAGATGGCTATTTCCATCACTCATGTTGGTCTTGCAAAGACCATGAAGCCCAAATAGAATCTTGCCCTCATGTGGAGCAATGCACTATATATAAATGGCAAGAGAATGCAAATACTGTGTTAGATGATCAATAAGTGTAAAAATACAAATCTTACCATGTTCTGAGAGTAATTTGATAATGAGATCCATAGATGATCTCTCCATAGTGGTCTTGTATTTCTCCATGAGACCCTTGTGAATGGAAAGGAATCAACCATGTGATGCATGCAAGGCCTCCTTATTATGCTTGGAGATCTAATTCAAGAAGATCATATCATGGTAATAGATGTCTCCATCCACTACTCCATCACTCTCATATGTTTCTTGTCCATCAAGTGCATCATATGTGAAGTGATCCTGGGAACACTCCATCAACAAATCCAAGCTCCTAAGTGACAACGTTGTTGGCCTTTGTAATAAGGCTCCTATCATCTCATAACTCCATTCTTTGGCATGCCACATGCCAAAGTCATCCACCTTAATACTGATATAAGTGGGAGATTCCTTCTTATGTGGAAGCACCTCCTAATCCTCCAAAGCTAAGGATTAGTCCCTTTTCACCATGATTTTTCCACCATCTACTCTTGCAACATCATGCAAAGTATGAGAAAAAATTAGCCCATACTCTCCCAAGAGTAACCAAAGAAACACTAACTCTTATTGCTTCCTCATCTCCTCATCATACAAGTAATATAGTAACATTATGATGATTGACTTGTAGAATGCCCCATACAACCAAATAATATGCTACCATAACATATGGGTGCCATGCAATGCATCAATGCATGACATACCACTAAAAATAGGATATGTCTCATGATGGCCAAACTCTTTCAAGAGTAGCCAGTGCAACCATGCCTCCTGTTGCCCTATGTCATAGATATCCAAATGGCTCACCAACCTCTTTCTCACCATCCACACCCATCCATCCAAATGTTGGTGCCTCCTTCCATGCTCAAAATTTGTATCCCTCCAATGGAGAATACCATCCTCCCAAATCAGATTACTACTTTTGCACTTCATGGGATGTTGAAATACAACCTCTTGGAGTTCTCCAAATGAAGACCACTCATCAATGACCAAGTTGACCCCATAAGGATCCAAATATGATGTAGGAAAAATCTTCTCATTGAGCTCCGAAGTACTCATCAAGAAGGATCCATCATAATAATGGGAGAAAATATGTCTCTCATCAACCATCTGCCAATCCCCTGCTACACATGTAGAATGGTCATTGGAATTCTCCAATAATGGTTGGGTCCCTAACTCATCATTGCTTCTCAATGACAACCCTGCTGATCTCCATGATGGTGTACCTGGTGTCTCATGCTCATGAAAAATGTTGAACATATAGTTCTGCATTGGATTGTTTAGGACAATACTCATCCTATCCTCCAGAAATCTACACTCCAACCCTAAGAGTTGTGTGCAGCTCAACAATTTCATACTAGGATGAATGTGCATCTCATCCTTGATTCTATCAAGGTTCCTCTATGCAGTGATAGTATGCTACTCCAAATCAGCCACTTTCTTTGACCCTAGGTCATGTATTTTCCCTGATGGCATGTTCCCACAATCCTCCATATGATGTGCTAAAATAATAGGAAGTGGAAATATGTGCATACCTTGGTAAAGCTTCGGAACATCTTCTAATGCTACAAGGATTCCTCCCACTGGTGTGATGACTTCCCCAACTACTGGTGATGATGGTTGCTCGTCTATGGATGCACCAACACTAGTATAAGTATCCTCCTCCTCACGCATCCCCAGAATATTGCATGGGACTCTAAATGTCAAGAGATCAAGACCACTTTGCAAAGGTGCAAGTGTTCCTTCTCCTAATGCAAGTGCTCCTACAACAAGTCGTGGTGAAGGCTTATTATCCTCTGATTTCTTCTTCTCAAACTTCTTGATCAAAATTTGAGTAAAATATGCTTATGGAGTCACTCTTGCATGACTCAAATGGTTGAACCACCAAATTTTTTCTTCACCCTCAAGATGCAGTGCTGCAATCTCAACAACTTCTCTTTCTACTACTGGATGTAGCAGGAAGAATGAATCCAACTCCATTTCCCAAGCCCTTGTTGTGCATGTGGATAACCCATAAAATGTGGACAATAGAAATCTATTGTGATTTCTTCTTCTATTGATGCAAGGTATTCTTTCTTCTTTGAGTTGAATGAACTGTGGGAGAGTTAGATTCTCCTTGAAAGCTCTTGATTGAGATTTGTATTCTGTAAGATACTCGCTTAGAATCTCATGATCTAAGTTTCCTCCATCTCCATGCCTTTTATATTTTCCTTCAAAATAAAAGGGCATAGTGTATCTCTTTAGAGCTATATGCAATACCATTTCCTTCTTCTGCTAATAGGAAGTGCATGGACCTTCCTCATATTGAAGCCCTCTAAAGGTCTCACTACATCTCTCCTCTTTCTTCTGCTTGACCTCCTTCAAGAGGCCCTTCATAGATATGAAAAGATATGAGGCAAAGCTCATTCCTTCCATAATTTTGATCTATTTATCCTTATTCTTATAGCATATTGGTTGAGATCCCTAGGCTGAGCCAAGATTATGCTCTGATTCCACTGTAATATTCCTGAATGGGAAGAGTAGGAATATAGTGCATAAACATTGAAATAACAGTGAATAAATCAATACAAAATTACATGAGACAAATGTGAAAGCATCTTATTAAACATATCAGTGAATAATAGGCAAAATATCTTGAGTATCAAGTCACTCAAGCAATACAAAACAAACCTCTACTAAGCAAGTATGTCAATACATGAGAAGTAGTTGCCATACAAATGCCATGAGCCAAGAAAACGTAGTTTAAGGGCATAAAATGCTACAGAAATGATATAAAATTGTAGATATGCTGTTATATATCTCAAAAGGTGTTGGGTCTAGAGATATATGCTCCCAAACACATTTCCAATACAACCCAGAAATGGTTTCCTGAAATACCCAAAATGCAAAAATGCCAGAATGTAGCCCTAGGGTTGAATTGCAGTTGAAACTAAATAACTGGATGGAGGTGGCTGAAACTAATTTAGAAATATATAGATCACCTCCAATAGATCCTTCAAGTGAAAGGTTGATCCCAACACTGAAGATCTAACCATCCAAATCAAGCACTGAAACCTCTACTGCAAATGCTCACTAAAATAACACAGTCAAAGAGGGAATCTGCGTTGTAGATGATGGAAATAGGTTGGAATGGTGCTAAGATATGAAATAAAGCTCAAGGGCCTTCCTTGTTGATCTCCCAATGGGAATAATCCTTCTTCCACTGAAAAAATAGCTCAGAAAGTGGGTTTCTCACCCCTCCACTGCAACACCCTGCAACACAACACAACTCTGAACAGAAACTACATTGTAGCTGAAGACTCAAGCTTGGCCTAATGCCTGGATGTGGAATATATAGCTCAATAATCTCTCCTGAGTAGGATGAGTGTGGGATCCCTGCTCGGGAACACCCTTGTACTAAACAGTACAACAGACCCTACTAAACAACAAAAGCATGCATAGAAATGTTACTTGACAATTTCCAGATCTAAAAAAATCAAAATCAATAATCATCTAACATGTCTTCTATGCCTTCCTTTCCCTTATATGCTTTGTGAGCCTTCTCATCTTGGGTCCCACTCATTAAAGACACTTCTCACATGGAGACTATCTCCCATTAACTCTGCATTGTTGCGCATTGATGATCCACTCTCTCTATACCAACGTTATTGATTTGGTCAAAATTGACCTTGTCCACATGCTTTTTCCCCTGTTCACACATGGGGGTGCTTTATCTAGCTATCATGATGATCCCCTTTCACATTAAGAGGGATTTTATTTCTACTAAAGATATTTATAGGTCTCCCTACCCACTTATTCATCTATTTAAAAGACAAAAGCAAAAATGAATATTCCATTTAGCTACATGCTAATTTAGGAATATTGCAGTCCTCCCCTCTCAAATTTTGCTTGTCCTCAAGAAACTGTAAGGATATAACTAAAGAGCCTCCTCTCCTCCTCCTGTAGCATCCTCATATGATAAACTTCCCCAATGAACAAGATGCTTTCTCATCAATACAATACAAGGAAAAGACCCTCTAGCGGAGGTTATAAAGGAGGTTTTTAGTGTTATAAAAGTGGCCAAAATTGTCAAAAAAACATTTAATACAACATCCATTTATGGTTACGGAGGTTTTTGCGGAGCTTTTAACGGAAATTCAACACAACTCAAAAAAATGGGTGGCCATAGGTTATTACGGATGTTTTTTCATCGATGCACTACTCAAGATTTAACACACCGGTGCGTACATGTAGCAGGCGCCCCAGGGTGGTCGAAGGAGAATGCACTGGGCCATTAAGGTATAAAACCGCATTTGGTGTAGTATTGGTGATACAACCCACGGGGCTGTTCTAATTGGTCTTAGGATTTGTGCGGTACCCATAGGTCGTACCAATGCACCGGTGTGTAGACTTATAGAAACGCACCGGTGTGCAGTATCACACAAATGCACCGATATTTATAATTGGTTTCAGTATTCGTGCGGTGCCCATAAGTCGTACAAATGCACCGGTGCATATAGACACATAAACGCCCCTGTGCGCAGTATCACACAAATTCGACGAGATTTATAATTGGTATCAGTATTCGTGCACTGTCCATAGGTCGTACAAATGCACCAGTGCGTATAGACACATAAACGCCCCGGTGCGTAGTATTACGCAAACGCATCGAGATTTATAATTGGTATCGTTATTCGTGCCGTGCCCATAGGTTGTACAATGACACCGGTGCATATAGACACATAAACGCACCGGTGCAATGTACCACACAAACGCCTCAATATTTTTAGTTGGTTTTGGTATTTGTGTGGTGCCCTTAGGTCGTAAAAATGCATCGGTGCTCTTAAGAATACAAACGCACCGGTGTACAGTAACTGACACGCGCCGATTTTCATTTTGTATTTTTTAGAAACATCGACCTAGGACAGTGAAATTATTGTGATTGTTTTAAATTCATTATTAATCAAAAGTTGACACATCTTATGTTAGGTCCCTATATTACTAGTATAGTCCCTTATTGTTGTTAGTGTAACCTCCATTTTGTTATTATTGTGCCCTTAAATTATTATTGTTAGGTCGGCTAGGATTACATTGTGGCCCACTAGGATTACATTATGGCCCCATGGACTCCTATATATAGAAAGGAGGTTTTGTAAATTGTATCATCCAAGAATTGTTCATTTATGTAATGTATTGGAGGTTGCCCCTCGAAGTGGCTTATTTCTAAGGCGTTGATATCTCTTTTCTTCTATTTTTGGAGCTGGTTACACAACATTTGGTATCAGAGCTTTGGATTCTAGGGTTTCGCTGCTCCAAACAGGTCATCGTGGCATTTTCGCTATAAATTTTTTTATACGAAGTTTCAGAAGCTGAAATTTTTAGGGTACGAAGCTGAAATCTTGAGGAAGAGTTTCTAAAAATTTTAGAGCTTGGTTCGCAATATTTTCGGAGATATCATCTGTGGAAGTTAGGTCTTTTTTCAAGATTCCAAACAGGTCATCGTGGAATTTTCACTATAAATTTGTTTCTACGAAGGTTAAAAATCTGAAATTCGTATGGTGTGAAGCTGAAATCCTGAGGAAAGTCGTCAAAAAATTTCAGAGCTTGGTTCGCAATATTTTTGGAGATATGATCTGTGGAAGGTAGTGCTTTTTCAGGCTCCTGAATTGCATCTCAAAGAGGTGATCGTGGGAAAGTTCAATAACTCTCTCTCTGAAATGATGGGATTGAAATGCAAGTAAAAGTAGCCATAATTATGAGGCTTGTGGATTTCTTGGCTATCAATTTGAGGCAAAGGATAAAACGGTGACACGTGGCAAGTCCTACAAGTGCTCTCTTAAGACAGTCAGGAAATTAAGTCATTGTGGGAGATTGGACACATCTGCCTTGGGGAATCAAATTTAAATTAGATCAAACTGCTGAATTTGAAAGAAGCTTTAGAGGCTACTACGGAAATTTGAATTTAGATATTAGGTACAATTATAGAGATAATTCAATTTCAATATCGAGATCACTCAAGAAAAAGTAAAAGGTATCAATATTGGATTATAAAATGGCGCCTAAAAAGAATTCAACACCCATTAAGCCTTCAGAAGGCTCTACCATGACTCATGAAGATGAATAATTGCAACATGATCTATCAAAATTACAAGAGCAAGTGCAACAACAAATTTCGCTCTCGCAAAGAACAACAAAAAATGAAATGGAAGTTTTGAAGAAAGGCATGGAAATTAAGATGGATGGTTTGAAGAAAGGCGTGGAAGCTAAGATGAATGGTTTGGAAGCTAAGATGGATGGCATGGAAGTGGGCATGGAAGCTAAGATTGATGACATGGAAGCTAAGATCGATGAGAAAATGGAAAACATGAAGAATTTTCTAAAAGCGGACATGGAAGGTTTGACAAAGTTTATACAAGAAAGGTTTCCTAATGGTGAAAAGATAGTAGAAGAACCTCATGATGAGAACAAAATAAATGTTAATTGTGATTTCATAAACTATAATGTTGGCGGGAAGAACCACCATATTCCAAAGATGGATATGAGGAAGTTTGATGGAAAGGATCCTGTAACATGGATACTACAGATGGAGCAATATTTTGATCTCCATAACGTGCAAAACACACAAAAGGTACGCATTTCAACTTTAAATTTAGAACAAAATACATTTGTATGGTATCAATGGTTGTGCTCCCGTAAAAAAATTGTCACTTGGTCAATTTTTATGGAGGAAATGATAGCACATTATGAGGATACAAAGAGCAACACCTTCTTTAGCCAATTGATAAATCTCAAACAAAAGGGTTTAGTGGGGCAACACATTGAGGACTTCCAAAAATTCAATATAAGGGTAACTAATATTCCAGAGGAACACAGGATTGATCTCTTCTTCGGTACTCTAAAGGATAACATCCAACATGAAGTTCGTGTTTTGGAACCTGATTCATTAGAGAAGGCATTCAAGTTGGCAAGAAAAGTTGAATGTAAAATTATGGCGACAAGGAAGGCTACCACTCAATTCTATAAAGAAGGAAGTGTTTCTACGCCTAGATTTCCACAACCTACAAGGTTGACACCACAAAAATTGGAAGAAAAAAGAGCAAAAGGGCTTTGCTACAGTTGTGATAGCAAATACACTAAAGGTCATAAGTGTGCTGAGAAGAAAATATTTTACATAGATTGTGAAGAAGAAGAAGAAAATGAACAAGAAGAGGATATACACCAGGAACCACCCCTAGAAGAGGAAGAAATGAATCCGACCATATCGTGTAATGCACTGGCAGGAATTACCACTCCTCAAACTCTCAAGATAGAAGGACATATAAAGAAGGAAAGGGTAATAGTGTTGATTGATTCAGGTAGCACCCATAATTTTATTCATTATAAGGTAGCCAAGGAATTAAATTGTTTCCTATACCCAGCACCAGAATGTCGAGTGATGGTTGCAAATGGAGGAACTATAAATTGCTCTGGAAAATGCCATAATATCAAGCTAACCATGGGGGAATATGTATTGACTAGTCCAATGCTTGCCATTCCTATGGGAGGTGCTGATGTTGTACTAGGAGTACGATGGTTACAATCTTTGGGGACGGTAGCTTTTAATTTTCAAGAACTTTTCTTGAAATTTTTTTCAGAAGGAAAGGAAGTCGAATTACGGGGTATTGCGGGGAAGCCAGGAAGGATAATAAGCTCTAATGTCATGACAAAGCTTCTAAAGAAAGAACAGCGAGGCGTAATTGCAAAATTATGCTCACTAGAAGTTCCAACATCAAAATCATCTATTTCTGCAGATCTCCAACAAGTCTTGGACAATCATTCCAAGGTGTTTGAAAATCCCAAAGGACTCCCACCTATTCGTGATCATGATCATGCTATTCATTTGATTCCAGGAAGTGTTCCTCCAAACATCAGGCCTTCTAGATATCCTTACTTCCAAAAGAGCGAAATTGAACGTATGATTGCAGAAATGTTAGAGGCGGGTATAATTCAACCCAGTCAAAGTTCTTTCTCTGCTCCTGTAGTATTGGTACACAAGAAGGATGGATCATGGCGAATGTGTCCGAATTATAGGGAGCTCAATAAGCTCACCATTAAAGACAAATTTTCCATTCCTGTGATTGATGAATTATTGGATGAATTACATGGAGCAATTTATTTTACCAAGTTGGATCTTCGTTCAGGATATCATCAAATTAGAATGAAGATTGAAAATATTCCAAAAACAACATTTCGAACTCATGAGGGTCATTATGAATTTTTGGTCATGCCTTTTGGCCTTACCAATGCACCTTCTACATTTCAAGGGTTGATGAATTCCATTTTCAAACCTTCCTTAGAAAATTTGTGCTAGTATTTTTTGATGATATACTAATCTACAGCAGGTCTTGGAAGGATCATGTTGAACATGTTGACAGGGTGCTCAAACTATTGCAGGAGAAACAATTATATGCAAAAACATCCAAATGTTTCTTTGGAGTACAAGAGGTGGAATATGTGGGTCATATTGTATCTCACGAGGGTGTTAAAGTAGACCCTAACAAAATTAAAGCCATTAAGGAATGGAAAGTCCCCACAACCATAAAGCAGTTGCGAGGATTTCTCGGGTTAACAGGGTATTATCACAAGTTTGTTAAGAATTATGGGAGAATAGCAGCACCTCTAACAACATTATTTAAGAAAGATGCATTTTCATGGACTCCTGAAGCAACTAAGGCCTTTGAACATCTTAAAGAGGAAATGTGCCTAGCACCGGTCTTAGCTACGCCAGACTTCACAAAAACATTTATTGTGGAATGTGATGCCTCAGGAAATGGAATTGGTGCGGTTTTAATGCAGGAAGGAAGACCCATTGCTTTTGAAAGTCGTCCAATCAAAGGAAAGTATTTACATAAACCTATTTATGAGAAGGAAATGTTAGCAATACTGCATGCACTAAAGAAATGGCGAACTTACCTAATGGGAAGACACTTCAAGGTAAAAACTGATCATGATAGTCTTAAACACTTTTTGGAACAAAGACTATCTTGAGAAGAGCAGCAAAAATGGGTCACAAAGATGTTGGGTTATGACTTTGAAATAATCTACAAAAAAGGAAAGCTTAATGTTGTTTCAGATGCACTCTCAAGAAAGAATGAAGAGGTGGAAGCATTGCTTTGTGCCATTTCTATTATCCAACCAGATTGGATAACCGAAGCAAGAGATGAATGGAAGAAGGACAAAGATGTATGGACACTCATTCAAAAGTTGCGGCAAGATCCTAGTACATCTGATACATTTAGTTGGAAAAATGATTCCTTATGGTACAAAGATCGCTTATATCTTTGTAAGAATTCCCAACTAAAACAAAAGATTCTTATGGAATTGCACACTTCTCCTTTAGGAGGACACTCAGGATTTTTAAAAACTTACCACAGGGTGAAGAAAGATTTTTTTGGGATGGCCTTAAATCTGATATTCAAAAGTTTGTGGCGGAATGTTTGGTTTGCCAGTAGAATAAAGTGGAGACAATTAAGACACCGGGACTTCTACAACCTTTATCCATTCCAAGTCAGCGTTGGGAGGAGATTTCAATGGATTTTATCACAGGTTTACCTAAGTCTGAAGGAAAGAATGTCATCATGATGGTAGTTGATAGACTTACCAAGTATGCACACTTTTGTGCATTATCTCATCCATTTAAAGCAAGTACAGTTGCTACTACATTTGTGGACAAAATTCAAAAGCTACATGGAAGCCCAAGGGTTATTGTGAGCGACAGAGATCCCATTTTTACGGGAAATTTTTGGACAGAGTTATTTTCTTCTTTGGGTACTAAATTAGCTCATAGCTCATCTTATCATCCACAATCTGATGGTCAAACTGAGATAGTAAATAAATGTTTGGAAGGATATCTTCGTTGTTTTGTATCTGATAAACAAACACAATGGGTCAAGTGGTTACCTCTTGCTGAATGGTGGTATAACACTTCCTTCCATACTGCAGCAAAAATGACCCATTTATGGCACTTTATGGATATCATCCACCATCCATCACATCATATTTAAGAGAAAATTCGAAGGTTCAAGCAGTGGAAGATCACATCGAGCATCAGCAAGAAGTTCTCCAACTCTTAAAGGATAACCTGAATTTGGCACAAAATCGAATGAAACAACAGGCAGATCAACATCGCAGTGAGAGAAGTTTTGATATAGGAGATTGGGTATTTTTACGGCTACAACCATATAAACCAATTTCCCTCAAGCAAGCTAAGAAGGATAATAAATTATCGCCAAAGTACTATGGTCCTTACAAGGTGTTGCAAAAGATTGGTACTATGGCATACAAATTGGAGCTTCCTGCTTCTTCGCGAGTACATCCGGTTTTCCATGTTTCGTGCTTAAAGAAGGTTATAGGTGAAAATCTTCCAGTTCAAACAATATTGCCAGAACTTGATGAGGAAGGAAAAATCATATTGGAACCAGAAGCGGTCATGGAAACAAGAACTCGACAATTACGGAATCGATCAATTTCAGAGTATCTCATCAAGTGGAAGAACTTACCCACTGAAGATTCTACATGGGAGGATGAGAATTTTATACAGAAGCACCCGGAGCTACTCAAGTGTTGAGGACAACACTTTTTTGAAGGAGAGGGGCATGTTGGGTCCCTATATCACTAGTATAGTCCCTTATTATTGTTAGTGTAACCCCCTTATTGTTATTATTGTGCCTTAATTATCATTGTTAGGTCGCTAGGATTACATTGTGGCCCACTAGGATTACATTATGGCCCCATGGACTCTTATATATAGAAAGAGGTTTTGTAAATTGTATCATCCAAGAATTGTTCATTTATGTAATGTATTGGAGGTTGCCCCCTCGAAGTGGCTTATTTCTAAGGCGTTCATATCTCTTTTCTTCTATTTTTGGAGCTGGTTACACAACATCTTATAACAATATTCATATTAATTAAACTTTTATTAATGCATTTGAATGTGGTGTTTGGATTAATTTGTTATATCATATCATAATTATTGTGGTTTTTTAAAATTCATTATTCATCAAAAGTTGACACATATATATCTTATAACAATATTCATATGAATTAAATTTTTATCAGTGCATTTGAGAATGACAATGGGCTTTTAATAGAATAAATTAAAACATATATATATATATATATATATATATATATATATATATATATATATATATATATATATATATATATATATATATATATATATGAACAAGACAGTCTTTGTCATATAAAAGGGGATAGTTATTGGTATCCCTTTGTATTTCAATTGGGACACTATGTCCATTACATTAAAGAAAATTTCTGATTTCACAGACATATTTCAAAAAATACAATGCCTTGCTTTGATATCCAAACAGTGATCATCATTCTTCACTTGAACTTTTGTCACTGCTAGAGCTACTTCCATTTTCAGGAATGTTTTGTTCACAGTGTTGATTGTTTTCTTCTTCTTCACCTTCCATCTATAAACATAAAAATAAATTGTAATGAGTGTATAGACATTGGTGAGAATAATGAAAATTGCAATATTAAATAATATACATCAATGTAGATCGAAAATAAATGATGTACCATTGCAATGATTGACTCATAAACTATACACATTCTTTCAAAACCATGTAACATGCCATCTTTCAAGATTTCATCTGTTGGCGCAGTTCCATACTTTGTTTCCTACAAGTTTTATACCCCATAACAAATCATATATTTAATATGAAAGATTTTTTTTTCTTCTATTAATTATAGATGGAGCTAAGTAAAACAAGATCGATAGATGCTTACAAATTCCAGAATTAAGTTCTGATATGCCAACATATACTCACAACCCATATTTAACCCAATTTCAATCAATTCCTCTAATGGTTCTTCTTTGTATGTTAGCACCTATTTGAAGACATTTAATGATGATTTTTGTAAAACAAATTAAAAAATACAAAAATGAAATCTAGTTAAGTTGTTATAAGGAAGTAACAATTACTCACAAACTTAGATATCAACCCTTTTCTTCCTTGTCGTCCTGTTTTATGTGCTGAATGGGTTCCATTTTCTTTTCTTTTCCACAATAAAATACTTGAAAATTAATATTTAATGCTAATTTTTTTATTTATTGTTCCTAATGATTGAAAAATTCAATGATTACATATTACATTTGAAGCATGTTGTTGTTAAGATGGCTCATCCCGCGATGCAATTTTGTCCATTTCTTTGACCATCTCCTTGTACCCCTTTTTGGACATTCCTACTGGCATATTTCTGATATCATCTCGTTCATATTTTGATATTTTCATAATCTTCCTGAAAATGTCACATGACAATAAACAATTTAATTTTTATATTGATATATGAAATGTAAATATAACAAAACTGATATTTATAAATAATTCTAGACAAACATTTAAAGGAATATTACTTTTTCATTCCTTCTTTTTTTTTGTTCTACATTTTTGGTATTAAAAGTCTGACATGTCTCATTGACCAATTCTCTGGAAACTCTTCCTGTAGTTTAGATAAAATTTAGTTCTTGGAATCATTGGATTGGTTTTTGCATTATAAGTGGAAAGAACGTCTATACATTTATTCCACTAGATCCATCAAACTTTTGTAAAAATATTTCCCCCCTTTCGTTAACCTCCAACACCACTCCAGATGAGCTAAGGAACAATTCATTTTCATTTGCATGTTCTATTTTTTTTTTCTTAGAACAAAATTTCTTTTCTGAGTTGTTGGTCCCTGTAGAACACTAAAAATATGTGAATTAATAGATTTTTTGACACATGTTATCTAATAATTTTAATTATATTATTAATGAAAATTAAAAAAAGAAACTCATATTGGATCGATAGTATTTTTTCATTCACCTGATTCATCCTTTTGCAATTTTTCCATCAAGATTTTACGCTCTTCTGGTCCTAGATCAGAAATAATCTTATCGAGCTTCATCATTTTTTGGCTCTGCATGATACACAGTAAACAATACATATTAGTTAAACTTACATATGGTTCAAAAATAATATTTTTTGTAAATAATTTACAAAGAACTTACCTTTTTTTCTTTTCTTGATGTCTTATCAGTATTTTTGTTACTTGATCTCTTGTTATTCATTTATTTATCAATATCAAACCTATAACATATCATTCATTAATATATTTATAAATAAATTGTCAACTTTTCAAGTAAAAAAAAAAATCTCAAGAAACTGGTGCGCCATTCATGGTTTACGCATCGACGACAGTGCATGGGTGTCTTAGAAATGCACCGCACAAAAAGTATAATAGACCATATGGTGCTATATGTCAACAAGGAGCACCGGTGTATTACATGTCAATCACCACATCGATTAACCATGATAAAATGATAAAAATCGTCCAGTGTTAGTTTCTGTAGCATAAACCAGTGCCATATTTACATATGGCGCATCGATAAAAAAAAAAAATGTTTTTTAATTTTTTATCACATTACTTTCGCAGTGCGCGTGTAAAATACAGAGTACCGGTGCGCTAGGTACGTCGGGTGCACCAATGAAAAAAAAAAAAAAATCGTTTTTTTTTATTTTTAAATTCACGCAAGGGCCGACATGGATTGCGATTCGACTATGCAAATTGTCCCATCAGTTGGATGTATTAGGTATATATTTAGCAATACAAACCCTATAAATCTAAATTGAAAAACCCTGATTTTGAAATTAAAGAAAGAGGGAGAAGAAAGGGAAAACAAAAAATGTAGGGTTTGTATTTTTTGAAAGTTTTAATTTTAATTTTAATTTTAATTTATTTTTTTCGAAACAGAACATTCACAGTATGCCATAATGAAATAGCGAATCGGATGCATATTTTACAAGTGGCGCACTGAGAAAAAATATTTTGTTTTTATAATTTTTTATCACAGTACTTTCGCGGTGTGCTGGGATAATAGAGCGCACCGGTGCGCTCAGGTACACAGGGCGCATCGATAAAAAAAATCTATTTATTTTAATTTACGTAAGGGCCGGCATGGATTGGGATCTGACTATGTAATTCGTCCCATGGGTTGGATGTCTTAGGCTTATATTTAGCAATACAAACCCTATAAATATAAATTGAAAAGCCCTGATTCTGAAATCACAGAAAGAGGGACAAGAAAGGGCAGAAACAAAAAGAATGAGGGTTTGTTTCTAAAATGGATTTTTTTTTGGCGAAACAGCACGCTCACGGTGCGCCATAATGAAGTAGTGCACCGGTGCCATATGTTACATATGGCGTGCTGATAAAAACATATTTTGTTTTTTATTTTTATTTTTTTATCATAGGTGCACTATGTTATGTAGGGCACACCAAGGAAAACAAATCTGTTTTTTTTTTAATTCATGCAAGGGGCGACATGGATTGGGATCTGACTATGCAAGTCGTCCCTTGGGTTGGATGTCTTATGACTATATAAACCCTTTAAATCTAAATTGAAAAGCCCTAATTCTGAAATTATAGAAAGATGGAGAAGAAAGGGGAGAAACAAAATGAATCTACGATTTTTGTTTCTAAAAATGGATTTATTTATTTATTTTGTTTCTAAAAACAACAGAAAAAGTAAAAATAAAAATAAACTTTGATTTTGTTCTTTTATTGCATAAAAAAAAATGCAGAAAAAGTAAAAAAAAGAATAAACTCTGATTTTTTCTTTTACTGCATTAAAAAAACTACAGAAAAAGTTAAAAAAACAATAAAATTTACTCACATCATTTGAAATTCTATGGTACAGGGTTTGAATCACCAGAGTTTTGGAATTCTGATTATCTGAATACTTATGTTCGAATGCATTTCCCTACTCCATAGTGCTCTCATGCTCTATTTGCTCCAGGCATGTATCCTGCAAATCTCTGGCTTAAAATTTTTGCAAAAATAGTGAAATAATGAAAAGTGTTTAGTATTTTAAAAAATGTTTTATGAAATAAGATTTTCAAAAATATTTTGCTGCCCATTTTCAATTTACCATTTTTTTTTCACTTAAAGAAAATAGAGTTGCAATTTTTTTATTTGTGGTTATTCTACACCGTTGTGTCCCTTAATTGAACTGCACTGGTGCGTCTAGGTATAGAACGACACCGATGCACATTACCAAAAATGCACCGGTGCGATGATCTGTATATTACGCACCGAAATTACATTTAGGTGTGTGCACCAAAATTTATTGTTTTTTTTCTAAAATGCAGGGAGAAAATATCATAATTATATGGAATGGAAAATTCTTCAAAATCCAGCTCATTCCATAATATTTCTCAAATTCCATCGCGGAGTTCTCCCTATCCATCTCAAGACATAATATTTACTTCATATTTTATTTATATTTTCACTATCTAATTGAATTTATGTTTTTTATCCATGCAATCAATCATGCACAGCTTAATTAAATTTATAATGTATAAAAATTTGCAGGTTGATGCAGATTCAACATTGAGTTCAAATGCACAAAATATTCAAATTGTTCCAAAACATTGGAAGTTTTTATCAAGAGCTACATACCACAAGGCACAATTGGTAGATGAAAATGGACATCCGCTTCACCCTGCCAATTGTAACAATATTGCATCTTCTAGCCACAATCACAGGACAATGATGGTAACTCTAATTATAATTGCTTGGTATGCATATTTATTAATATGTAATTATTTCAACGGTAAACCAATTTATAATCATGCAATATTGTCAACGTGGTTACTAATTGATATCATATATTTTGTACTAATCATGTTCAATTTTTTTTTTTTTAATTATTAGGATTCTAGTGATGATGAAAGACCTACGTACCATCTTTCGTTCCACCCCACAACAATCTCAAATCGAGAGAAGAATGAATTAAGAGAAAAAATCGGAGAGGAACGATACCAAGAATGGTTGAATCAACCACCGATTCAATTCCTGCTATGTCCAGATTCACCAATTAGGAATGAATACACCAATAGTAGTTCTTCACAAGCTGGAAATGGAGGCAATCAAATAGAGGTTGGTATGGATGATTACTTAAGGGATACGACTACCATGAAGACAATGTTAGATACATTCCAAAACGATGATCAGCTAGGGGATGATGCTCATATCGCTGACACCCTTTTCGAAAGCCTTAAAGTTTCTTCCACCACCCCTCTCTTTGGACCTGGCGGTTAGTCAAAGTCTACCTAGTTGGGGACAACGATGTTACTGTACAAATTGAAAGAAATTTTTTTCTTGTCGAATGCATGTTTCTGGAACTTTTGAGGTAAGTTATCATAAAATACTCCCTTATATAAATTTGAAATATAATTAGTACACTGCAATGAACATTACAAATGGTAAATTTTATGAACATTAATAATTATATTGACATTAATGTACATTTATTAATATATTTTTCCATGATCACCAACTATAGGTTATTCAAAGATAAGGTTCTTCCGAGTGATAATGTTTTGACCGGTAGCTGCGAAGAGGCAAAGAAATTGTTGAAAATGTTGGGTGTTGAGTAATTATCATATCATGCATGTCCAAATGATTGTATTCTATATAGAAATATGCAGACAAAGATATGTGTCCGAAATGTGGGCATGACAGGTATGATAAATAAAAAAAGAAGTGTAAATCACATACTGGTCCTCCTTTTAAGATATTGAGGCACATGCCTATAATCTCAAGGATTCAAAGGCTCTTTCGATGGAAAGAATTAGCTATGTTGCAGGGATGGCATGCCTCACACAGAAGTGAGTTTGGAGTTATGAGAATCCCAACTGATTTAATAGCCATGAAGCATATAGAGGATACATGGACCGAAAAATTCAAGGATGAAGTACAAAGTCTATGACTCAGCATAGCCATGGATGGAATCAACCCATATTCCCTCCAGAACACCAAATATTCTGTTTGACCTGTGGTAGTGATCAATATACCCCCCCCCCCATGGTTGTCCATGAAGAATGAACATCTTATGTTGGTTCTCATAGTCCCTGGTAGAAGACAAGTGAAGAATATGGATGTATACTTACAACCACTGGGAGATGAATTGAAGGAATTATGGGATGGGATAAATGTATATGATGTATTAAGACCCATCGCAGCAGAGAGGAGTTTTACATTGTATGGAATATGTGCTTACATGACACATGATTATCTAGGCTTAGGAGTTTGCTCTGGTAAATTACATGTTTAATTTATTGATTTGTTTATATACGTAACAATATTATTTCACATATTAGTTATTTAATTTGTTGTAATATTTTTTCTTATCTTCATGGTATTCTTTAATGTGCCAAACATATTAATTAATTTATACAAATATAATCTCGCAGGTCTTGTAACAAAAGGGTATTTTTGGATGTAAATGTTGTGGACCTTCTCTGAAAGCTAGATGGTCCAAGGATCTACAAAAGCTAGTGTATGATTGCTCCAAGGTATTCCTACTAGAAGAACACCCTTACAGAAGAGTAGCATCTGATTTCAATGGTAAACAAGACAGTACCCAAAGGCCTCCAATAATGACACCAACAAAATGGCTTAGATCATATGAGAGAGAGAAGGAGAAGGATTTCATAGAAATGTTCGATTCAAATGGGGAGCTTATGTTCGATGATCCAAATTTCTTCAACACCTATGATGACAAATTTCCCATTGGGATGAAAAGGAAATCTATCTTTTATGACCTCCAATATTGGGAGCATCCTAAGATTACCCACTTATTAGATCCCATGCATATATTTAAAAATGTTTCATCTTCTTTATGGAGGCACATATTATCAAAAAAAAGTGACACATTGGCTGTTAGGAAAGATCTTATTACTTCAAAAACTAAAAGGAAACATTGGCCAAGACGATTAGAAAGTACGCGATCAGAGGTAGGCACTGGCCCCTCTAATTCATGGTTTTTCAAAGAAGGTGATATCCCATGGATTTTAAAAAAAGATGATATTTCTTTGGCAAAGGAAGTTATAATGGGTGTGAGGGTGCCAACTTCATACGGGTCTTCACTACGATGCTGCTTCACCGTGGATGACCAACAGTTGGGATTGAAATCGCGTGAACTTTTGAATCTTATAAGAGTACATATAATGTCAAAATCATGATTTTATTATTTGTTATATTAATAAATTTTATCCCATGCAGAGATCATAAAACATAACTAATTCTGTATATTATTGCATGTGTTTATAACTTTGCAGTGTCATTATCCTTTGTTCATGTGTGGGTGTATGAAACATGTATTCCCTCAAGACCTAGGCCGTGCCATATCTAAATTATTTTCATTTTTACGTTGGATCACATCAAAGGAGATTCATGTGGCTAGCATTCCACGGTGGCGTCAAGACATAGTTGAGATTGTTTGTATGTTTGAGAAGGAACTGTCGACGAGTTTCATGGACTTACCGATTCATCTTCTAATCCACCTAGTAGATGAGGTTAAATTAGTTGGGGTGGTTTATTGTTGTTAGATGTTCTTCTTAGAAAGGCACATCAAGAAATTGAAAGGTTTTGTTCGACAAAGGGAAAAACCCGAGGTGTCTATGGCAGAGGGGTACATATCATATGAGTCTTTCTATTATGCCAGTGAGTACAACAAGCAGATAGATAAAAGAATAGGTGCAGTGATTTGGGATGATGAAAGGGATGAAGACAAAAGAGAAGGGGAGTCGCTCCAAATGAGTGGGAAAAAGTGCTTGAAAAAGAGTAAGCGACTTATAATTTTTCAAATTTACAAAAAGTAATTAATATTCATGTTGAACTTCAATATAATGTATATTTTGATCTCTAAGTACTATATAGTGTTGGTTTGATTTCATCAGCGAATGCAAAAATTGAAGCAATCAATAAATTCATTCTTTACAATTCTGAAGGGACACAACTGTGGGTCGCATTGTAAGAACAAAAGAGGATGAAATGAGATAGTGACAAGAAATAATTCAGATGGTTGAATGGTAGAAGTGTGCATTATCCCCCTATTTTAAAAGAAAATATGCCAAAAATATGCCCCAACAGTTGGGTTTCTGACCATGTCAGATATAAATACGGTGCTACTGGTCATTACCCACGTGCTGAAGAGGATGCACTAAACATAGGGGTTGGGTGTAGCAACTCGGTAATAGTCTTTTTAATTTATATGTAAATTTGAAACTTATATTATGACATCTGCATTTCATATTTTAACTGTTGGTTTATTATAAGACACATGACACTATGATTTTTTTAACTTTTTTATAATAGGTGCATTTGTTCCCATCTATGTGGGCATATGGACACCATTTTCGCACAGAAAATGATGATGCTGGAAACATCACACAATACTGTGGAGTGGAAGTTGAGTTCGATCAATCTAGTTAATCTAGCCACCGCGATCAAAACCTAGTACGAGGGATATTAGGTTACGTCGGAAAGATGTAAGAGATCATTGAAGTGGATTTCTCTTCTTTCCAATGCGTTATTTTTAGGTGCAAGTGGTGGGACACCTTTGATCGGAATAATGTAAAGGAAGATCATGATAGTAGGCTAATATGTATCAACTCTAGAAAGATGTGGGATGAAGTTAAGGAGCCCTATGTTTTCCCTAAACACTGCAACCAGATGCTTTTTTACCCAGATGTGTTGGATAGGGATTGGTGGTTCGTATTGACACATGACCCTAGATCAAAACATATTTTTGAGAACAATAGTGTTAACACCATAGGTGGTCCGACTTATCTGCTCGCTAAATTTTTAGCTAGTAAGTTGAAGCCACTTGTGAGTCGCACCAACTCCTTTGTCAAAGATTCTTCCTCCTTCATTAATGAATTGAAAGACATTAAGTTGGATCCGGATGATAGGTTTGTGAGTTTTGATGTTGTATCATTATATACTTGCATTCCCATTAAGGAAGCCATTGATGTCATCTCTCGTATAGCGGATCCTGATACTGCTCATCTTGTAGAGATTTGTCTTACCTCGACCTTCTTTAGTTTCGAGGGTGTTTTCTTTGAACAGAACTGTGGTGTGGCCATGGGTTCCCCCCTTTCCCCTATTGTTGCTAATCTTTTCATGGAACACTTTGAATCGAGGGCCCTTTCCTCTTCCCTTTTTCAACCGAAGCTTTGGAAAAAGTTTGTTGATGACACCTGTGTTTTGTGGCCCCATGGTAAAGAGAAATTAGACCTTTTCTTCCAACATCTTAATGATCAATCTGACTTCATTAAGTTTACCATGGAATTCGAAGTTGATGGTAGCTTGCCCTTTCTGGATGTCCTTCTTTCGAGAAATGATGATGGTTCTTTCTCTCATCAAGTTTTCAGAAAGAAGACCCATATTGAACAGTATTTACATGCTAGTTATCATCATTTCCTGGCTCAGAAGCTTGGGGTTCTCAGTGCCCTAGCAACCAGAGCCTTTAGGATCTCAGATGTGAACCACTTTGAAGGTGAAAAATTGCATCTCCTTAATGTCTTCTGTAAGAACGGTTATAGCAGGGCTCAGTGTCTTAGAGCTTTTCAAAAAGCTAAGAAGGTCCAAAGGTTAAGAAAGATCCTTACGATCGGTTATCTGGAGTTCACCTTCCTTTTATCCAAGGTACTAATGATAAAATCGCAAGGATTTTGAAGAAACACAATGTCTCTTCAACTTTCAAGCCTCTCCGCACTATCCGTGGTTCTCTTAAATCGATTAAAGACCCGATTTTCCCGATGGATGGTAAGGGTGTTTATTTGATTCCATGTTCCTGTGGGACCCCTTACATTGGTGAAACTAATCGATCTATTAACCAAAGAATTCATGAACATGTCGCTGACCTTAGACATGGTAGATCTCGGTCCTCTACCTTGGCAGAGCATGCTGAAAAAAGAAATCACCATATTTGTATTGAAGATACTAAGGTTATTGCAACTATTGACCACTTCCACCACCGAAAGTTAAGGGAAGCCTTGGAAATAGAAAAGAGGCCGGTTAACCTTAATAGGGATGATGGGTGGAATGTTAGCAAATGCTGGATTCCTGCTCTTCACTCTTAGTCGATCTTGATTCCTCTTTCCAGATGTGCTCCTTTTATTTTTCTAATTTGGTTTTGATTAGGATTTTTGTTTTGTTTTTATTTTATTATATATATATATATATTATTTATTTATTTATTTAGTTTTTTTTTTTAATTAATTAATTAATTAATTTATATTTATATTTTTGTTTTATTTTTTATTTTTATTTTTTGATTTATTTATTATATTTTATTTTTATTTTTAGTATTATTTATTAATTAATTTATATTTATTTTTTTATTTGAATTTGAATTTTATTATTATTATTATTATTATTTTTATTTTTTTTTATTTTTTAATTTTTAAAAATTTTTATTTTTATTTATATTTATATTTTTTTAGTTATTTATTTATTTATTTTATTTTATTTTATTTATATTTATTTTTATTTTATATTTATATTTATTTATTTGTTTTTTTCTTTTTGTTTGAATCTTACCTCTTTAGTAATATTAAATTATTTGATTAATTAGTACTATTAATGTTATTATCATTACTTATTTATTTATTTGATTTGATTTTATATTTGATTTATGTATTTAATTTATTTGATTTGACTTTATATTTTATTTTTATTTATATAGAATTTATAGTAAAAACATAATCAAAATTAAATTAAACAAATAAATAATAATAATAATTATAATTTTCCTATTCTCGTCAAACTAGCCGTTTTTTCAACGGCTAGTTGGAGCAGTCCTATTCTACTTATACTGGTTTCCTAATCAGATTTATCATCTTGTCCTGATGATGAACCACACTGGCTGGTTCGAAACGCGTCGACACAAATTTCTTTTATGTGATTTTCACCGAAAAAATTTTACACACATTTTATGGATCACATAAGCCAAATTCCTAACAATAGTATTATCATGCCATGCGAGCTAGAAGATAATGAAGGTGATCATGAGAACCGAGAGTGATATGGTACATGTGTTATTTCATCAATATTTATACTTTTTAATATGGGTTTTTCGAAACACTATAATATGTATTTTGAATTAATTGGTAATTTTCATTATGTTAATGTTAAAATCAGTAATTCACTTGATAATTTGCAATTATGTTGATCTCAAAAACAATGGTGTACTATATATATTAGTTCTTTTTTTGGTATCTAAGATCATAATAAAATAATGATAATTCTAAAGTACATGAATTTATTTGTATTATTTTCTAAACTTTATTATGTTACAATAAACCATATTATTCTAGATTTATTATTTTACAATTATTTAAAACTTACAAATTTACAGATTTAAAAATTTTAATAAATTCATTTCACATTAATACAATTAAAATTTTACAAATATTTTACATACAATAACAATTAAAATTAGAATTAGAATTACAACTACAATTTTACAATTTCACATACAATTACAATTACAATTTTAGAATTTTACATACAATTACAATTTTACAATTACAATCAATTCACAGTAATACAATTAAAATTTTACAAATATTTTACATACAATTAGAATTAGAATTAGAATTAGAATTACAATTACAATTTTACAATTTCATGTACAATTACAATTACAATTACAATTTTAGAATTTTACATATATACAATTACAATTACAAATTTACAAATTTACATATATACCATTACAATTACAATTTTAGAATTTAACATACAATTAGAATTACAAATATTACAATTTTACAATATCATGACCATTTAGTATTAAATTAATTAATAAACATCACGTTCATGATAACCATTGTACAAACATCATATTTGACTAAAAAACACATTCAAAATCACTAACATCATCGTGATCATGATCATCTAACAAAACACAATTAACATTATATATTAACATCATCACAACACAAACATCAAATATACATCTCATGTCAAATAACTCATGCTATCATCACATACACATCTATCTGTAAGCTACACATTAAATGAACATATCTAACATGACCTAACAATATACACATCATGATGATCACCAAAATGTAAATTAAGTACAACTGCAACATGAACATAAAATACATGGACCATAGATATATATAACTGAATAATGTTAAAAATATACAATTATAATATAAATGCCATGGATCATCTAGTGGTAGTACAACATCAATATTAGTACTAGTCGAGGCCTGCTCAGTAAATGGTGTAGCCTCGATGATAGATGGTCCAGCCTACTCATGATCATGAGTACTGATGGATGCTGCAGGCTGCTCACTGGACATGGCCAATGGTCTAGCCTCATCTCCATCATGACTGCTACTAGATGTTGGTGAAGGCTCATGCTCATTTGATGTGGTGCGAGGTGAACGATCATGAGATGAAGAGTCGCTGCTCATGGACTGTCCATCACCTACTCCATCTTGACCACGCCTATAATGTTCAATAGTCCTCGTAACTCACGTAAAAGCTATCATAACTCTTATGACATGCTGCATCAGGCTGTACATTTCATGCAACATGCCTCTCCACATCTATAATAGCCTATCATCGGCCTCTATGTCTCTGTAATGAGTGGGATTTATGCTCGACTCAACAATCAATGAATTGAGTTGGTCGCCCAACTCCATCCGGTATCTAGCATCAAGTTGACCACACCTAGCACTAGCCTCCTGATGATCCTCGCAATCTGGAATGCTCTACTCATCATCAGGATCCACACCTGGATCATGTGGTACTAGTTCCGACATATCCCCACCATAAAAAGAGCCAATGTCTGCAAAATATATACAAGTACACAACAATAATTAGACAATTTCATTACACAATTTAATAAAAACAAGTTAAATAACATGCTAGAATAAATTTAAATATATAAAACAGTAATATGACCTCTATCATCTGGTGGCTCATCACCTGTGAAGAGGATGTTGGCACACCCTCGCCAATCCAAACCCGCGTAAGGATATGGGACCATAACAAAGGGATTCTCATCAACACTGGCTAGCAACTTCAGTGCATCCTATGATATCCTCGCAAAAAACTCAATGTCACCCCTCTTGGGTATCATCTTCCCCCACATGTGCATACATACCTCAAACATCATCCTACGAGACTACTGAAGAAAAGGTAGGCCTCATCTCTGGAAACCTCTCAAAAAATAAACAAAAAAGCTCTAAAGCAAAGGGAAAGTTCACCCTCCCTTGTGCATAAGCACGACATTTATCTAAGGATGTATAGAACTGCCGCAAAAAAATGGCAGACCACCTGATAAGTCATGGCTCCTGTACTAAAGAATCAACATAATATAGAAGTGAGAAACTAATGTGTATATTGTCACTGGTGTTGTGAAAAATGGTCGAAATGATAAGTAAGAGACACTGCACATCCTCCCTACCAAATGCACCAATATGTAACTGACCTCCAGCAACCCAAAACTCTGCAAGAGATTGTATATTTTCTCCAATGTATCTCTGGGAGTAAACTAACTGACTCCCTGCTACATAGCCAACCGGAACCTCTGGGAATGAGGGAAAATAAACCCCTCTCCTCGATATCCCTATAATGAAGTATATATCCTTCTTAGTGGGTGTGTACCACTGGTTGATACCAACCCAGAAAGCCTGTTGATTGGCATTCCACCTTCGGATAAGATGTCTCAAAAACAAACTATGGCCCTTTGGGGAAGTAGCCTCCTCATAGAACTTGAGGAGGCCTACCTGCCTTAGGAGCCCTTACATAGCTTCTGTAATAGGGTGATGGTACGCATATCTTTCCCTCTCTCGTGCCTCCCATAAGTGAACCATGTTATAATGCTCCGCCTGCTATTGTTATTGTTCCCCCTCTTCTCTCCTTTCACGTCTCTGAATGATTGACATATTAAACACAATTTTTTTATTAAATGAGATATGTATTTAGAAATATACATATATAATTTAAAAAAAATAAAAATAAAAAAACAGTTGGTGCACCAAAAACACAGTCATGCACTGGTCCCATTGCGTCTTTCTATGGAGCGCACTGGCCTCAGTGCACCTAATAATATTAAGCGCCTCAAGGATGGTGCTCTAGAAGAATTTCTAGAGCACTGTTGACTATGTATGGTGTCAAGAGGGTGGTGCACTGATGAAACTCTACGCCTGGGGCATATAGTTAAGTCAGCGGACCGACCTTCTTCCATCATGACATAGTGAATGGTGCGGCATTTTACAAGTCTGCACCATTCACGTAGGCAAAATAAAAAAATCGTTCGATGACAAAAATAGCCATCACGGGGCTGCTATTTTGGTCAATGCACCGCGTTGCAGCTATTCCACTAGGTCAAGAGTGCGGCTGGATAACCAACAACACTACAATTTAAAAAATAAATTAAAATAACATGGTGCACCTTCGGTACCGCCCCAGAACCGGTGTAGATATCGTTAGCACTGGTTTACCAGGCTGCACCATTGACAATATGTAATAGCGGAAACATGGTGCATTGATAACATTATCAGCCCCGGGGTGGATAATTTAGCCAACGCACTCTGTTGGCGCTATTCCACATTGTCAACTGTGCGGCCTGGTAAAAGACTACACCGTACATTTTTAAAAAAAATAAAATGGCGTGCCTATTGGTACTACCCCAGAACCGGTGCAGATACCATTAGAACCGGTTGCAGTGCGGCCTGTAAATTAACAGGCAGCAGAACAAACCGATGCGAGCCGAACGGCTCGAGCGCACCGTGCGACAAATTTTTTTTTTCCTTTTAAATGGTTAATTTTAAGTTTATTTGAAATTATAATATGCTAAAAGGCTTAATTATGGAAAAACAAGAAAAATACCTGTACAATTGCTCATCGAGGAGGCATATTGGCTGTAGAATTTGCAAAATAAAATTTGTCCACCGTTTTGCAAAATTCAAGCTGGAAAATGGTGGGCAATGCACAGCAGCAGTGCATGCAATAATTGCAATGGGAGCACCGATGTCAGGGCGGCTCAGACAAGGATAAATTGCACCGGCACTTGAGATCTCTGTAGCACTGACAAAAGTGAAAAATGCGTTTTTTTGGCCGTAATTTTTTTTTATTTAACCTTGTTCTGGTGCGCAGGATTTTATAGGCACACCGGTGTGTTTGATTCATAATGCACCGGGAGGTTTCTGTTTTTGCACTCTTTTTATGAGGCATCAATGCACTACAGTAATAGAATGCACCAGTAGGGTGTGTATGGAGTGCACGGTGTCTGGTGTGCCAATTTTTTGAGTGATTTTTTGGCTGTTATTTTTTTTATTTAACCCCCTTCTAGTGCACAGGGTTTTATGGATGTACCTGTACATTTTTGTCATTTCGCGCTGGGTGGTTTCTGTTTTTGTGTGATTTTTATGAGGCACCGGTGCGGATGCTCTGTAACACACCGGGATGCTACAGTAATAAAACCCACTGGACAGGTGTGTACGGAGTGCACGGTGTCTCGTGTGCCAATGTTTTGTGCTGTTTTTTGGCCGTATTTTTTTTTATTTAACCCCATTCCGGTGTGCAAGATTTATGGGTGCACTAGTTCGTTTTCATCATTCTACGCCAGGCAGACTCTCTTTTCATGCGCTTTTTGTGAGGCACCGGTGCAGATGATCTGTAAAGCACCGAGGCACTACAGTAATAAAACGCATAGGGTGGGTGTGTACGGAGCGCACGGTGTCTGCTGTGCCAATTTTTTGTCCAGTTTTTTGGCCTTAATTTTTTTTTTTATTTAACCTCATTCTGGTGCACAGGATTTATGGGTGTACCGGTGCATTTTCTTCATTTCGCACCGTGTAGTTTCTATTTTCATGTGCTTTTTATGAGGCACCAGTGTGGATGTTTTGTAAAGGACCGGTGCGCTACAAAAATGAAATGCACCAGGCGGGTGTGTATGGAGCACATGATGTCTGGTGTGCACTGGTGCTTTCTTGTGTTGAATGCACTGGTGTGTTTTACGGTGATAAGCGCACCGTACAAAATACAGCCGCAAACACCTCTGCCCGCAAACCTCCTCTAGTAATCTCTGCTAGAAACAGATGTCTAGGGTATTTTTATAAGGGGTTCCTTAAAAACATCTACTAGAGGGTCTTTTCCTTGTAGTGATATGTCTCCAAGTTGCTCCTCCCAAGTGTATAAGCTAGCCTTTGGTGACAAATCCAAATGGCTCTCATCATGAAGTAGTGGGATATCCATGGAGGAAATTATATGCTATTTAAAGGCCTTCTTGAGGCATGGAATTTGAAATATATTGGGACCTAACATTCCAATGTGAAGCTCCCATCCCCAAGCTATCATCCACAAAAAATGAGTCACCCTCCAAAATGGTAAATCATGGAAATACTCCTCCACCTTAGGTTCCTGCAATGTAGGTGGGTTGCATAGCTAAACTTGATATACCAAATTGTCTATCCCACGTTGTCTCTCTCTCCGCTTATGATAAGTGTAGAGTGGCTGTTGATTTTGGGTTGTAGCAATGTTGCCTTCAAGAGGCAAGAATAAAATTGGATCCTTAAAGATCCTCTCTCTAGTGTCATGAATCATGTTTTTCCAAACCATCCCATATATGATGAATAGGAAATCATCACCATATGGCATGAAAATGAGAAAGAAACTAAAGGTTTCATGTAGTGCTGGAAGGTACCAACAGTTTCCAGAGTGGCTACAACGCAATTTTTCTAATTGTTGTTTCAGAACATAATATGGCAAGTTGTTTCCCAAAAATTTGGTAGTTGTGCATGTCATCTCATCTACTTATAGTAAATAGTAAATGGCATTGTGTATCAACTGAGCATACAAGAAATAGTACAACACTTTCCCAAAGCCATAGAAGAGATGGCTATCTCCATCACTGATGTTGGCCTTGCAAAGAACATGAAGCCCAAATATAATATTTCCCTCTTGTGGAGAAATGCATTGTATATAAATGGCAAGAGAATTCAAATACTATGTTAGATGATCAATAAGTGTAAAAATACAATTATTACCATGTTTTGAGAGTAATTTGATAATGAGATCCATGGATGATATCTCCTAATGGTCTGGTATGTCTCCATGAGACCCTTGTGAGTGGAAAGGAATGAACCATGTGCTGCATGCAAGGCCTCCTTCTTATGCCTGGAGATTCAAGTCAAGAAGACCATATCATGGTAATAGATGTCTCCATCCACTACTCCATCACTCTCATCTCTTACTTTTCCATCAAGTGCATCATCTGTGAAGTGATCCTCAGAACACTCCATCAACAAACCCAAGCTCCCAAATGACAGCGATGTTGGCCTTTGTAATAAGGCGCCTGTCATCTCATAGAGCCATTCTTTGACATGCCATATGCCAAAGTCATCCACCTTGATGTTGCTATAAGTGGGAGATTAATTCCTATGTGGAAGCACCTCCTGATCCTCCAAAGCTAAGGAGTAGCCCCTTTGCACCATGATTGTGCCACCATATGCTCCTGCAACATCATGCAAAGTATGGGAAAAATTCAACCCATACTTTCCCAAGAGTAACCAAATCAACACTAACTCTTGTTGCTTCCTCATCTCTTCATCATACAAGTCATATAGTAACATCATGATGATTGACATGTAGAATGCCTCATACAACAAAATACTCTTCTACCATAACATATGTGTGCCATGCAATGCATAAATCCATTACATACCTCTAAAAATAGGATATGTTTCATGATGGCCAAAATCTTTCAATAGTATCCAGCGCAGCCATGATTCATGTTGCCCTATATCATAGATATGCAAGTGGCTCACCAACCTCTTGCTCACCATCCACACCCATCCATCCAAATGTGGGTGCCTCCTTCCATGCTCAAAATTTGTATCCCTCCAATGGAGAATACCATCCTCCCATATCAGATTACTACTTTTTCACTTCATGGGATGTTGAAGTAAAACCTCCTAGAGATCTCCAAATGAATACCACTCATCAATGACCAAGTTGACCCCATAAGGATCCAAATATGTTGTAGGAAAAATCTTCTCATTGATATGTGAATTACTCATCAAGAAGGATCCATTATAATGATGGGAGATAATATGTCTCTAATAAACCATCTGCCTATCCCCTACTACACATGTAGAATGGTCATTGGAATGCTCCAATAATGGTTGGGCCCCTAACTCATCACTGTTGCTCAATGACAGTGCTGCTGATCTCCATGATAGTGCCTCTGATATCTCATGCTCATGTAGAATGTTGAACATATAGTTCTGCATTGGATTGTTTAGGACAATAGTCATCCTATCCTCCAGAAATCTACACTCCAACCCCAAGAGTTGTGTGCAGCTCAACAATGCCATACTAGGATGAATGTGCATCTCCTCCTTGATTCTATCAAGGTTCCTCTGCACAGTGATTGTCTTCTGCTCCAAATAAACCATGTGCTTTAACCCTAGGTCATGTATTTTCCCTGATAGCATGTTCCCACAATCCTCCATATGATGTGCTGAAATAATAGGAAGTGTAAATATGTGCATACCTTGGTAAATCTTGGGAACATCTTGTACTACTACAAGGGTTCCTGCCATCGGTGTGATGAATTTTGTGATGATGGTTGCTCCTCTATAGCTACACCAACACCGGTATAATTCTCCTCCTCCTCATGCATCCCAGGAATAGTGCATGGGACTCTAAATGTCAAGAGATCAAGACCACTTTGCAATGGTGCAAGTGTTCCTTCTCTTGATGCAAGTGCTCTTGCAGCAAGCGGTGGTGAAGGCTTCTTCTCCTCTCATTTCTTCTTGTCAAACTTCTTGATTAAAATTTGAGTAAAATATGCATATGCAGTCACTCTTGCATGAATCAAACGGTTGAACCACCAAATGTTTGCTTCACCCTCAAGGCGTAGCTCTGCAATCTCAAATTTTCTTTATAATACTAGATGTAGTAGGAAGAATGCATCCAAATCCATTCCCCAAGCCCTTTTTGTGCATGTGGGTAACCCATCAAATGTGGACAATATAAATATATTGTGTTTTCTTCTTCTATTGCTACAAGGCCTTCTTTATTCTTTGAGTTGAATGAACTATGGGAGAGTTATATTCTCCTTGAAATCTCTTTGATTGATATTTGTATTCTGCAAGATAATCACTTAGAATCTCATGATCTAAGTTTCCTCCATATCCATGCCTTTTATCTTTTTCTTCAAAATAAAAGGGCAAAGTGTATCTATTTGGAGCTCTATGCAATACCAGTTCCTTCTTTTGCTGATAGGAAGTGCATGGACCTTCCTCATCTTGAAACCCTCTAAAGGTCTCACTGCATCTCTCCTATTTCTTCTGCTTGAACTCCTTGGAGAGGTCCTTCATATATCTGAAAAGATATGAGGCAAAGATCATTCCTTCCATCATTTTTATCTCTTTCTCCTTTTTCTTATAGCATATTGGCTGAGATCCATAGGCTGAGCCAAGATTATGCTCTGATACCACTGTAATATTCCCTAATGGGAAGAGCGAGAATACAATGCATAAACATGGACATAGTAGTGAATAAATAAATACAACATTAAATGAGAAAAATGTACAGCCATATTATTAAACATATCAGCAAATAATAGGCACAATATCTTGAGGATCAAGTCACTCAAACAATACAATACAAGCCTCTATGAAGCAAATATGTCAATACATGAGAAATAGCTACCATACAAATTCCATGAGCCAGGAAAACGTATTTTTAGGGCATAAACTACTAAAAAAATTATATAAAAATACAGATATGATGTTATATAGCTCAAAATGTGTTGGGGCTAGAGATCTATGCTCCCAAACACATTTCCAAGACAACCCGGAAAGGGTTTCCTGAAATACCCAAAATGCAAAAATGTCGGAATACAGCCCTAGGGATAAATTGGAGCTGCAACTGAATAACTGGATGGAGGTGGATGAAATTGATGTATAAATGTATATATCACCTCCAATAGATCCTTCAAGTGAAAGGCTGATCCAAACACTGAATATCAAATCAAGCACTGAAACCTCTACTGCAAATGCTCACTAGAATAATGTAGTTAAAGAGGGAATCTACGTTGTAGATGACGGAAATAGGTTGGCTTGGTGCCAAGATATGAAATAAAGCTCAAGGGCCTTCATTTATAATCTCCCAATGGGAATACTACTTCTTCCACTGAAAAAGTAGCTCAGAAAGTGGGTTTCTCACCCCTCCACTACAACACCCTGCAACACAACACAACTCTGAATAGAAACTGTGTTGTAGCTGAACACTAAAGCTTGGATTGATGCCTGGATGTGTAATATACATCTCAATAATCTCTCTTGAATAGGATGAGTGCGAGACACCCACTCAAGAACACCCTTGTACTAAACAGTATAGCAGACCCTGCTAAACAACAGAAGCATGCATAGAAATGTCACCTGACAATTCCAGATCTAAAAAGATCAAAATCAATAATCATCTAACATGCCTTCTATGGATGCCTTGCCCTTCCTTATATTCTTTTTGAGACTTCTCATCTTGGGTCCCACTCATTAAAGACACTACTCACATGGATATTATCTCCCATTAACTCTGCGTTGTTTCACATTCATGATCCACTCTCTGTATACCTACATTGTTGATTTGGTCAACATTGACCTTGTCCACATGATTTTTCCCCTGTTCACACATGGAGGTGCTTTATCCAGCTATCCTGATGATCCATTTTCACATTAAGAGGGATTTTAATACTACTAAGGAGATTTATGGGTCTCCCTACCCACTTATTCATCTTTCTAAAAGACAAATGAAAAGATGAATATTCTAATTAGCTACATACTAATTTAGGAATATTATAGTCCTCCCCTCCCAAATGTTGCTTTTCCTCAAGCAACTGTAAGGATATAACTGAAGAGCATCCTCTTCTCCTCCTGTAGCATCCTCATATGATAAACTTCCCCAATGAACAAGATGCTTTCTCATCAATATGTCTCCAAGTTGCTTGTCCCAAGTGTATAAGCTAGCCTTTGGTGACAAATCCAAATGGCTCTCATCAAGAAGTAGTGGGATATCCATGAAGGAAACTATATGTTTTCTAGAGGCCTTTTTGAGGCATGGAATCTGAAATATATTGGGAACTATAATTCCCATGTGAAGCTCCCATCCCCAAACTATCCTCCACATAAAATGAGTCACCCTCCAAAATGGTAACTCATGGAAGTACTCCTCTACCTTAGGCTCCTGCAATGTAAGTGGGCTACGTAGCTGAACTTGATAGACCAAATTGTCTATCCCACGCTATATCTCTCTCCACTTATGATAAATGTAGAGTGGCTACTAATTTTGGGCTGCCGTATTGTTGCCTTCAAGAGGCAAGAAGAAAATTGGATCCTCAAAGATCCTCTCTTTAGTGTCATGAATCATGTTTTCCCAAACCATCCCATATATGATGAATAGGACATCATCACCATATGGCATCCAAATGAGAAATATACTAAAGGTTTCATGTAGTTCTGGAAGGTACCAACAGTTTCCCAAGTGGTTATAGCGCAATTTTGCTAACTGTTGTTTTATAACATAATATGGCAAGTTGTTTCCCAACAATTTGCTATTTGTGCATGTCATCTCATCTACTAGTAAATAGTAAATGGCATTGTGTATTAAATGAGCATACAAAAAATAGTACAACACTTTCCCAAAGTGATAGAAGAGATGGATATCTCCATCACTCATGTTGTTCTTGCAAAGACCATGAAGCCCAAATAGAATCTTGCCCTCGTGTGGAGCAATGCACTATATATAAATGGAAAGAGAATGCAAATACTATATTAGATGATCAATAAGTGTAAAAATACAACTCTTACCATGTTTTGAGAGTAAGTTGATAATGAGATCCATGGATGATCTCTCCATAGTGGTCCTGTATTTCTCCACGAGACCCTTGTGAATGGAAAGGAATGAACCATGTGCTGCACGCAAGGCCTCCTTCTTATGCTTGGAGATCCAAGTCAAGAATATCATAAAATGGTAATAGATGTCTCCATCCACTACTCCATCACTCTCATCTCTTACTTCTCCATCAAGTGCATAATATGTGAAGTGATCTTAGGAACACTCCATCAACAAATCCAAGCTCCCAAGTGACAACGATGTTGGCCTTTGTAATAAGGCTCATGTCATCTCATAGCTCCGTTCTTTGACATGCCACATGCCAAAGTCATCCACCTTGATGTTGCTATAACTGGGAGATTCCTTCCTATGTGGAAGCACCTCCTGATCCTCCAAAGCTAAGGAGTAGCCTCTTTTCACCATGATTGTGCCACCATATACTCCTGCAACATCATGCAAAGTATGGGAAAAAATTAGCCCATACTCTCCCAAGAGTAACTAAAGAAACACTAACTCTTATTGCTTCCTCATCTCCTCATCATACAATTCATATAGTAACATCATGATGATTGAATTGTAGAATGCCCCATACAACCAAATAATATGTTTCCATAACATATGGGTGCCATGCAATGTATCAACCTGTAACATACCTCTAAAAATAGGATATGTCTCATGATGGCCAAACTCTTTCAAGAGTAGCCAGCGCAACCATGCCTCCTATTGCCCTATGTATTAGATATGCAACTGGCTCACAAACCTCTTTCTCACCATCCACACCCATCCATCCAAATGTGGGTGCCTCCTTCCATGCTCAAAATTTGTATCCCTCCAATGGAGAATACCATCCTCCCAAATCAGATTACTACTTTTGCACTTCATGGGATGTTGAACTACAACCTCCTAGAGATCTCCAAATGAAGACCACTCATCAATGACCAAGTTGACCCCATAAGGATCCAAATATGATTTAGGAAAAATCTTCTCATTGAGCTGTGAAGTACTCATCAATTAGGATCAATCATAATAATGGGAGAAAATATGTCTCTCATCAACCATCTGCCTATCCCCTGCTACACATGTAGAATGGTCATTAGAATACTCCAAAAATGGTTGGGCCCCTAAATCATCACTGCTGCTCAATGACAACCCTGCTGACCTCCATGATGGTGCAACTGGTGTCTCATGCTCATGCACAATGTTTAACACATAGTTCTGCATTGGATTGTTTAGGACAATACTCATTCTATCCTCCAAAAATCTACACTCCAACTCCAAGAGTTGTGTGCAGTGCAACAATGTCATACTAGGATGAATGTGCATCTCCTCCTTGATTCTATCAAGGGTCCTCTAGGCATTGATAGTATGTTGCTCCAAATCATCCATGTTCTTTGACCGTAGGTCATGTATTTGCCCTGATGGCGTGTTCCCACAATCCTCCATATGATGTGCTGAAATAATAGGAAGTGGAAATATGTGCATACCTTGGTAAAACTTGGGAACATCTTGTACTGCTACAAGGGTTCCTCCCACTGCTGTGATGACTTCCCCAACTACTGGTGATGATGGTTGCACCAACACTGGTATAAGTCTCCTCCTCCTCATGCGTCCCTAGAATAGTGCATGGGACTCTAAATGCCAAGAGATCAAGACCACTTTGCAAAGGTGCAATTTTTCCTTCTCCCAATGCAAGTGCTCCTGCAGAAAGTGGTGGTGAAGGCTTATTCTCCTCTAATTTCTTCTTTTCAAACTTCCTGATAAACCTTTTCTTAAAATATGCATATGCATTCACTCTTCCATGACTCAAATGGCTGAACCACCAAATGTTTGCTTCACCCTCAAGGTGAAGAGCTGCAATCTCAACAAATTATCTTTCTACTACTGGAAGTAGCAAGAATAATGCGTCCAACTCAATTCCCCAAGCCCTTGTTGTGCATGTGGATAACCCATCAAATGTAGACAATAGAAATCTATTGTGTTTTAATCTTCTATTGCTGCAAGGTCTTGTTTCTTCTTTGAGCTGAATGAACTGTGGGAGAGTTAGATTCTCTTTGAAAGCTCTTGATTGAGATTTGTATTCTGCAAGATACTCACTTAGAATCTCATGATCTAAGTTTCCTCCATCTCCACGCCTTTTATCTTTTTCTTCAAAAGAAAAGGGCATAGTGTATCTCTTTGGAGCTCTATGCAATACCATTTCCTTCTTCTGCTAATAGGAAGTGCATGGACCTTCCTCATATTAAAACCCTCTAAAGGTCTCACTCCATCTCTCATCTTTCTTCTACTTGACCTCCTTGGAGAGGCCCTTCATAGATATGAAAAGATATGAGGCAAAGCTCATTCCTTCCATCATTTTGATCTATTTATCCTTCTTCTTATAACATATTGGTTGAGATCCACAGGTTGAGCCAAGATTATGCTCTGATACCACTGTAATATTACTAAATGCGAAGAGTAGGAATATAGTGCATAAACATTGAAATAACAGTGAATAAATCAATACAAAATTACATGAGACAAATGTGAAAGCATCTTATTAAACATATCAGCGAATAATAGGCACAATATCTTGAGGATCAAGTCACTCAAGAAATACAAAACAAACCTCTACTAAGCAAGTATGTCAATACATGAGAAATAGATGCCATACAAATGCCATGAGCCAAGACAACGTAGTTTTAGGGCACAAAATGCTACAAAAATGATATAAAAATGTAGATATTCTATTATATATCTCAAAAGGTGTTGGGGCTAGAGAATTATGCTCCCAAACACATTTTCAAGACAGCCCATAAATGGTTTCTTGAAATACCCAAAACGCAAAAATTTCGGAATGCAGCCCTAGGGCTGAATTGCAGCTGAAACTAAATAACTGGATGGAGGTGGTTGAAACTGATGTAGAAATGTATATATCACCTCCAATAGATCCTTAAAGTGAAATTCTGATCCCAACACTGAAGATCTAACCCTCCAAATCAAGCACTGAAACCTCTACTACAAATGCTCACTAAAATAATGTAGACAAAGAGGGAATCTGCGTTGTAGATGATGGAAATCGGTTGGCCTGGTGCCAAGATATGAAATAAATCTCAAGGGCCTTCCTTTCTGAGCTCCCAATGGGAATACTGCTTCTTCCACTGAAAAACTAGCTCGGAAAGTGGGTTTCTCACCACTCCGCTGCAACACCCTGCAACACAACACAACTCTAAAGAGAAACTGCATTGTAGCTGAATAGTCGAGCTTGGCCTGATGCCTGGATGTGGATTATAAAACTCAATAATATCTTCTGAGTAGGATGAGTGTGGGATCCCTACTTAGGAACACCCTTGTAGTAAACAATACAGTGGACCCTGCTAAACAACAGAAGCATGCATAGAAATGTCACCTAACAATATCCAAATCTAAAAAGATCAAAATAAATAATCATATAGCATGCCTTCTATGGCTTCCTTTCCCTTCCTTATATGCTTTGTGAGCCTTCTCATCTTGGGTCCCACTCATTAAAGACACTACTCACATGGAGATAATCTCCCATTAACTCTGCGTTGTTTCACATTGATGATCCACTCTCTCTATACCAGTGTTATTGATTTGGTCAACATTGACCTTGTCCACATGCTTTTTCCCCTGTTCACACATGGAGGTGCTTTATCTAGCTATAATGATGATCCATTTTCACATTAAGAGGGATTTTATTCCTACTAAAGAGATTTATGGGTCTCCCTACCACTTATTCATCTATCTAAAAGACAAAAGAAAAAATGAATATTTCAATTAGCTACATGCTAATTTAGAAATATTATAGTCCTCCCCTCCCAAATGTTGCTTGTCCTCAAGAAACTGTAAGGATCGAATTGAAGAGCCTCCTCTCCTCCTCCTGTAGCATCCTCATATGATAACCTTCCCCAATGAACAAGATGCTTTCTCATCAATACACTACAAGGAAAAGACCCTCTAGTGAAGGTTATAAAGGAGGTTTTTAGTGTTATAAAGGTGGCCAAAATTGTCAAAAAACATTTGCTACAACATCCATTTATGGTTGCAGAGATTTTGGTGGAGATTTTAATGAAAATTAAACACAACTAAAAACAAATGGGTGGTCAGAAGTTATTACAGATGCTTTTTTCATCGGTGCACTACTCAGGATTTAACGCACCAGTGCGTACATGTAGCAGGCACCCCACGACGGTTGAATGAGAATGCATTGTCCGTTAAGGTATAAAACCGCACTGGGCGTAGTGTTAGTGATACAACACACATAGTCGTTTTAATTGGTATTGGGATTTGTGCGATGCCCATAGGTTGTATCAACACACTGGTGTGTAGACTTATAGAAATGCACCAATGTGAAATATCACACAAATGCACTGAGATTTATAATTGGTATCAGTATTCGTGTAGTGCCCATAGGTCGTACAAATGCACCGATGCGTATAGACACATAAACACCCCTATGCGCAGTATCACACAAATGCACTGAGGTTTATAATTGGTATTGGTATTCGTGTGATGCCCATAGTTTGTACAAATGCACTGGTGCATATAGACACATAAACACTCTGGTGCATAGTATCACACAAACACACTGAGATTTATAATTGGTATCGGTATTCGTGCGGTGCCCATAGGTCGTACAATGACACCGATGCTTATAGACACTTAAATGCATCGGTGCACTGTACCGCACAAACGCCTCGATATTTTAAATTGGTTTTGGTATTTTTGTGGTGCCTATAGGTCATAAAAACACATTGGTGCTCTTAAGAGTACAAACGTACTGGTGTATAGTAACTGACATGCACCGGTTTTCATTTTGTATTTTTTAGAAACATCGACCTGTGACGGCGAAATTATTGTGATTGTTTTAAATTCATTATTCATCAAAAGTCGACACATCTTATAACAATATTCATATTCATTAAATTTGTATTAATGCATTTGAATGTGATGTTTGGATTAATTTGTTATATCATATCATAATTATTGTGGTTTTTTAAAATTAATTATTCATCAAAATTTGATGCATATATATCTTATAACAGTATTCATATGAAATAATTTTTTTATTAGTGCATTTGAGAACGACAATGGAGAATGCAATAGCGACAATGGAGAACACAATAGAATAAATTAAAACATATTTTATTATATATATATATATATATATGAATAAGACATTCTTTATCATACAAAATGGGACAGTTATTGGTATCCCTTTGTCTTTCAATTGGGACACTATGTCCATTACATTAAAGAAAATGTCTGATTTCACAGACATTTCAAAAAATACAACGCCTTGCTTTGATATCCAAATAGAGTGATCATCATTCTTCGCTTGAACTGTTGTCACTGCTAGAACTACTTCCATGACTTGGGTTATTTTTAGGAATGTTTTTTTCACGGTGTTGATTGTTTTCTTCTTCTTCACCTTCCATATACAAACATAAAAATAAACTGTAATGATGTATATACATTGGCGAGAATAATGAAAATTGCAATATTAAATAATATACATCAATGTAAATAAAAAATAAATGACATACCATCGCAACAATTGACTCATAAACTATACACATTCTTTCAAAACCATGTAACATGTCATCTTTCAAAATTTCATCTGTTGGCGCAGTTCCATACTTTGTTTCCTATAAGTTTTATGCCCCATAACAAATCATATATTTAATATAAAAGATTTATTTTCTATTAATTATAGATGGAGCTAAGTAAAACAAGATCGATAGATGCTTACAAATTCCACAATTAAGTTCTAATATGCCAATATATACTCACAACCCATATTTAACCCAATTTCAATCAATTCCTCTGATGGTGCTTCTTTGTATGTTAGCACCTGTTTGAAGACATTCAATGATGATTTTTGTAAAAAAACTTAAAAAATATAAAAATTAAATCTAGTTAAGTTGTTATAAGGAAGTAACAATTACTCACAAACTTAGATATCAACCCTTTTCTTCCTTGTCATCATGTTTTATGTGTTGAATGGGTTCCATTTTCTTTTCTTTTCCACAATAAAATACTTGAAAATTAATATTTAATGCTAAATTTTTTATTTATTGTACCTAATGATCAAAAAATTCAATGATTACATATTACATTTGAAGCACGTTGTTGTTGAGATGGCTCTTCCTACGATGCAATTTTGTCCATTTCTTTGACCATCTCCTTGTACACCTTTTTGGATATTCCTACTGGCATATTTTTTATATCAACTCGTTCATCTTTTGAAATTTTCATAATCTTCCTGAAAATGTAACATAACAATAAAAAAATTATTTTTTATATTGATATATGAAAATTAAATATAACAAAAGTGATATTTATAAATTGTTCTAGACAAGCATTTAAAGGAATATTACTTTTTCATTCCTTATTTTTTGTTGTTGTACGTTTTTTCTATTAAAAGTCTGACATGTCTCATTGACCAATTCTCTGGAAACTCTTCTTGTAGTTTAGATAAAATTTGGTTCTTCGAATCGTTGGATTGGTTTTTGTATTGTAAGTGGAAAGAACATCTATACATTCATTCCACTAGATCCCTCAAACTTTTGTAAAATATTTTCCCCCTCTCGTTAACCTCCAGCACCACTCCAGATGAGCTAAAGAGAAATTCATTTTCATTTGCATGTTCTATTTTTTTTCTTTTCTTAGAACAACATTCCTTTTCTAAGTTGTTGGTCCGTGTAGAACATTAAACAGATGTGAATTAATAGACTGTTTTACACATGTTATCTAATAATTTTAATTATATTATTAATGAAAATTAAAAAAAGAAACTTATATTGGATCAATATTATTTTTTCATTCACCTGATTCATCTTTTTGCAATTTTCCCATCAAGATTTTACACTCTTCTAGTCCTAGATCAAAAATAATCTTATCGAGCTTCGTCATTTTGTGGCTCTGCATGATACACAGTAAACAATACATATTAGTTAAACTTACATATAGTAAATAAATAATATTTTTTGTAAAGAATTTAAAAAGAACTTGATTTTTTTTCTTTTCTTGATGTGTTATCAGTATTTTTGTTACTTGATCTCTTGTCAGTCATTTCTTTATCAATCTAAAACCTGTAACATATCATTCATTAATATATTTATAAATAAATTTTCAACTTTTCAAGTAAAAAAATTCTCCAGAAACCGATGCGCCATTCATGGTTTACGCACCAACGTCGGTGCGTGGGTGTTTTAGAAACGCACTGCACAAAAATTATAATAGACCGTATGATGCTCTATGTCAACAAGAAGCACTGATGCATTACATGTCAATCACTGCACCGATTAACCATGATAAAATAATAAAATTCGTCTAGTGTTAGTTTTTGTAGCATAAACTAGTGCCATATTATTTTTTAAATTTTTATCACATTACTTTCACAGTGCGCTTGTACAATACAGAGCACCGATGCACTAGGTTATGCCGGGCCCAATGATAAAAAAATAAATTATTTCTTTTTAAAATTCATGCAAGGGCAGATACGGATTGGGATCCGACTATGCAAATTGTCCCGTCGGTTGGATGTATTAGGTCTATATTTAGCAATACAAACCCTATAAATCTAAATTTAAAATCCATGATTCTAAAATCACAGAAAGAGGGAGAAGAAAGGGCTGAAACAAAAAGAATGTAGGGTTCTTATTTTTTGAAAGTTTTTTTTTTGAAAGAGAATGTTCGCAGTGCGCCACAATGAAATAGCACACCGACTGCATATTTCACAATAGCGCACTAAGAAAAAATATTGTTTTTTTAATTTTTTATCACAATACCTTCACTGTGTGCTAGGATAATAGAGCGCACCGGTGTGCTTAGGCACACAGGGCACACCGATAAATATTTTTATTTTTATTTTTTAATATACGCAAGGGCCAACATGGATTGGGATCCGACTATGCAAGTCGTCCCGTGGGTTGGATGTATTAGGCTTATATTTAGAAATAAAAACCCTATAAATATAAATTGAAAATCCCTAATTCTGAAATCACAAAAAGAGGGAGAAGAAAGGGCAGAAACAAAAATAATGAGAGTTTGTTTCTTAAATGGGTTTTTTTGGCGAAACAACACGTCCACGGTGCGCCATAATGAAATAGCACACCGATGCCATATGTTACAAATGACACATTGATAAAAAAATATTTTGTTTTATTTTTATTTTTTATCATTGTACTTTCATGGTGCGCTGGTATAACAAAGTGCACCTATGTGCTATGTTACGTAGGGCACACGAAGGAAAACAAATTTGTTTTTTTTTTAAATTCATGCAAGGGTCAACATGGATTGGGATTCGACTATGTAAGTCGTCATGTGGGTTGGATGTCTTATGACTATACAAACCTTATAAATCTAAATTGAAAAACACTACTTCCGAAATTAAAAAAAGAGGGACAAGAAAGGGAAAAAATAAAAAGAATCTAGGGTTTTTGTTTCTAAAAACGGATTTTTTTATTTTATTTTGTTTTTGAAAACTGCAGAAAAATTAAAAAAACAATAAAATTTGATTTTGTTCTTTTACTATATAAAAAAAACTGCAGAAAAAGTAAAAAAACAATAAACTTTGATTTTGCTTTTACTGCATAAAAAAAACTACAGAAAAAGTAAAAAAAAAACAATAAACTTTACTCACATCTTTGAAATTATATGGTACAAGGTTTGAATCACCAGAGGTTTGGAATTCTGACTGTTTGAATACTTCTGTTCGAATGTATTTCCCTGCTCCACAGTGCTCTCGTGCTCTGTTTGTTCTAGGTATGTATCCTGCAAATCTCTGGCTGATTTTTTTTGCAAAAATAGTGAAATAATGAAAAGTGATTAGTATTTAAAGAAATGTTTTATGAAATTAGATTTTTGAAAATATTTTTCCACCCATTTTTCAATTTACCGTTTTCTTTTTAACTTAAAGAAAACAGCATTGCACTTTTTTTATTTGCGGTTATTTGTCACTGGTGTGTCCCTTAATCAAACCACACTAGTGCATCTGGGTATAAAACAACACTGGTGCGCATTACCAAAAATGCACCGATGCGGTGATTTGTACATTACGCACCGAAATTACATTTAGGTGTGTGCACCAAAATTTATTTATTTTTGCTCAAATGTAGGGGGGAAATATCATAATTATATGGAATGGACAATTTTTCAAAATCCATCTCGTTCGATAATATTTCTCAAAGTCCATCGTGGAGTTCTCCCTATCCATCTTGAGACGTAATATTTACTTCAGATTTTATTTATATTTTCACTATCTAATTGAATTTATGTTTTTTATCATGCAATCAATCATGCACAACTTAAGTAAATTTATAATGTATACAAATTTGCAGGTTCATGCAGATTCAACATCGAGTTCAGATGCACAAAATATTCAAACTGCTCCAAAATGTTGGAAGTTCTTATCAGGAGCTGTATACTGCAAGGCACATTTGGTAGATGAAAATGGACAACCGCTTCACCCTGCCAATTGTAACAATATTGCATCTTCTAGCCACAATCCCCGGGCAATGATGGTAATTATAATTATAATTTTTTTGTATATATATTGATTAATATGTAATTATTTCAACGTTAAACAAATTTATAATCATGCAATATTGTCACCGTGGTTACTAATTGATATCATATATTTTGTACTAATCATGTTCAAATGTTTTTTCTTTAATTATTAGGATTCTAGTGAGGATGAATTAAGAGAAAAAATATAGAGAAGAACGATACCAAGAATGGTTGAATCAACCACCGATTCAATTCCCGCTATGTCCAAAGTCACCAATTAGGAATGACTACAGCAATAGTAGTTCTTCACAAGCTGGAAATGGAGGCATGAATCAAACAGAGGTTGGTATGGATGATTACTTAAGGGACACGACTACTATGGAGACAATTTTAGATGCATTCCAAAACGATGATCAGCTAGGGGATGATGCTCATATCGTTGACACCTTTTTCAAAAGCCTTAAATTTGCTTCTAACACCCCTCTCTTTGGACCTGGCAGTTAGTCAAATTCTACCCAGTTGGGGACAATGATGTTACTGTAAAACTTGAAATAAAATTTTGGCTTGTCGAATGCATGTTTCTCGGGAATTTTGAGGTAAGTTACCATAAATTACTCCCTTATATAAATTTGAAATATTATTAGTACACTGCAATGAACATTATAAATAGTAGATTTTATGAATGCTAATAATTATATTGACATTAATGTACATTTATTAATATGTTTTTCCATGATCACCAACTATAGGTTATTCAAAGATAAGGTTCTTCCGAGTGATAATGTCTTGCCTGATAGCTGCGAAGAGGCAAAGAAATTGTTGAAAATGTTGGGTGTTGAGTACATGTCATATCATGCATGTCCAAATTATTATATTCTATATAGAGGATAATACATAGACTAAGATATGTGTCCAAAATGTGGGCATGAATGGTATGATAAATCAAAAAAGAAGGGTAAATCACACACTATTCCTCCTTTTAAGATATTGATGCGCATGCCTATAATCCCAAGGATTCAAAGGCTCTTTCGTTGTGTAATGTCCCTTTTTTCAGGAACTTGCTACTCCATCGGGAACATCTTAGATGTTCCATTTTTTTCCTTCTTCAGTGAGACATTGCAATTCCATTTCAGAGATTTACTGTTGGGGCATTTACAAGATATGTGTCCTTCAAAGAAGGGAGAGATACTGAGGCTATCTGGCCCTTCACAGACTCTGCCGATGGATATGCAATATTCCACCTCGGGAAATCCTGTTATAGGGTCCTTGAGGACGTTGTATAGGGAAGCTGCTGGAAAAATAAGACATTCCAACACTGGGATGCCCTAGATAAAACCTCATAAAACTCCTATGTAGAATATAAGCTCAAAGAAATAAATCTAGATGGGTTATTCAGATCTCCCCAAACTAGATCTCTAAACAATGCTCAATGAGAGAGCTTATAGCAACATGAGAACATAAATATTTAACTCTGCAAATTTGAACATGCCATGAGAGGGAAATGCTAAAACCATCATTATATTATGATATATCAGTAGAAATATATAAGAAATAGTTGAGGGACAAGCCACTCAAACTTTAAGAGCAAATCTCCAATGAATAAGTAGTGAAATACAAGAGTAGCTGCAACTCCACAAAATGCTGGAGTAGCTACAACAGCGCAGTGTATATGAAGGCATAGCTTCTGAATATGAATTAAATACATATGTGGCTGAATGAATACAAGAAAATAGCCCAAAAACAAGAAATGGGCTGAAATACATGATTTCTAGCCAATCTATGAAGATTACTAGAAATGCCGGAGAATACCAAAATGTGGCAACCAAGTTGTCACTGTAGCTGAACCTAAACAAGAATGAGGCTTTGGATGATATGAAATGTAGATTCCCTCCTCTTATCATGTCTCTAATACAAATTTTTGATCACTTTGTCTCAGAAACATCCTCCTCTGAAGCTCCTAAAACCCCTCTCTCACTGCCTCCAAAATAACGCAATTTCCTGCATGGACTGCGCAGTGGGAGATGATGGAAGTGTGGCCTCATGCCAATGATCTAAAATACAACCCAAGAAGCCTCCTTTCAGCTCCTCCAATGAATAGACCACTCCTCCACTGAAGAAAACAAACAAGAATGACTCCATGAGTTCCTCTCTAGCTGCACCCAGCTACACAACGTCCTCTCTGCTGCAGAAATAACGCTGTAAGAGATGAATGAAGCTATGAACAATGTTATATTTAGTAAATGTAGCTCAATACTCATCCTTCCTTGAGGAAGAGGCAGGTATTCCTAACCGGGAACACCCTAGTGCCCTAGGGCACCATCACCCTGCTAAACAGCCCGAGGATGCAAGCTTCGCAGACCCAAGTCTGAAACTCTAAAACATAGCATAATGAAAATGGGCTGCAATATCCTCCATATAAAGTGAGAGAAATCCTCTCCATCATGGTCCCCACCAATTAGGGTTTCCACCCTCACATGAATAGCTTCCCTCCAAAAATGTGCAGCTTCTCTAGGAAGCTTCTTCCTCCTTGGGCAGCGCTGTTGACTTTAGTCAATGGTGACTAATCAAGTGAGTTGGGTTCCATTCACACCCTTGGTGTTTATTTCAGCTTATTTATTCACTCCCCTTTCAAATTAGGAGTGTTATTTATTCATCTAAAAATGGGCTAAGGTGTCTCCTTTCCCATTTTATTAAACAAAAATAAAATGCGCAACTATAATGTTCCATTTTAGCTTGAGGCTAAAATTGGGACATTACAGTCCTCCCCTCCCACATGTTGCTTGCGCTCAAGCAACTGCATAGAGAGAACAATATTGTCTCCCTCTTCTTCTTTTGTGGCCTCCTCATCAATGGTCCCATCACTACTCAAATATGTTGCAATGAATCTGTCCTCCAATTCTCTCTCCCAAGTATGCACGCTGAAAAACAATGCTCCTCCTAGAAAGATAGAAAGTGTAGTGGAATCCATCTTGTTGTAATGTGGCCTCCTTAAGGTAGGAGTGATGATATGCATGGGAAAATTTTTCTCCCAATTATGATCTCCTCATCCATGCAATCATCCAAATAAAAATCTCACCCCTGATTTCTGCAATGTGTTGGGGCTAAATGGAGAGTGTGCTTGTGCTTCACATGATGGCCCTCTCTCCATATGCTGCTCATATGGGGATTCCTTTGCCTTTGGGATGAAAAGTATGGCCTCCAAGAATGGCCCAAGCTACCCTATCAAGAATAATCATCCATCAAATGCCTCCTCAAATCCTCCAAGTGGTTCCTCCCACAATAAGAGACAAGTAGCAATGTGGCAATCATGGTTTGCCCACGGTATCTCCTGCAAGATAAAACATATACAATGGGGAGAATCATGCTCCCAATGGGTTTTACATATACTACTCTCCAAATAATGCTCCTCCTGAGTGTACAAACATCAGAAGTACATGGAGAAATATACAATAAAAACAAGTTGTCAAATGACAACCGGAGAGTGGTTCATAGTTCCACTCATGCAACCTGCGCAGTGCCTCCTTGGCCTGCCTCCAAATAAAATAAAAAGTGTTGAAATAGCCACTTGTTTGCTACCACAACATCTCCTCATAATATGGAAACATGAGAATACAAATTGGTGCCAATGGTGCACACCGAGAAACATGTGGTTTCCCCCACAACCATCACATAATTAGCCAAAATCAAGGCTACAAGTAGCTGCAAGTACATCCTAGTGAAAAATACAAGAAGGATCAAGCCTCCTTGATCAATATGCTGCTCATATAAATTAAATAGGTACTCAATGTGAACTTATACCTTCTCTACCATGCACTTGAGACCTTGAGCTGAAATGGCTCATCATGAATGCTCTCCCTCCTCTCCAGTGAGTAATGGGAATGGTTGTGCTAACCTCTCTGAAATCAACCGGGCGATGCATATGTCCATATGTTGATGAAGATCATGATGAATTCCCTCCATATGAACTGCTCTAGCCAATCAAAGTATGCATCCAAGTTCATAGCTAGGAAGTCCTCATGTGCTGCATGAAAAAGTTTCTCCTTAAGACTAGGAACTCTAGTCAAGAAGAGTCTGACATGATGATAGATGGTCATGTCATATAATAAATATATGCCATATCCATCAAGGCTATCTAAGAATCATGCATGCACAAATATCCTGGGACCTCTCAACCAAAAGCTGAGTCTTCCAACATGGATCAATCCTCCACATAGACAGCGCTGGTAATCTGCAATAAAGTGCTCCCATCACGCTGTTTCCTACTACCTTGACATCCCTTCATGCCAAAGTCATCCTCCAAGTTGCTGCCATGCCATCATGTAGCTGCTCATGCTCAAATAGAAATAAGGACCTCTGAAAATGAGCCTCCCATGAGAGACTATCACCTCCAAATAATCTCCCGATCCTGGGCAATGTAAGCATGAGTGGCCTCCCTCTACTCCAAAGCATGAAAGAGTCCCTCTCAAAGGAATTAACCTCTTTCTCACCAAATCCATGGAGCAGTAATCCGGCATCATGAATATGTTATCCTCCATCCATACAGCAACTCTATCTGTGTAGTGAACCAATGAGAATGGGTGGTACTGAAAAATGAGAGTCTGTAACCCTCCTCCATGAGCTTGTCCCCAAAATCTGTGCGTTGTAGTGGACTCCTCTAATGTATCCACCCCTATGGAATCTAATGAGTGGTGAAACAAATAGCATGATTCCTATCATCATCTCTAGAACATGTGGCCTCCCAAGTAGAAAGCCCCCGAAAGTGAGACATCAAAATAGGAAGTGGACTGAATATATGAGAGGGATGAAAGGTCCTCTCTCTCTACTGCGTAGTGTAGTCCTTCTCCCATGTGAAGAAAATCTCTGAAGTAGATAAGGGTGAATGTCCATCTTCCCTTCATGCCAATCCTTCTAATCTTCTTCTTCTTTCTCCATCTCATAATCCCCAGCAAGTGCTACATATGGCTCCGGAATTGTGTCTTGGTACCCACATGAAAAAATATTTGGAATCTCCTTGCAAAGACATAAGGGCTCCTCTAGTGGAAGCAATGACTCCCCTTTCTCCTCCATGTGGTGATGGATCTCCTTCTAATTTTATAGCTCTGTTGGTTCTCTCCAATGTATGCAAAGTGTTTGTATTTATGACAAAATGAGTTTCACCAAGCTTTCTCCATCAAACCCTTAGTGAATGCATCATAAGTTCTTGCATTTGCATGTAAATTAAAAATGAAACCCTCAAACCAACAATCATGAGCCATACCTTGAGTTGCAGTGCTGCTGCTCCAATGGCCTCATTTCTTCCTCCATTACTTTGCAATGCAAGTGAACAAAGGACTATGCTGTGGATCTGCATGTGTGGCTGAATGCTCACACCCTCCATGAAATAGCTAGGATTTGTCTCAACAACAAACCCCTTTCAGAAAATTCCTCTAAAATTTTCCCCTTTTAGTAGATCTTCAATGGTGTGCTCAATGGTCTGGAAAAGAAGAAGGTAAACCTCCTCTTCCTTCATTCCTCTTCCTTGTTTCATATGTAAATCTCCTCTCCTTGGAGAGATAATCTCCTCTTTTTGATGGCAATAGATCTTGGGCACAGGCTGAGCCAAGATCATGCTCTGATACCACTGTAATGTCCCTTTTTCAGGAACTTGTTGCTCCATCAGGAACATCTTAGATGTTCCATTTTTTTCCTTCTTCAGTGAGACACTGCAAGTCCGTTTCAAGGATTTACTATTGGGGAATTTACAGGATATGTCTCCTTCAAATAAGGGAGAGATACTGAGGCTAGCTGGCCCTTCACAGACTCTGCCGATGGATATGCAATATTCCACCTCGAGAAATCATGCTACAGGGTCCTTGAGGATGTTGTATAAGGAAGCTGCTACAAAAATAAGACATGCCAGCACTGGGATGCCCTAGATAACACCTCATACAACTCCTATGCAGAACATGAGCTCAAATAAATACATCTAGATGGGTTATTCAGATCTCCCCAAACTAGATCTCTAAATAATGCTCAATGAGAGAGCTTACAGCAACATGAGAACATAAATACTGAAATCTGCAAATATGAACATGCCATGAGAGGGAAAAGCTACAACCATCATTATATTATGATACATCAGCAGAAATATACAATAAATAGTTGAGGGACAAGCCACTCAAACTTTAAGAGCAAACCTCCAATGAATAAGCAGTGAAATACAAGAGTAGCTACAACTCCACAAAATGTCGGAGTAGCTGCAACTGCGCATTGTATATGAAGGCATAGCTATTGAATATGAATTAAATACATATGTGGTTGAAGGAATACAAGAAAATATCCCAAAAATAAGGAATGGGCTGAAATACATGATTTCTAGCCAATCTATGAAGGTTGCTAGAAATGCTGGAGAATACCAAAATGTGACAACCAAGTTGTCACTGCAACTGAACCCAAACAAGAATGAGACTGTGGCTGATATTAAATGTATATGCCCTCCTCTGATCATGTATTTAATACAAATTTATGATCACTTTGTCTCAGAAACATCCTCCTCTGAAGCTCCCGAAACCCCTCTCTCACTGCCTCCTCCAAAATAACGTAGTTTCCTCCATGGACTGTGTAGTGGGAGATGATGGAAGTGTGGCCTCATGCCACTGATCTGAAATAAAACTTGGGAATCCTCCTTGCAGCTCCTCCAATGAATAGACCACTCCTCCACTAAAGAAAAAAAATAATAATGACTCCATGAGTTCCTCTCTAGCTGCACCTAGCTACACAATGTCCTCTCTACTGAAGAAATAACGTTATGGGAGATGAATGAAGCTATGGACAATGCCAGATTGAGGAAATGTAGCTCAATCATCATCCTTCCTTGAGGAAGAGGTAGGGATTCCTGACCGAGGAAACCCTAGTGCCCGAGGGCACCATCACCCTGCTAAACAGCCCGAGGATGCAAGCTTTGCAGACCCAAGTCTGAAACTCTAAAACATAGCATAATGAAAATGGGCTGCCATCTCCTCCATATAAAGTGAGAGAACTTCTCTCCATCATGGTCCCCACAAATTAGGGTTTCCACCCTCACATGAATAGCTTCCCTCCAAAAATGCGCAGCTTCTCTAGGAAGCCTCTTCCTCCTTGGGCAATGTTGTTGACTTTAGTCAATGTTGACTAATCAAGTGAGCTGGGTTCCATTCACACCCTTGGTATTTATTTCAGCTGCTTTATTCACTCCCCTTTCACATTAGGAGTGTTATTTCTTCATATAAAAAGGGGCTAAGGTGTCTCCTTGCCCATTTTATTAAACAAAAATAAAATGCGCAACTATAATGTCTCATTTTAGCTTGAGGCTAAAATTGGGACATTACATGTTGCAAATAATTAGCTATGTTGCAGGGATGGTATGCCTCACACAGAAGTGAGATGGGAGTTATGCGAATCCCAACTGATTCAATAGCCATGAAGCATATAGAGGATACATGACCCAAAAAATTCAAGGATGAAGTACGAATTCTATGACTCAACATAGCCATGGATGGCATCAACCCATATTCCCTCCAGAACACCAACTATTCTATTTGGCCTATAGTATTTATCAATAACAATATCCCCCCATGGTTTTCCATGAAGAATGAACATATTATGTTGGCTCTCATAGTCCCTGGTAGAAGACAAGTGAAGAACATGGATGTCTACTTACAACCATTGGTAGATGAATTGAAGGAATTATGGGATTAGATAAATATATATGATGTATCAAGACCCATTGTAGCAGAGAGGATTTTTATGTTGTATGGCATATGTGCTTACGCGACACATGATTATCTAGGCTTAGGAGTTTTCTCTGGTAAATTACATGTTTAATTTATTGATTTGTTTATATACATAACAATATTATTTCACATATTACTTATTTAATTCGTTGTAATATTTGTTATGATATTCATGATATTCTTTAATGTGCCATGCATATTGATTGATTTATACAAATATAATCTCATAGGTCTTGTAACAAAAGGGTATTTTGGATGTAAATGTTGTGGACCTTCTCTGAAATCTAGATGGTCCAAGGATCTAAGAAAGCGAGTGTATGATTGCTCTAGGGTATTCCTACCAGAAGAACACCCTTACAGAAGAGTAGCATCCACTTTCAATGGTAAATGAGAGAGAACCCAAAGGCCTCCAATAATGACACCAGTTGAATGGCTTAGAGCATATGAGAGAGAGAAGGAGGAGCTCATAGAAATTTTTGATTCAAATGGGGAGCCTATGTTCGATGATCCAGATTTCTTCGACACCTATGTTGACAAATTTCCCATTGGGATGAACATGCAATCTATCTTTTATGACCTCCTATATTGGGAGCATCTTAAGATTACGCACTTATTAGATCCCATGCATATATTTAAAAATGTTTCATCTTCTTTATGGAGGCACATATCATCGAAACAAACTGACACATTGGCTGTTAGGAAAGATCTTATTACTTCAAAAACTAAAAGGAAACATTGGCCAAGAAGATTAGAAAGCACGAGATCAAAGGTAGGCGCTGGTCCCCCTAATTCATGGTTTTTCAAAGAAGGTGATGTCCCATGGATTTTAAAAAAATATGATATTTCTTTGTCAAAGGAAGTTATAATGGGTGTGAGGGTGCCAACTTCATATGGGTCTCCACTACGGCGCTGCTTCACAATGGATGACCATTTGTCGGGGTTGAAATCACATGACCATTTGAATCTTATAAGAGTACATATAATGTCAAAAGCATGATTTTATTATTTTTTAATATAATAAATTTTATCCCATGCGGGGATCATAAAACATAACTAATTTTGTATATTATTTCACGTGTTTATAACTTTCAGTGTAATTATCCTTTGTTCGTGCGTGGGTGTGTGAAACATGAATTCCCTCAAGACCTAGGATGTGCCATATCTAAATTATCGGCATTTGTATGTTGGATCACATCAAAGGAGATTCATGTGGCTAGCATTCCATGGTGGCGTCAAGAGATAGTTGAGATTGTTTGTATGTTTGAGAAGGAACTGCCGACAAGTTTCATGGACTTACAGGTTCATATTCTAATCCACCTAGTAGATGAGGTTGAATTAGTTGGGGTAGTTTATTGTTGTTGGATGTTCTTCTTAGAGAGGTACATCAAGAAATTGAAAATTTTTGTTCGACAAAGGGAAAAACTTGAGGGGTCTATGGTAGAGGGGTACATATCGTATGAGTCTTTCTATTATGCTAGTGAGTACATCAAGCAGATAGAAAACAGACCAGGTGCGGTGATTTGGGACGATGAAAGGGATGAAGACGAAAGAGAAGGGGAGTTGCTCCAAACGAGTGGAAAAAAATGCTTGATAAAGAGTGAGCAACTTATAATTTTTCAAATTTACAAAAAGTAATTAATATTCATGTTGAACTTCGATATAATGTATGTTTTGATCTCTACGTACTATACAATTTTGGTTTGATTTCATCAGCGAATGCAGAAATTGAAGAAATCAATAAGTTCATTCTTTACAATTCTGAAGTGACACAACTATGGATCACATTATACGAAAAAAAGAGGATGAAATGGGATAGTGACAGGAAAGAATTCAGATGGTTGAATCATAGAAGTGTGCCTTATCCCGATCATTTAAAATAAAATATGCCAAAAATGTTCCCCAACAGTTGGGTTTCTGACCAAGTCAGAGAGAAATACGGTGCTACCGGTCATTACCCGCATGCTGAAGAGGATGTGCTAAACGTAAGGATTGGGTGCATCAACTCGGTAATAATCTTTTTAATTTATATGTAACTTTGAAACTTATATTAAGACATCTACATTTCATATTTTAACTGTTGGGTTATTATAAGACACATGACACTATGATTAAAAATATATATATAATAGGTGAATTTGTTCCCATCTATGTGGGCATATGGACACCATTTTCGAACAGAAAATGCCGATGCTGGAAACATTACACAAGAATTTGGAGTGGAAGTCGAGTTCGATCAATCTAGTCGATCTAGCCACTATGGTCAAAACCAAGTAGGAGGGATGTTAGGCTACGTCGAAAAGATACAAGAGATCATTGAAGTGGATTTCTCTTCTTTGCAATGTGTTATTTTTAGGTGCAAGTGGTGGGACACCTTTGATCGAAATAATGTAAAGGAAGATTGTGATAGTAGGCTGATATGTATCAACTCTAGAAAGATGTGGGATGAAGCTAAGCAGCCCTATGTTTTCCCTAAACACTGCAACCAGGTGTTTTTTTACCCAGATGTGTTGGATAGGAATTGGTGGTTCGTATTGACACATGACCCTAGATCAAAACATATTTTTGACAACACTAGTGTTATCATGCCATGCAAGCTGGAAGATAATGAGGGTGATCATGAGAACCGAGAGTGATATGGTACATGTGTTATTTCATCAATATTTATACTTTTTAATATGGGTTTTTCGAAACATTATAGTATGTATTTTGAATTAATTGGTAATTTGCATTGTGTTAATGTTAAAATCAATAATTCACTTGATAATTTGCAATTATGTTGATCTCAAAAACAATGGGGTACTGTATAAATTAGTTCTTCTTTTCTTGTATCTAAGATCATAATAAAATAATGATAATTCTAAAGTACATGAATTTATTTTCATTATTTTCTAAACTTTATTATGTTACAATAAATCATATTATTCTAGATTTATTATTTTACAATTATTTAAAATTTACAAATTTACAAATTTAAAATTTTTAATAAATTCATTTCACATTAATACAATTAAAATTTTACAAATATTTTACATACAATTACAATTACAATTACAATTTTACAATTTCACATACAATTACAATTACAATTTTAGAATTTTACATATATACAATTACAATTACAATTTTACAAATTTACATATATACCATTAGAATCACAATTTTATAATTTTACATACAATTAGAATTACAAATATTAAAATTTAACAATATCATGATCATTTAGTATTAAATTAATTAATAAACATCATGTTCATGATAACCATCGTACAAACATCATATTTGACTAAAAAACACATTCGAAATCGCTAACATCATCGTGATCGTGATCATCTAACAAAAAACAATTAACATTATATATTAACATCATCACAACAAAAACATCAAATATACATCTCATGTCAAATAACTCATGCTACACATCTATCTGCAAGCTACACATTAAATGAACATATCTAATATGACCTAACAATATACACATCATGATGATCACCAACATGTAAATTAAGTACAACTGCAACTTGAAAATAAAATACATGGACCATATATATATATAACTAAATAATGTTAAAAATATACAGCTATAATATAAATGCCATGGATTAGTTGGTGATAGTACAACATCAATATCAGTACTAGTGGAGGCCTACTCAGTTAATGGTGCAGCCTTGAAGGTCGATGGTGCAACCTGCTCATGATCATGAGTATTGATAGATGCTGCAGGCTACTGACTAGACATGGCTGATGGTCTAGCCTCATCTCCATGATGACTGTTGTTGGATGCTAGTGGAGGTTCATGCTCATTGATGTGGCGCGAGGTGAACAATCATGAGATGAAGAGTCACTGCTTGTGGACTGTCCATCACCTGCTGGGTCTCAACCACGCCTATAACGTGTTGGTGTCCCATGTTTTGATAGTTTGGAAAATCAAAAGACAAGGCAACATCAGAACCAATCTTTAGAGTTACAGGATCTAGTCCTCCTGGTCTCAGAGAGGGATCTCTCAAATATTTGTTTGCAAAGGTTTATCTTGTGTGCTTAGAATATGGATTTTAGACTAGTTATTAAGTGCAGGTGTTTTTTTGTTTGTTTGGTTGGATTGATACAACAGAACATGAAAGGAATAGGAAAGGTATATAGAATGGAGAAAAATCTGGTTAATTGGGAAATGGAGTAAAAAAGAGGTCATAACATACTTATCAATGGATATGGGATATCAGAGGGCAAATCTAACTTGGCCACAGGATCCTTTGGTTTTGGAATGAGATGAACATCAATGATTTGGAAAGAGAAGTTTATTTCTCAAACAAAGGGAATTTTAAAACACAATTTGAACAATAAAGAGCTTTTTGATAGACAGGGCTAACCATAAATTCTACAAATCACACCTTTAAGCAAACAATGATTTCAAAACAACTTTTGAAACAAAATCTAAGATTCAGGGAACACCCTATTTCCTCAAAGATTTTATTTCAAATGAATTAGAAAACATAAAAGATTCACTGATAACTGCAGTCATAGAAGAGGGAACACCTAACACATCTATGATTACAATTATAAAGACCTTTGAGACAACTGTTTAAGCAAGGACAAAGGGCAAGATCGGAACAGACCTCCTTGATTCACTATAAACAAGAAAATTCAAAGGGAGACTTCAATAACAGTTTTTAAGTGGCAGCAGACAAGCATGGAAAACCATAATTCATTCTGAAACCAACTATTCGAACCATTAAGGAAATAAACGAGCATGAAGACTAAAGAGAGAGATTAAAGACTCTAAAATACTTTAGCAGAAGAAAACACAAAACAATGAAGGATGAACAAGTCTAAGGTGCTTCCAGGAGTCATTTCTTAGCCTAAAACTTTCAACCTACTGTAGTAAGAAGTTATGGAACATAATGAAAACAGGGGAAAAACATTAAACAGTTCAGAATACTTCACCAACAGCCAAGCTCATGGATCCAATGATAGAGCCTTCTCAGTCACAAGCATGCAACAACATCATCAGGGCTTCCAAGACTTCAATTTGTTCTTCAACTTCAACAGACTATGTATTATTTCAGAGAGTTTCAATATTACAACTAGTGATCAACCAACAACCAACCAACCCCTCACTTATCTTCTGCAGAAGTATATATAGAAGAATGAGGAGGTGAGATCTGATAAAAAAGATCTCCAATTACAATTAATACAAATTTAATGACCTCTTGGCCTTTGAGGGGCTCAATGAAGAAACTTACATGGGTGTACTCTGTATTAAATGTTTTTACATAAAGTTTAAGCTCAGTGGGAGATTTTGTTGACCTTTGAGGCTCTATGTGGCGTCGAAGTAAATCTGCAGATGTTTTGTCATTAAGTTTGTTTGCAGAATTTATTCTCTGGTGGTTGTGAGGAAGATATCTGATCTTCATTAATAACTTCAACCTCTGACTGAACACTTTGAGGCACAGGTGGCATTTTGATAACTGGGAGGAATCAATTTTCCTCAGATGTGGCGGTGGAGGCTTTCTGTTGATAAAACACATAAGATTTTCTTCAAACTGTGTTTTAATTGTGGATTAGGTTTTTGATAATCATTCTTAGTCGTGATCCCCGCAAATCTGGCTTCAATCTTCTGTCTTGGTACATTTCTGTCTTCAACATTGATACTCTCTGACTGTGCTTGATTTACTGTGTTTTTTGCTAATGTGCAGGGCTGCGCAGGGATGATATGGCATCAATGCCTCATGAATCACCGATGAAACGTGAATTTGGAACCCTGCGAAGGATTCTCTTTGCTAAATTGGGGGTAGGAGGATCGTCACCCTTCGCCTTTGAAATTAACTAAGTTATGGCGAAAAAACCATAGAAACCCTGCACAATACAAAAATTATTAGAAAATTTTGCATATATAGGTTTATTGTTGCGGAGGACATGTGGAGGAAGCATGGCCGTTGGATGGCATCATCTAACAGTCAGGATTGATCGGGAGAAGGCGTAGTGAAGGCGAAAAAAAATTTTGAATCAGGGTCGTCGATCACGCAGAGATCGACGGTCGGGAGCGGAAAATGGAAAGTCAAAACGAGAAATGTTGAATGGGAGACAGAAGTGGGTGATGAAATATGAACCGTCGATCTACAGATCAGATCGACAGCGAAAATTAATTGGATGCCTCGATGTAGCTCGGTTAACTGTCGGGTATCTTCGGTGAGCGATAGCAGTCGGATGGGCAGCCTCAGATCAAATGACACGCATCAATATCGCATCGAGTCCATGTCCGAACGTTAACGTGCGATGGACGGCGATTTTGTGAACAGTGCCCAAGCCACGTGTCAACCGTTAAATGGAATCGCTGCCAATCGGGAAAAAACCGCCCTCGCCCAAAGGCGGTGTGATGAATACCGCACGGTTTTTGGAATGGTGAGTGGTTGGCGGGGACCACCGAGCTGACGGAATCCGCGCCGTTGATCTACAAATCAGATTGATGGTGGGGATTGACTGGGGTTTTTTAACCGGCGGAAAAGTTTATAACATAATAAAAATCGAAAAATTCATATAACCAAAGGTTTTATATATATTTATAATGCGTCTTGGCGCCCAACTGTGGGGCCGAGGGTTATATGAAGGGTAATACGACCGGGGTTAAAAAGGAGAGGCTAAAGACTAAAATACATATAAAACATGCATTTCAATGGTTTAGAGGGATTCCGATAACGCAAAGAAGCAGTCTTTAAACCTCATCAAAGGGTTTTGATGAAGGGGAAAGGGAAAAATCATGAAAATGAGGGATTTTTCTTGGGAGATGAAAGGGTTAAATTGAGGTTAGTTTTGGAAGAAGGGAAGGGGGAAAAATATGCTTGCAGCAGTATTCTTCCTTGGGAATTAGCAGGATTTTTTAGTATAAGAAAAGGAACAACAGTGAAGATTTGGATAGAGGAGAGGCATGAGGCCTACAAGAGTCTTCAAGAGCCAACACTTTTTAGCAATAAAATTTGTTCCTTGAAGGCTCAAAAAGTTTTAGCCACCTTTTGCTGTAACAAATTTTATAGGTGGCTAACATAATGTTCAAAAGTCCTTGTTAGTCACGTAAAATCTGTCGTAACTCCTACGACATGCCGCATCAGGATGTAAATGTCATGCGACATGCCTCTCCACATCTATAATATTCTATCATCGGCCTCTATGTCTCTATAATGAGCGGGCTTGATGCCTGCCTCAACAATCAATGCACTGAGTTGGTCGCCCAACTCCATCCGGTATCTAGCATCAAGTCGACCGTGCCTAGCACTGGCCTCCTGATGATCCTCAACATATGGCATGCTCTGATCATCATTAGGATCCACACTTGGATCATGTGGTATTGGTGTCGGCATATCCTCACCATCAAAAGAGCCAATGTCTGCAAAATATATACAAGTACACAACAATAGTTAGACAATTTCATTACACAATTTAATAAAAACAAGTTAAATAACATGCTAGAATAAATTTAAATATAAAAATAGTAATATTACCTCTATCATTTGGCGGCTCGTCAGTTATGAAGAGGATGTTGGCACACCCTCACCAATCCAAACCCATGTAAGGACAAAGTACCATAACAAAGGGATTCTCATCAACACTAGCTAGCAACTCCAGTGCATCCTACGGTTTCCTCGCGAAAAAATCAGTGTCACCCCTCTTGGGCATCATCTACCCCCACATGTGCATACATACCTCAAACGTTGTCCTACGAGGCTGTCGAAGAAAAGTAGGCCTCATCTCTAGAAAAGTCTCAAAAAATAAAGAAAAAATCTCTAAATAAAAATGGAAGTTCACCCTCCCTTGTGCATGAGCACGACATCTATCTAAGGCTGTAGAGAACTGTGGCAAAAAAATGGCAGACCACCTAACAAGTCATGGCTCATGTACTAAAGAATCAACATAATATAGAGGTGAGCAACTAGTGTGTTTCCCATCACTGGTGTTGTGAAAAATGGTCGAAATAATAAGTGAGAGACACTGCACCTCCTCCCTACCAAATGCACCAATACGTAACTGACCTCCAGCAACCCGAGACTCTGCAGGAGATGGTACATTTTCTCCAATATATCTCTGGGAGTAAACTAACTGACTCCCTGCTACAAAGCCAGCTGGAACCTCTGGGAACAAGGGAAATTCCACCCCTCTCCGTGATAGCCTTATAATGAATTATCTATCCTCCTCAGTGGGCGTGTACCACTGGTTGATACCAACCCGAAAAGCCTGTTGATAGGCATTCCACCTTCGGATAAGAAGTCTCAAAAACAAACTATTCCCCTTTAGGGAAGTAGCCTCCTCATAGAACTTGAGGAGGCCTACCTGCCTTAGGAGCCCCTACGTAGCTGCTACAATAGGGCAAGGGTACGCATATCTCTCCCTCTCTTGTGCCTCCCATAAGTGAACCATGTTATACTACTCCGCCTGTTGTTGTTGTTTTTCCCACTCTTCTCTCCTTTCATGTCTCTGAATGTTGACATGTTAAACACATTTTTTTTATTAAATGAGACATGTATTTAGAAATATACATATATATATATATATATTTTTTTTTGAAAACAAAATAAAAATAGTTTGTGCGTCAAAAACACAGTCACACACCGGTCCTAGTGCATATTTCTATTGAGCACACTGGCCTCGGTGCACCTAATAATATTAAGTGCCCCGAGGACGGTGCTCGAGAAGAATTTTTAGCGCACCATTGACTATCTATGATGTCTAGAGGGCAGTACGTTGATGAAACTCTATGCCCCATGCCGTATAGTTAAGTCAGCGGACCGACCTCCTGCCATCATGACATAGTGCATTGATGCAAGTGAAATACGGAAAATCATGCGCTGACAAAAATTTCCGTCACGGGGCTGCTATTTTGGTCAACACACCACGTCGCAGCTATTCCACTAGGTCAATGGTGTGGCCGGATAACCGACTGCACTGCACATTTAAAAAAAATTAAAATAACACGGTGCACCTTCGGTACCACCCCGAAATCGATGCGGATATCATTAGCACCGATTTATGAGGCCGCACCATTGACAATGTGGAATAGTGGCAACATGGTGCATTGATAACATTACTAGCCCTGGGGTGGTTAATTTAGTCAACGCCCCGTGTTGGTGCTATTCCACATTGTCAACGGTGTGGCCTGGTAAATGACTGCACCACACTTTTTAATTTTTTTTAAAATAACACGGTGCGCCTATCGATACTACCGTGGAACTGGTGTGGATACCGTTAGCACCAGCTGCAGTGTGGCCTGTAAATTTTCAGGTAGCACCGCAAACCGGTGCGAACCGAACGGCTCGAACGCACCGCACAACAATTTTTTTTTTTTTTTCCTTTTAAATGGTCAATTTTAAGGTTATTTGAAATTATAATCCACTAAAAGGATTGATTATGGAAAAAAAATAAAAATACCTGTAAATTTTCTCATCGAGGCATATTGGCTCTATAATTTGCAAAAGAAAATTTGTCCACTGCTTTGCAAAATTCAAGCTGGAGATTGGTGGGCAATGGACAACAATAGTGCATGAAATGAGTGCAATGGGAGCACTGATGTTAGGGCGGCTCAGACAAGGATAAATTGCACCAGTGCTTGAGAGCTCTGTAGCACTGACAAAAGCGAAAAATGTATTTTTTTGGCCATAATTTTTCTTTTATTTAACCCTGTTCTAGTGTGCGAGATTTTATAAGCACACCAGTGTGTTTGCTTCTTTCCACATCGGACAGTTTATGTTTTTGCACTCTTTTTTTGAGGCACCGGTGCGGATGGTTTGTAAAGCACTAGTGCGCTACAGTAATGCAACGCACCAATAGGGTGTGTATGGAGTGCATGGTGTCCGATGTGGCAATTTTTTGTGCGGGTTTTTGGCCTTAATTTTTTTTATTTAACCCCCTTCTAGTGCACGAGGTTTTATGGACGTACCGGTGCATTTTCTTCATGTCGCGTCAGACGTTTTCTATTTTCGCACGCTTTTTATGAGGCATCGGTGCGGATGCTTTGTAACACACTGGGGAGCTACAGTGATAAAACACACCAGGTGGGTGTGTACGGAGCACACAGTTTCCGATGTGCCAATGTTTTGTACGGTATTTTGGCCGTATTTTTTTTATTTAACTTTGTTCTGGTGCGTGATATTTATGGGCACATTAGTGTGTTTTCGTCGTTCCGTGCTGGGCAGTTTCTATTTTCACGTGATTTTTATGAGCCACTAGTGTGGATGCTCTGTAAAGCACTGGGGCACTACAGTAATAAAACACACTGGGAGGGAGTGTACAGAGTGCATAGTGTTCGGTGTGCCAATGTTTTGTGCATTTTTTTGGCCATAAATTTTTTATTTATTTAACCCCGTTCCGGTGTGTAGGGTTTATGGGTGCACCAGTGCGTTTTCTTCATTCTACACTGAGCAGTTTCTATTTTCGTGCGCTTTTTATGAGGCACCGGTGCAGATGTGTTGTAAAGGACCGGTGCGCTACAAAAATGAAACACACCGAGCAGGTGTGTATGGAGCACACAGTGTTCGGTGTGCCAATGTCTTGTGTGCACTGGTGCTTTCTTGTGTTGAACGCACCGGTGCGTCTTATGGTGATAAGTGCACCGTACAAAATACATCCACAAACACCTCCGCCTGCCAACCTCCTGTAGTAACCTCTACTAGAAATGGATGTCTGGGGTATTTTTATAATGTGTTCCTCAAAAAAATCCACTAGAGGGTCTTTTCCTTATAGTGATATGTCTCCAAGTTGCTCCTCCCAAGTGTATAAGCTATCCTTTGGTGACATATCCAAATGGCTCTCATCATGAAGTAGTGGGATATCCATGGACGCAACTATATGCTATCTAGAGGCATTCTTGAGGCATGGAATCTGAAATATATTGGGAACTAACATTCCCATGTGAAGCTCCCATCCCCAAGCTATCATCCACAGAAAATGAGTCACCCTCCAAAATGGCAACTCACGGAAATACTCCTCCACCTTTGGCTCCTACAATGTAGGTGGGTTGCATAGCTGAACTTGATAGACCAAATTTTCTATCCCACACTGTCTCTCTCTCCACTTATGATAAGTGTAGAGTGGCTGTTGATTTTGGGTTGCAACAATGTTTCCTTCAAGAGGCAAGAATAAAATTGGATCCTCAAAGATCCTCTCTCTAGTGTCATGAATCATGTTTGTCCAAACCATCCCATATATGATGAATAGGATATAATCACCATATGGCATCCAAATGAGAAATAAACTGAATGTTTCATGTAGTGCTAGAAGGTACCAACATTTTCCAGAGTGGCTACAATGCAGTTTTTATAACTGTTGTTTCAGAACATAATATTGCAAGTTGTTTCCCAACAATTTTCTAGTTGTGCATGTCACTACTAGTAAATAGTAAATGGCATTGTGTATCAACTGAGCATACAAGAAATAGTACAACACTTTCCCAAAGCCATATAAGAGATGGCTATCTCCAACATTGATGTTGGTCTTTCAAAGAAGATGAATCACAAGTAGAATATTTCCCTCTTGTGGAGCAATGCACTGTATATAAATGGCAAGAGAATGCAAATATTGTGTTTGATGATCAATAAGTGTAAAAATACAATTATTACCATGTTTTGAGAGTAATTTGATAATGAGATCCATGGATGATCTCTCCATAGTGGTCTAATATGTCTCCATGAGACCCTTGTGAATGGAAAGGAATGAACCATGTGTTGCATGCAAGGCCTCCTTCTTATGCTTGGAGATCCAAGTCAAGAAGATCATATCATGGTAATAGATGTCTCCATCCACTACTCCATCACTATAATATCTTACTTCTCCATCAAGTGCATCATATGTGAATTGATCCTCGCAACACTCCATCAAAAAACCGAAGCTCCCAAATGATAGTGTTGTTTCCCTTTGTAATAGGGCTCCTGTCATCTCGTAGCTCCATTCTTTGACATGCCACATACCAAAGTCATCCACCTTGATGCTTCTATAAGTGGGAGATTTCTTCCTATGTGGAAGCACCTCCTGATCCTCCAAAGCTAAGGAGTAGCCCCTTTTCACCATGATTGTGCCACCATCTACTCCTACAACATCATGCAAAGTATGGGAAAAAATCAGCCCATACTCTCTTGAGAGTAACCAAAGAAACACTAACTCTTGCTGCTTCCTCATCTCCTCGTCATACAAGTCATATAGTAACATCTTGATGATTGACTTGTAGAATGCCCCATACAACAAAATACTCTTCTACCATAGCATATGGATGCCATGCAATGCATCAATCCATGGCATAACTCTAAAAATAGGATATGTCTCATGATGGCCAAAATATTTCAACGATATCCAGTGCAGCCATGCCTCCTGCTGCCCTATGTCATAGATATGAAAGTGGCTCACCAACCTCTTGCTCACCATATACACCCATCCATCCAAATGTGGGCGCCTCCTTCCATGCTCAAAATTTGTATCCCTCCAATGGAGAATACCATCCTCCCAAATCAGATTACTACTTTTGCACTTCATGGGATGTTGAAGTACAACCTCTAGAGATCTCCAAATGAAGACCACTCATCAATGACCAAGTTGACCCCATAAGGATCCAAATATGTTGTAGGAAAAATCTTCTCATTGACCTACGAAGTACTTATCAAGAAGGATCCATCATAATAATGGGAGATAATATGTCTCTAATCAACCATCTGCCTATCCCCTGCTACACATGTAGAATGGTCATTGGAATGCTCCAATAATGGTTGGGCCCTTGACTCATCACCGTTTCTCAATGACAACGTTGCTGATCTACATGATGGTGCCTCTGCTATCTCATTCTCATGCACAATGCTGAACATATAGTTCTGCAAATGGGAAGAATGATTCTTCCACTAAAAAACTAGCTTAGAAAGTGGGTTTCTCACCCCTCCACTGCAACACCCTGCAACACAACACAACTATGATGAAAAACTGCATTTTAGCTGAAGACTGAAGCTTAGACTGATGCCTGTATGTGGACTATACAACTCAATAATCTCTCGTGAGTAGGATGAGTGTGGGATCCTGATGCAGGAGCATCAAGCACCTAGCCAGCAATGTGACATCTTGGTCACATGTTGTGGTTAATTGGAAATAAAATAGACTTAGGGATAGTTTAATAATTTATTTTATTAAATTTGTTATTTATTTTAGGAGAATTGTTAGTTTGTTTTATATTTAATTAAATATGGCATAATAATAGAAATTGGTTTCTTTCCCTACGTGGAATAGAGCCAAGATAGGGAAAAATGCTAAATAATAGGGAGGCATTGGTTTCTTGAGGAATTCTAGAAGAATGTTATTCCGAGAAGAATAGTTTCTCATATTTTGTATAAATTAGAGAAGCTGGAGGTGAATAGAGTGTGAGTGTGACTGGGTGAGTGTATCTGACAAATAACAGAGAATCTGAATTAGCTATTAAAATTACAGAAGGGTAGCTAATGCTTATTAGCCCATGCAATACTCTGTTGATTGGAATGTTAAAGCGTCCATTTATTTTCTGAATAAGAGTTGATTTTTTGTGTGTATTGTATACATGTCTAACGTGATGCAGGTGAAAGGCGCAAGTTCCAAATTATGGTAGCGTTCTTGTGGGTATTATACATCATGGCATTGTTATGGGTTCATGGGCATAAATCCATGGCCCTTTGGTCACTATGAAGGAGTGCACGTAGGAGCAGACTCTGCGTTGAGTTTGGAGCACACGCAGGAGAAGAACTCTGCATTGGATTTTGATTCATACGTTATATCTATGAAGAGTTGAATTACAAGAGCTACATTTATGTGAAGGCCTGTATCGGCAGTTAGTGTTGAGCACTGAATGGTGTTGACTGAAGCGAATGCCTTGATAGGCATTAGTGCTACGATAGGTGATTGGAAGATGGTGCTAACAGTATAAAGGACCACAGTTTGGTCGATGTGCTGCGTTCCAGCTCATGACAACAGCGGTATCAAATTCCAAAATCGATTCATATGAATCTCTGGAATTGATGCAGGGTCAGACCACAACGTTATGCATTGAGAGGTTGCGTTGCGTTGTGAAATTTGAAGCATGACATGGCACGGTTATAGTTGCAATAAACGTTGAAAGGATATTACAGGTCAATGATATTGCCGATGAAATCTGGCTTTAATGGTTTTAAAATGTGTTGGTATGTGGTTTCAACCCATTGATAGTGTTTAAAAGATCCTTTGTCAACATTTGTATGTGTATGGTAGAGTAAATAAACCATCATATATGTTTGTTTCAGCTATGATATATGTTGGTTGGAATTTCATGTTGTTCGAATTCTTTAATGAATTCAAATTTGCAATGATTAATTGTAAACAATATAGTTCTATGGGGTTTGAAACAAAATTCCATTCTGACAAGAATAGACGGTATGTGGTCTAGAGATGTTTACATCATTATGTGGGGAATATTTCAGCAATTTTGACATTGATTTAAGTTGTGGAATAAAGAAGCAAACTAGTTTTTATAAGGGAAGTGAGGGCCTCAGTAAAAATTTATACATTTTACTACAGTGAACAGATTGGTAGGAATTGTGTATTCTTTATTCCTACATCATATCCCCTCTTGGGAACAGCCTTGTACTAAACAGTATAACAAACCCTACTAAACAATAGAAGCATGCATAGAAATGTCACCTGACAATTTCCAAATCTAAAAATATCAAAATCAATAATCATCTAACATGCATTCTATGGTTGCCTTGCCCTTCCTTATACGCTTTATGAGCCTTCTCATCTTGGGTCCCACCCATTAACTTCACGTTGTTTCGCATTGATTATCCACTCTCTTTATACCAACACTGTTGATTTGGTCAACATTGACCTTGTCCGCATGATTTTTCCCCTGTTCACACATGCAAGTGCTTTATCAATATATCATGATGATCCCTTTTCACATTAAGAGGGATTTTGTTCCTACTAAATATATTTATGGGTATCCCTACCCACTTATTCATCTATCTAAAAGACAAAAACAAAATTAATATTCCAATTAGCTACATGCTAATTTAGGAATATTACACGTAATGAGGTAAGAATAATTGTAAGGATTGATATCCTGGTGTATCGCTAATTTATCTACCTAAAGGCCTCTCAGGGAAAGGCACACTAATAACACGAATGTTCATATGTAAAACATCTACTGTCGATGAATCATATACTGCTCTCCTTAAGAGGAAGGCATACCGCTAGTGTCCAACTATTTATGTATTTTTCTGTCAATCTTGCATCTTGATCTAATGCATGCTGACAACCGAGTAATGATTTGCATGTGGAATGTGAAAGACATACAACAACTACAAATTGTTGCAACGATACAGATGAAATGATTTGTGCAATAGACCATGACTTCGTACACTGAGTACACACTTTAAATTACACCTATGTTTGAGATTGTATCACAGTTTCATTTTCATTTGCATTTGTCGATTTTTTTAAAGATAATTTAGGAAAATTTAGGTGCAACAGTGCGCATAATTATATATATTCGAGTAAATAATATAGTACAGAAGAAGAAAATTAACATGACAACAAACATTTTCACATGAAAATGGGAATTGATTCAGGAGGGTTAAGGATCAGTCATTAACAAAATCTTTGAAGTGGAAGAGGAATATTTCATTGTCAAATATTTAATGTTTGTTGGAAATATTGTCATTGATGGCAAAGGATGTGGCAAAGGAATTGGCATCTAAATGTATCAGAGAAGAACAGAGAAAGAATGCATCTACAGTTTGAGCTACAGAGAGCAGTATCGGTAAAGAAATAGAGACAAGCAGTGAATTGAAGCAGAGTTGTCCAGAGATAGAGGAATAGAAAACCTGGAAAATTGAGAAGCATGAGTGAAACTCTTATTCATTCGTATATGGTGATGAGGGATTGGCTCTAAACTCTCCGTGACTTATATATTCAGCAGAATATTTGAGTCCCTGTGGACATTTGTGAAATAATGTGATACTGACAGATGGGATTATGCCCGTATAGACAGCTTGAATTGTGAAAAGTGTGAGTATGTTGCTCAGAACATCTATATTCTGTGGAAGGAGGAGATTCGTGAAGTTATATACGATATCAGGTTTCTAAGGTCACGGTACAGTGAGCCACGGATGGGTTATGTATGTACAGGGCACATTATATATATATAACCTAAGGAAGAATACTTAAAACAAAGTTATGCTTTAGAGATGGCGCATATTAATAGAGTAGATAAGCGGAACCTTGGTTAATTTATTACACATAAAGGGCAGAATTCATATATATATGCAAACGGAACATGGAGTACAGAGCAGGAATTTGATTGAATGGTTGATCACTGTTTAAAAACTATGAATGAATAGTGAAGGTGGTTTTCGGGTTTCATCGCACCACCTTTCGACGATAGGTGGTATTTCCTAGATGGGGAGTGATTCCATAGAGGTGTTGACATGCGTCCCTGCAAAACCGCCATCACTGCGTGCCATCGCAAGTTAACGATCGGCCCAGGATGGCCAGCGATATTGTTGTGCGCCGTTGATCTGGAGGGAAGCCATCGGACGACGATCGCTTTATGAAGAGGCATGGACGATAATGAAAAGGTGCAAAGATTAACCAAAGTACGAGTGGAAATGTGATTGGGTCACTGATCATATATGTGGGCCCAGTTTGAATTATTTTAATTGGTCCTTTTCACTTTAATGTTTGTGGGCTCAACCAAGATGGTTTAAATTAAATATTTATTATGGCGAAAAGTGATATATATACCATTTATCTGGAGAGCGGAATTGACTATAGTTGTGGGCCTTGGGGTCAAAGGTTAATTTGTTTAAAAGCATTGGATATTTTACAAATCCCGAAGGGTTAAACATTAGTTATAAGGCTTGGGAATTCAACAGTTGTAAATATATTTATTTGTCAATTTCTTTGAAATTGATAAATAAATTAAAAAGAAATCAAAGAGCCCCTTGGGATAAACTAAAAGGAATACCATCCACGAATACCATTAGCAATTAAATGGTTTTGACCCAAGGTTTTAATGAAGGCGAAAACTATATAAGGTAATGAGAATTATGAAGGATGAGTGTAGGTGAAAGGTTTGATAATAAACGAATCTCTTTAGAGATATCTGTATGAATAAACTCTGATATATCTGAATCTATTGCGCACCTGTGAATATAAATATTGATCAAATCAGATGATGATTAATTACTGGTTCAATCAACTGAAGAAATCATGAAGAACGTATAAGGGTTGTGAATGAATACTTCACTCTGAAGTATATCTGTATGGAATGGGAAACAGATTGCTGAATTAAGGATGCACCTCTAAAGAAATTGAATAAATATGGTGGTCTGCATGGTATGTCATGTGAAAATTGATGAAACAAGACCAGGGGGTTGTAGCTCCCTTCCAGGAAATGCTGGTAAATGAAATAAGGTCATAGCCTTCTGCAGGTGGGTGCCTGCGTGCTGGTATAAGTCTGCCCCAGCATAAAATTGTAAGAAGTTTTCTGTATAATAAATATTGAAGACTGAGATTTCAACAGCGGTGGTTTTCTCCCGAATTGGGTTTCCACCTTAAATCATGGTGTTCATATGTGTTGTTTATGTTTGATGGTTTGTTTTGTTATTTCTGTTCATGATTAATGCTTGTCTAATGCAATGCTCTAAGTAAAGACATAATAAGATATCAGGACATACATGTTGGATGTAGTACTGTAACATATGGTTTTAAAAGAAAGAAAAAGAAAAATTGCTCAACACAAAATACTGATTCACCCCCCCCTCTCAGTATTTTTCCCAACAATTGGTATCAGAGCGGGTCCTTCTGAAAAATCTTAGCAGCTAGAAGGAAGATCAAGCAAGATGAGCAATCAAGATGGAACAACATCTATCAAGCCTCCACTTTTCAACGGAAACAATTTAATCTTCTGGAAAACAAGGATGAGATCCTATCTTCAGTCTCTAGGAGCAGAGGTATGGGCAATTATTGAACAAGGTTATCAATATCCAGCTGTAGTACCAACAGATCCGACGGAAAGAAATAATTATGAAACAAATGCAAAGGAGGTCAATGCTCTATTGGGAAGTCTAACTGAATCATAATTTGTCAAATTCATGCAGCTAAATACAGCAAAGGCAATATGGGACAAAATAATTCTAAGTTATGAAGGTGATGCAAAGGTAAAAAGTGCTAAACTCCAAACTCTCAGAATTCAATATGAGAATCTAAAAATGGATAATGAGGAGAGCATTGTCAATTTCTTTTTACGTCTTTATGATATTGTAAATCGTATGAGAAATCTGGGAGAAACAATAACTAAATCTACATTGGTTGAGAAAGTATTAAGGTCACTAACAACAAAATTTGAGTCAAAAGTTTATGCTCTTGAAGAAAAGCAGGATCTTCAAAACCTTACTATGGTGCAACTTCATGGCATACTAACTGCATATGAAATGAGAAGAGGAGAGGATATGGGGTGATCAAAGAAACGGTCTGCAAGTTACAAAAGGAAAGAAGCCTACAAAACGAGAAGGATCGAAGATATCTTGGAAAGATGAGATGACTTTGTAAAAAACTTCAACTTGTACAAGCAGTTAGATGGAAAACCCTTTTAAATGTTTTGGGTATGGAAAAAGTTGGTCATTATCTTGCTAAAAGTCCTTATAAAAGAAACACATGCAAAAGGGAAGGAAGTAGCAAGAAGGAATAAGAATCGGTTTAGCACTAGAAAAAGTTACTATACTCATGAATACAGTGATGGGTTATCCGATAGTGAGGAAGAATGTGAACAAGATCTTAGGCTTCTCATGGCATTTGAAAAAGAATCTAGAGAAGAAAAGGATACTTTTGTGGATGCTCTAGAAGACAGTGATTTTCTTGATGAAAACAATAAACTCAAAATTTGTTTATAAGAGAGAAAAATAATCATAGAAACTCTGAAAAATCAGCTTGAAGATAAAGAAAGACACAATGAGAAATTGGAGTGTGAAGTAGTAGATCTAAGAAAAGAACTTTAGAAAGTAAAGACTCTGAATCTTAGATTTTCTAAAGGGTCTAAAACCTTAGATGAGATTATCAAGGTACAACGTTCTCCTCTTATAAAGACAGGTCTTGGATATATTGGAGAATCTTCTCAGGCTTCAGCACCAAATTATCTAAAAGCAGTTACAGCTAGTTTACAACATGTTGCCACTCAGCAAGGGAATAAAGAATATTTACAGATAAAGCATGATCATCTCAAATCAAAGAACACTAATAAGAATTTCTTTCAAAGAAACACCAATCAACAAGTAAATTCATATAGAAGATTTTATGATCGCATAAATTTCTTCTTCAATGGACAATGTTTCTCATGTCACAATTTTGGTCATAAAGCTGTTCAATGTGTTGCATATAAAACCATCATGACAAGAGAAGCAAGAAAGAAAAGGATGGATATTGGAACAAAGAATAATACCTATAACAAATTTTCTCCTCTTCAAAATGAAGTTGAATGTTCCTATTGCAATAACTTTGGCCATGAAGAATCTGAATGCAGAAGCAAAGTCCAGCCAAAAGAGCATGTTCCTTCAAGCTCCAAAGTGTGGAAAAAGAAGGAATTACAGGTTGAAAATTGTGGCATAGCTTTATTTGCATAAGGTGAAGAAAATCAATGGTATATTGATAGTGGATGCTCAAAACACATGACAGGTGACAAAAACAAACTTCTTGCATATAGTGCTCTAGAAAAAGAAAAGAATGTTACATTTGGAAATGATACTCCTGCTGTCATTAAGGGAAAAGGGTCTGTTTTTATAAAAGAAAAGGTGAAAGCTAATAATTTCATGTATGTGGATGGATTAAAGCATAACATGTTAAGTGTAAGTCAAATGTGTGATCAAGGAACTGAAGTTGTCTTTAGTTCAAAAGAATGTGTGGTACGTGATCTTGATACATGTAAAGCAATTATAAAAGGAAAAAGAACTCCAAACAACCTGTATATATTGAAGAACCCCAAAGAACAATGTTATTTGAGTAAATCTTCAGAAAATTGGCTATGGCATAGAAGGTTGGGGCATCTGAGCTTTTCTCAAATCAACAAATCAAGAAGACTTAAAGTTGTTCGTGATCTTCCCAACATCACTCCACCTGAAAATATCATATGCAAGTCTTGCCAATTCGGTAAGCAAACCAGAGTACAATTTAATGCCAAGGAAGGATCATTAACTAAGCCTCTTGAACTCATTCATACTGACATATGTGGACCTATGAGGAAAAAGTCACCACGTGGTGAAGAATAGTATATCTTATTCATTGATGATTTCTCTAGAATGTGTTGGATTGGGCTGCTTAAACACAAAGATGAAGCATTTGAGAAATTTCAGATCTTCAAAGCACTAGTTGAGAATGAATTAGATCTAAAAATCAAGTGTATCAGATCTAATCGAGGAAGAGAATATACATCAGATGAATTCTTTGAATTTTGTGAACAACATGGCATAAAAAGACAGTTTTCTGTAGCTGGCACTCCACAACAAAATGGTGTTGCAGAAAGAATGAATAGAATTATTCAACAAATGACTAGAGCTATGCTCAATGATTTCGGAACACCTGACACATTTTGGGGAGAAGTAGCACATATAGCAGTAAACATTCTCAACAAGGCACATGTTCGTGTAAATAGTGATAAAACTCCATATGAACTCTGGTATGGTAAACCTCCCACTGTAAAACATTTTAGAATTTTTGGAAGCAAATGCTTTATCAAGAATAATGATGAAAAACTTGGCAAGTTTGAACCCAGAGCAGATGAAGGAATATTTCTTGGTTACTCCTCTAGGAGTAGGGCATATAAATGTTACAATAAAAAACTTCGGAAGATTGTTGAATGTATTGATGTTGTTATTGATGAGTCTCCTGCAGTTCCAAAAGAAGAAAAGCAAACAACAGATGAAGATGATGATGAAACATATCCTTCTACATCAAATAATAATGATATAGACAGTGAACCCATTGAAGAACTCGAAGATGATTTATCTGAAAAATCTCCATCTAGATTTGTTCAAAAGAATCATCCAGAATCTCAAATTTTGGGAGAAAAGGGATCAAGTGTACAAACAAGAAGGACTCTTGTGGGATCTTATAGCAATTTGGCATTTCTGTCCACTATTGAACCACACAATGTCAGTCAAGCCTGCAAAGATGATTGTTGGATTCAAGCCATGAATGAAGAGCTTGATCAAATTGAGAAGAATCACACTTGGGAATTAGTACCAAGACCTCATGACAAAAATGTCATTGGAACTAAATGGATATTCAAAAACAAGTTAAATGAGAATGGGGATGTTATAAGAAATAAAGCTAGACTTGTATGCTAAGGGTATGCTCAACAAGAAGGTATAGACTTTGAAGAAACTTTTGCTCTTGTAGCCAGACTCGAAGCCATAAGAATTTTTCTTGCATTTTCAAGCTTCCAACAAATGAAAGTTTATCAAATGGATGTTAAATCCGCTTTTCTCAATGGTGATCTAGAAGAAGAAGTGTATATAGAACAACCAGAAGGATTCATTTTGGGAAATGATGAAAAACTTGTTTGTAGTCTTAAAAAGGCTCTATATGGTCTCAAACAAGCTCCAAGGGCATGGTACTATCGTCTTGACAAATATCTTCATCAACAAGGATTTTCAAAAGGGTCTGCTGATAGCAACTTATACACAAAAACTGAGAATGACAGACTATTGATTGTGGTAGTATACGTTGATGCTATCATTTTTGGAAGTAATGAAGAGTCTATGAGTCAGAAATTTTCTTCTGATATGCAGCAAGAATTTGAAATGTCTTTACTTGGGGATCTAACATTCTTTCTTGGATTGCAAGTGCAACAAGCAACATATGGCATTTTCTCATCACAAGCAAAATACCTCAAGCAAATCCTGAAGAAGTATGGCATGGAAGATTGCAAACCTGTAAGTACACCAATGATAACCAGATGTAATCTCAGTTCTAGTGATGATTCCCCCATGGTGAATCAACCAGAATACAGATCTATGATAGGAAGTCTACTTTATCTCACTGGGACAAAACCAGACATTATGCATGCAGTTGGGATTGTTGGAATATTTCAAGCCAATCCAAACGATTCTCACCTTCAGGTTGTGAAAAGAATATTCAAATATCTACAAGGAACTCAAGATTTTGGACTATGGTATCCAAAGAATGTTGATCTTACTCTTCATGCATACACTGATGCAGATTGGGCTGGAAGTGTTGATGATCGGAAAAGAACTAGTGGTGGTGCATTCTATATGGGGCCCCGGTTAGTATCTTGGTTCAGCAAGAAGCAAAGCTCCATTGCCTTATCTACAGCAGAAGCAGAATATGTGGCAGCAACATCATGTTGCACTCAACTTCTCTGGATGATGCAAACCCTACAAGTCTTTCAAATCAAATGTTCACCCCCTATCTCCATTATGTGTGATAATACAAGTGCCATCAGTATCTCAAAGAATCCTGTTATGCATTCCAAGACCAAGCAAATTCCCATCAAGTATCACTTCTTATGTGAACAAGTGCTTGAACAAAAGGTAAAATTGGAGTATGTTTCCTCCAAAGAACAAGTTGTTGATATATTTACCAAACCTCTACCCAGGGAAGCGTTCAAATATCTCAGACAGAAACTGGGAGTAGTCTCTGCCATGCAGAGGATCAGGTCTATTTAAATTCAGAAGATTAAATTGGTTGTAAGGTGCTGTTGGGCATCACTGAATGCACAGGCTAAGGGGGAGCATTGGTCATATGAAAAGGATGCATTGTTGGCATTTATAAGTCATCTTGTTATTTTATGAAGATACAACATGATCTCAGGGGGAGCATGGTATTGTCAACTCTTTGCCATTGATGTCAAAGGGGGAGGAAAAGCAACAAAGGGTTTCTATAAGGTTTTCAGAGGACGAGTATTGCCATTAATGCCAAAGGGGGATATTATTGGAAATATTGTCATTGATGGCAAAGGAATTGGCATCTAAATGTAGTAGAGAAGAACATATAAGGAATGCATCTACAGTTTGAGCTACAGAGAGCAATATCGGTCAAGAAATAGAGACAAGTAGTGAATTGAAGCAAAGTTTTCCAGAGACAAAGGAATAGAAAACCTGGCAAATTGAGAAGCATGAGTGAAACTCTTATTCATTCGTATATGGTGATGAGGGATTGGCTCTAAACTCTCCGTGACTTATATATTCAGTAGAATATTTGAGTCCCTGTGGACATTTGTGAAATCATGTGATACTGACAGATGGGATTATGCCCGTATAGACAGCTTGAATTGTGAAAAGCGTGAGTGTGTTGCTCAGAACATCTAGATTTTGTGGAAGGAGGAGATTCGTGAAGTTATATACGATATCGGGTTTCTAAGGTCATGGTACAGTGAGCCACGGATGGGTTCTGTATGTACAGGGCACATTATATATATATAGCCTGAGGAAGAATACTTAAAACAAAGTTATGCTTTAGAGATGGCGCATATTAATAGAGTAGATAAGCGGAACCTTGGTTAATTTATTACACATAAAGGGCATAATTCATATATATATGCAAACGGAACATGGAGTACGGAGCAGGAATTTGATTGGATGGTTGATCACTGTTTAAAAACTGTGAATGAATAGTGAAGGTGGTTTCTGGGTTTCATCGCACCACCTTTCGACGATAGGTGGTATTTCCTGGATGGGGAGCGATTCCATAGAGGTGTTGACACGCGTCCCTGCAAAACCACCATCACTGTGCACCATCGCATGTTAACGATCGACCCAGGACGGCCAGCGATATTGTTGTGTGCCATTGATCTGGAGTGAAGCCATCGGACGACGATCGCTTGATGAAGAGGAACGAACGATAATGAAAAGGCGTGAAGATTAACCAAAGTACGAGAAGAAATGTGATTGGGTCACTGATCATATATGTGGGCCCAATTTGAATTATTTTAATTGGTCCTTTTCACTTTAATGTTTGCGGGCTCAACCAAGATGGTTTAAATTAAATATTTATTATGGCGAAAAGCAATATCTATACCGTCGATCTGGAGAGCGGACTTGACTATAGTTGTGGGCCCCGGGGTCAAAGGTTAATTTGTTTAAAAGTGTTGGATATTTTATAAAGCTCGAAGGGTTAAGAATTAGTTAGAAGGCTTGGGAATTCAACAGTTGTAAATATATTTATTTGTCAATTTCTTTTAAATTGATAAATAAATTAAAAAGAAATCAAAGAGCCCCTTGGGATAAACTAAAAGGAATACCGTCCACAAATACCATTAGCAATTAAATGGTTTTGACCCAAGGTTTTAATGAAGGCGAAAACTATATAAGGTGATGAGAATTATGAAGGATGAGTGCAGGTGAAAGGGTTGATAATAAACGAATCTCTTTAGAGATATCTGTATGAATAAACTCTGATATATCTGAATCTATTGCACACTTGTGAATATAAATATTGATCAAATCAGATGATGATTAATTCCTGGTTCAATCGACTGAAGAAATCATGAAGAACATATAAGGGTTGTGAATGAATACTTCACTCTGAATTATATCTGTATGGAATGGGAAACAGATTGATGAATTAAGGATGCACCTCTGAAGAAATTGAATAAATCTGGTGGTCTGCATGGTATGTCATGTGAAAATTGATGAAACAAGAGTAGGGGGTTGTAGCTCCCTTCCAGGAAAGGCTGGTAAATGAAAGAAGGTCATAGCCTTCTGTAGGTGGGTGCCTGCGTGCTAGTATAAGTCTGCCCCAACATAAAATTGTAAGAATTTTTCTGTATAATAAATATTGAAGACTGAGATTTCAGCAGCGGTGGTTTTCTCCCGAATTGGGTTTCCACCTTAAATCATGGTGTTCATATGTGTTGTTTATGTTTGATGGTTTGTTCTGTTATTTCTGTTCATGCTTAATGCTTGTCTGATGCAATGCTCTAAGTAAAGACATAATAAGATATCAGGACATACATGTTGGATGTAGTACTGTAACATATTGTTTTAAAAGAAATAAAAAGAAAAATTGCGCAGCCCAAAATACTGTTTCACCCCCCCCCCCCCCCCCCTCTCAGTATTTTTCCCAACAATGTTAAGATAAGGACAAGGCTTATTGGTTAAGAGCATGTTTTTATTTTTGTAAGAGGTTAGAGGTTATCAAAGAATATGTATGCAATATAAATATGTATTCTATTATCAAAGAATATGTATGAAATTTTTTGGTAACTTTGTTGGAACATGTCTTGTAAGTTCCTCTTGTATGAATCAATAATGTGAATAATTACATTTTTTTATCAAAATAATAAGTACAAGCTAAGGTAAGGTTTAACTCCAGTATCAATTCAGCTATATGATGTTTCCATGTGCAAGTGTGCCGACGTAGATCTAGATAATGGAGTGCCTTATGGGGACCAAAAAAAATATTAAAGACAATGCCAACTAATTCTAAATTGAGTTATCATTTTATTCCCGTAGAAAATGCCCCACGCACTCGGGGAAAATTTTAAGCATGGAAATTTATCTTAAATTTTAGAAACATTAGCGAATCTTACTAGTCCTTAATATGCAAATTTTAAAATTTTTAGTGATATATTTGTGAAAATAGTCAAATTTCTAATGATTTTATATATATTCGCTATACAATTTTGGCAATTTTTAAGGTAAAATAATTTTATACTATAAAATTTTGGAGAACCATTTTTAGAAAAAAAGGAAATTAGCGAACATGTTTTTTGGAAAAAGCATGAAAAAATAGCCCACCTATGAAAATTAGCCCCTAACATTTTCCCTGCATGCATTGTACCACGATAACTCAGACTAGCAGCCTCTCGTGCAAAAAACATGTTGTTGACAGGGATACGTAAGCACTCATACAGATCATGAAGCTTACCCACAATATCATAACTTGTAGAAATTTATTAATATTGATGTATTACCAGATTCTCCTGATTTAACAATATTTATCTTCGTTCTAAATACATAATCCTTCCACTGTTAAACTTGAAAAAATTTAAAATTCAATTGCAAAAACATGTGAATAAATTCAATCTCACATAACACAGTTGTTTAACGGGAAATTTTAAAGCTAAAAACCCAAACTATCATATATTATTTATATCAATGGAATCATGTAATAATATCATACAAATCTTAGTACATCAAGCTCTCAGTACAACCAACAATTATTACACATTGTCATGCAGAAATTTGCATATCTATGCACCAATTTCTTGCCTCCTGATAGCCTGCCTCCACTACACAATCCCTTCTAAAGAAGAACCCTAAATGAATTCAAATTGGCCTTGCCTTGACTGCAAAATCCTCATTGGAAACTCCAATGTGTGTCAGATGCATTGAATGCGTCACTATAGTCACAACAGATAGTCCATCTCACCCTTTCACCTATCTCTCCACTGGGTCTCCACTGGAACTGACATGCAAGTAGTTAACTGTTGTATTTATTTAGTTATTAGTGAGTTATTAGCTGTGAATTAATTAACTAATTAATTCACTAAACCCTCACTAGTGTATCTTTCAGTTAGACTAGATACAACTAGCTCAACTGAATTTAACTCACTTAACTGAGTTAAAATGAATAACAACTCTCGTAACTACTCTTCAAACTCTGTGATAACTTTTCCACTTCAGTTCTAACTGAGTCCTCCATGCATGAGCCACAAATAACCCCAGGAATTGCATAATTCCTTTAGCGCACTGATTTTCCACATCTGTTCACTGAAATAAAGTGCTCTAAGAGAATAAGTTGATATTTATTGTCGTATTATTATTAAGGTTTAATAATAATCGACATGCACCTATTTTTAGATCGACGATCTATAAACAAACTTCGCCCAATATTCTAAAAATAGAATTTCATCTATTTTCCACATTGACCAACCATCTACAAATAGCATCCTGAAACTTATAGAATATGCTCACCATGTCTAAAAATAGACATACATCTAAAAATACCCTGCGAGCCCCACTTAGTGAAGGTGCTTACTTTTCACTAAGCTCATCATCTTGTTGAATCTCAATACTCCCTCTCAACAAGATAGGGATTATCCTTCACCCTGATCCTGCCGAGCGCCTTCGTCAGAATATCTGTATCCTGATCTTCCATAGGAATGTATTTAAGCAACATGATATTCCGCTGCACACAATATTTGATATAATGATACCAGATGTCAATATGTTTAGATATATCACGAAACACAGGATTAATCGAGAGTTTAATGCAACTCTGATTATCACAATGTATCATTGTAGGATCTAAATGTGAACCAAACAAACTGACTAGGATCTTCCTCATCCAGATAGCCTCACATGCAGCTTAGCTTGCTGCCATGTATTCTGCTTCAGCTGAACTGAGTACCATGGATATTTGTTTCCTACTGTACCAAGAAACTGTTGTAGATCTGATACTGAAAACCCCTCCTGATGTGATCTTTCTTTCTGTTGGGCTGCTTGCCCAATCTGCTTCCGTGAATCCATGCAAATTCACCTCATCCATTTGTTTGTACCATAAGCCATACTCATATGTTCCCCTAAGATACCTCAGGACATGCTTGCCTGCCTTCCAAAAGAGCTTGGTAGGCTTAACCATCGCTTGACTAATTTGGTTCACTGCATAGCATATGTCCATTCTTGTATTAACTAAATACATGAGCGAAGCCACCAACTGTCAATAAATAGTGGCATCCACTACCTCTGCTGGTGTAGCATCCTCTTTCCTCCAATTTCCTGGAAGAGAAGTATCCATGGGCTTGCAGTCCTCCATGTGAAACTTACCAAGTATCTCTCGAGCATACTTGCCTTGAGACACAAATAGTTCACCTTCTCACTGCCATATTTCCAATCCAAGGAAATAATGAAGGAGGCCCAAATCCTTCATCTCAAACTCCTTTGCAAGATCTTCCTTGCGTGAGTGTATCAACTGCTCATCACTTGTTAGTATTAAATCATCAACATAAAGAACAATGATTAATAGCTTACCCTCCATCACAATTTGGTATAGGTGACTCGCTACTAAGGATATCAAATCCTTTAGGCTTCTCAATGTACACCTCTTCCTTAATGATCCCATTAAGGAATGCAATATTCACATCCATCTGATAAATGTGCCAACCCATCTGCATTGAGAGAGAAAGGATGGTCCTTACGGAAGAATGTCGTGTGACAGGTGCAAAGGTTTCTTCATAATCAATCCCCTCGATCTGTGAGAAGCCTCAGGCAAAAAATATTTCCTTATACTTCTCGACACTCCCATCAGTAGCTTTCTTTACCTTGTAGATCCATTTTGAATCTACCACTGATTTACCCACCGGCCTTGGAACAATCTCCCAAGCATTTTTTCTTACAATGGAGTCATACTCCTCCACCATGGCATCTACCCATGGCTCCTGTGCTTCTTCTTCAAAATAATATGGCTCTGTCATGACACACTTACTCAAAAGAGCCATGTATCTAGTAAATCGGTCAAGTGACTGTCTCTGTTCGTGCTGTGATGTAGGGACTCCTACATTATGTGTCGCATCAAGCTTCAGTCTCTCAACTTCTGTGGTACACTTTCTGCCTATTCTAATGTTTGGTTCTGAATGAGTGGACTCCTCCACTCCATGAATCTCCTCCTATGGCTGATCCACATCTAGAGGCTCATCTTTGGGAACAAGTAGCTCCTCCACTGCATGCAAGTGTAGCTCCCTCTCAAGCAACAAATTCATGGCTTTCACCTCATTGAATTTTATATCCCGTCACACCTTAGTCATTCGACTATTTGGCACATACACACGATAATTATGGGGTGTTTTTGTGTGCCCCAAATATATCCCAACTTCTACAGTTGGCTCCAACTTCTTCCTGGTGTCCTTTTTCACATGAATGTAAAAATATGAGCCAAAAATCTTCAAATGAGAAGGATCAGGCTTCTTACCAGTAAAATCTTCTTCAGGTGTACTCATGCCAAGTACTCTATGAGGACAACGGTTTTGCACATAAACCGCAGTGTTGCATGCTTCCACCGACAAGTGCATCAGTAGGCCCTAGTCATGCAGCATAGCTTGTGCAGCACCCATGATCGTTTTGTTCGTCCTCTTTGTGACCCCATTCTTCTGTGGGTTATGAAGTGCTATGATTTCTCTTCGAATTCCTTCTTTGCTACAGAAGTCTTTGAATTTGTTCGAGATATATTCACCACCATTATCGCTCCGCAGAGCCTTCACTTGCTTCCCCGACTCCTTCTCCACCAATGATTTAAACTCATATAACTTTGATAATGTTTCACTCTTATTTTGCATGAAGAATATCTAGCATCTACGAGAATATTCATCAAAAAATATAACATAATACCTGTGTTTTGCTGCTGAAGCAACCGAGAAAGGTCCACACACGTCTGTGTGAATTCTCTCCAGGATCACTGAAGCACAATTGTCCTTCTCATGAAAGCTGTTCTTCACAAACTTACCATAGTACATCCCTTGCACTGATCTGACTGTGCAAGAGTACCCTTGGGAAGTCCAGTAGAAATCTACTGCAAAATCTTCAAGGTGCCATGGTGAAGATGGCCCAATATCCTATGCCATAATTCGCCTGCATCCCGACTCACCACTTCTTTTTCTTTGCCCATCATTGCAGCGCAACCATATACCTCCATCTTGTATAGATTTTTAACTCGAATCCCTATCCTCTTGGTTTGAACCATTTCTTTATGTCGCAGGAAGGTTTTTCCCTCGCTGAAAACAACATCATAACCTCTGTCTTCCAACATTGTGACTGAGACCAAGTTCTTCTTCAAACCTGGAACATGCATAACATGTTTCAATAGAAATGGTTTCCCTAACTCCCTCTCAAAGGTAATGGTTCCAATTTTAGTCACACTATATCTACCATCATCACCCATCTCTATATGCATTTGGAGATCCTTCTCCTCCAAGTAATTAAACAACTCCTTGTCTCCTGTTATATGGAAAGACGCACCACTATCAAGATAAAAAACTGATCCCATTGCGCTTGAAACCAAACATGTGATAAAAGAGAAATCAAGTTCAAATTGTGAGGCTAAGGCCTCTCCAACTGCAGCTCTAGCAACATTCTTTTTCTTCTTTTTCTATGGGCAGTTAGTGGTGAGATGCCCATGTTTGTGACAGTGAAAACACTTCAATTTGGACAAATTCGGCTTCTTACCTTTAGCCTCAGATTTTGGATGCGATTTATTCCCCTTCCCTCTCCTTTATTTGGTAGCCAAAGCACAATTCTCTTCATCATCATTCTTCGATGAAGAGCCATCCCTGGTATTCTGCCTTATCTCCTCCTGCACAAGATCCGGCCAAAGTTGCTCCCAATCCGGTAGTTTCTCTCATCCATTGACAGAGTCTTCGTAGTTGTGCCAACTCTTCGGAAGCCCAAGGAGAGCCAAGCTCACCAAGTCATCATCCACAACTGTAATCCCCACACTTCCCATTTCATCCCTACATTGGACAAACTTCATGAGATATTTTGGAATACCATCGCCCTTCTCCATTTTTATTTTTCTAAGCTTATATTTTAGTGCCAACTTCCTATGGTCGTTGTTGCTTTGGAAAACATATTTCAAAGCCTTCCACATTGCAAATGGAGTGGATTTAACGTGAAGGCTTGACACAATATGGTCCCTCACACCTTCTAACAGAATTATTCTTGTCTTTTCTACCTTCTTTTTCCATGCGTCAAGTCCTGCAACATCGTTAGAAGCAGGCTTAGGAACATTGCTATCGATGAACTCCTTCAGTCCATTATCTTCAAGCACTGCCTCCATCCTATCCTTCCAGGCCATTTAATTTGAGCTACCCTCAAGGGAATACTCCAATCACAACCCATTGAAAGACATTTCAGTGAATACTCAACTATCGCACAAAGAAATTTCTACAGCAAATTCGAATTGTCCACCAGCACAAAACTCATCACTTATTCACAATTGCAATCTCCAGTGATCAATACTGCTCTGATACCATGTAGAAATTTATTAATACTGATGTATTACCAGATTTTCCTCATCTAACAATATTTATCTTCTTGCTAAATACAGAATCCTTTTGTTAGGGTCCCATGATTTGGAAGATTAGTAGACCAAATGACAGGGTAACATGGAACCAGTCTTTAGAGTCCTAGGACCTAGCCTTCCTAGATTCAGAGAGGGATCTCTCTATTGGGTGCAAAGGATGTGTTCTTTTCTCTCTAGGGTTTTGATTTTAGGCTAGTTGTTAAGTGTAGGTTTTTTTATTGTTTTGGTTGGGTAAGATGGTCAAGTGGAATAGGTGGAGTGAGATTTTTTCAAAGCCATTTGGCTATGGAGTCAAATTAAAGTCAAGGGTGTCTAAATGATGAAACAGAGTGTGTTGCAGGGCCAATTTAGCAAAGTTAATGGATCCTTAAGGTGATGTATGAGGTGCAGTGAACATAAAATTTGGGAAAGACTAAGAGGTCTTAAACACATATAGTTAAAAGTTACAACTCATGAGGTAGGGAAAACCATTAAGCTCAATGAAAAATACTTAAATCGATAAATATCCAAGATAAACATTCCAGTGAAACATAGAGAGCATAAGAGCTTCTAACTTTAGTAAATTCACCTTCAGAATTTGGGAAAAACATATAATATAAAAAAAATAACTCAATATATGAAGAGGGAACTCATAAACATCATATATCAAGCTATTGGGAACTCTAAAACAAGTTGGTAAGCATGGACATAGGGCAAGATCGAACGAGACCTCTTTGACTTAACCTAGCAATCAATATTCCATAGAAAGGTTTCAAGATAGGGTTTCGAAAGCTTCAAATAAGCAGGGCATACCATGAATCATACTTGTAAACTAGCATAATAACCATACATGAAACAAGAACAAGTTTTGGTGGACCTAAGGAGCAATCAAGAATTCCTTAAGATGACCAAAATAGGAAAAAGTCAAAGCTATAACAAACAAGAGGACTAAGGTGCCTCAAAGAGCATGTCTCAACCTATAATTTTCTGATTTATAGCAATAAGAAGCATGAAAAATAATGAGAACAAGAAAAAATTAACAAGTTAAGAAGACATCACCATTCACCAAGCTAAGGAATCCTGCAAACAAGCTTCTCCATCATTAAGCCAAACAAGCCATTCATTAACTTCACAAAACCAATTTCTTCTCCAAGCTTATCAAATGCCAACAAAATACATAGGGGCCTCATGCTCTATTTATGGAGCAAAGGAGGACTAAAACCCTAAATGTGGTAGGAAAATGTCAAATTTAACCATAAATGCCATTTATGGCCAAGAGACCATGAAAGGCCCAAGGCACATAATATCCTAAGAAATAAATGCCAAAATAACTATTTGCACCTAATTATAGAGTAATTTGCCTCAAAAAACTCAAAATATCTATTTGCAATAAATGAGTTTGTTTTTTTGACTTTTGGTCCAAAACACACTAGGCAGTCTCTATGTGCAGCGCCACTTCAGCAGAAAATAGGGTCTCTTGTGGCTGAGTTTTGGACCCCTTCCCGACACCGGATTTGGCTTCGTGATGGCTCGTTTGAAATGTTGATGAGTCTAATTTCTAGAAATTCTTGAGTTGTGCTGCTTGAGTACCATTTACCTATTCAAAAACCAATTTTCCCAACATTTCTCTGTGCGCAGCACCTGGTCTGAAAATGAGGCAGAAAGGTCAAAATTTTGATGTTTTTTGACCTTTTGGGGCGTCAAAACTGCTCCAAATGATCTAAAATTTTGTGAGCATACTGTCGAAGATGTGAGGAATCGAAAAAATTAAATTTGGAAAGCTGAGGATGCATCAAATTTGTGTGTAGCGCCTAGGGTGTTGCACACAGAGGCCTCAAAATTTCAAAAAGACAAAATTTTGTTTAATATTCCCCAAAATTTGTGGAGAGGTCCCTCAAGAGGTCTTGGACACTTATTGAGAAGCCTCAGCCAAAAATCCAAGGCCATCATGCTCTTTTTCTCTTTTTAGGTTTTCTAGCTCCATGAGGGCCTCCTTTAGTTTGGCACATGCAAGCATGTTTTTCTTTGGATAGTGCTTGGTCATTTTCTTTTCGAGAGCAAGGCCCCTCTTCACCTCCTTGAAATGCTTATGCTCCTCTTTGTAATATTGAATGACACATTGTGCCATCTCAAAATCTCTTTCCCACTCCCTAAGTTGTGCATCTTTGGTCAAGAGTAGAAATTTGGTGCTCATCTCCTTGTCCTCATTGTCACTGTCTAGATCAATGAATTGAGGCTCTTGATGGGTTTTCTTGATCCTCTTACTCCTCCCAATCTTTACCTATTGTTCACTCTTTTCTATATTTTCATTGCATTTGTCTTTTGGCTTGATAATTGGAGAAGATATGGCCCTATTCCTTTTTGAGGCAACAAACACATCTCTTTTTCCTCTGTGGTATGTGTATGTGAGAGGAGTGATCATGGTAGTTTTGATAGTGTCTCTATAATTGCTATGAACTTTAGTGTTGTCACAAGCTCTTTCATCTTTTCCATGGCTTCCATGAGTCACTTCATGCCCCATTGGGTTACTTCTTTCTTGACCTTCAGCATCACTATCATCTTCATTTTCCTCACTGTTTTCTATACTGTCATTTTGGCCTTCAAACTGATCATTACCTTCTTCACTTGCCTCATTTTGACTTTGTCCTTCATTAATGTCTTATTATTTATCATTCCTTGCACTGTCACTTTGATTTTATTTGTCATTTAGAGACTGATTAGTGTCATGTTAGTCATGGCAGCTGTCATGACTGTCATGACTATTTTCTTGGATGCCTTGCTCATCACTGACTGTCTTATCTATGCTATTTCCTTGGTCAGTGCCTTCCTCTTCAAACACTGTTTCAGCCTCATTATCTGCACGTTCTTGGTCTTTTTTTCCTCATCATCACCTTTTTTTTCTTCAATATCATTATCTTCATTCATTTCAGCATTGTTTGCACTATCATTGTGCTCAATGTCATGCTCATGTACCTTCTTTTCTTGGTTGTCCTGTGCACTTTCTTGCTGACTGTAATTCTCAACATTTTCTTAATTATCCTCTTGGTACTCATCTTTCTCATTAAAAATACCTTTTTCTACACTTGGGAGTGATTCCTTTGTATTATCACTATCACTGTCTTGCTCCAAGTGTTCATTGTCTTTTCCTTCATGGCTGTCATGTTCGTCTTCCTCTTCCTTGTCATCATCATCCTGATCTTCTTCATTAGAATTTGTTTCTACCCTAATATTTTCATCATTTCCATCATCATCTTCTTGTTCCTTAGTGTTGCTGTCATCATCTTCTTCTTCATTAAGCTCTGTACTTGCCTCACTATTTTCCTCATTCTCATTGTCATCTGTTTGTTCTTTATTTCTATTGCCACCTGCTTGTTCATCATCACCACTATCATCATCTTCACTTGATGCATCAGGAGAAGAGGAAAGATGTAGGTCTCATTGTGGAGAAGGCATAGGTGGAGGTGATGGAGGATTGGAGGTAAGTGAGTGAGAAGTGGAGGGGAAATTTTGTTGAATGAAGGCTTGGGGATTTTCAAATACACCATGTGAGATGAAAAATTCCCAAGGAATTCCCTGCTGCTCCAGCTGGTGTAAAACAGTCATCTTAATCAAGGAGTGGTGAAAAAGGCTCTGCATTTGGTGGGCATAACTTCTTTTCTTGACCACTGAAGCCATTTTGCCAATGCTGCAGTAGAGATAGTATGGTAGGTTTAGCAACTTAACCCTGGTAAAGTGCATCAATAGCCTTATGTGATATGAATAAATTCTGGAGTACCTCCCCTCACAAGTGAAGTACTTGATGATCTATCTCATCAGTAGGGCATATCTCTCTAGTAGGTGGGAAAAGGGGAAAACAACCTTGCAGCCTTGTTGAAAACTAGGTTTGAGGAAGGGCTCATAGTAGCTTAAGTCCAATTTCTTCTATTTGAACCATCTCTCACCAATGTTTGGCATTCTTGTGGCTTCAGAAATGGATTTGGATGATAATTCAAATTGTACTCCTGTTAGGCTGACCTGGTGGTTTTGTAGGCTGAGAATGAACAACCTAGTCAAATCTGAGTGGCTTTGGACCCATTTAACCCTCTCACAGAACTGATAGCATCCAACATCTTGAAAATATGTAAGGATCATGGGAGAAGAGGTGATTTGAATGGTGTCCAAAGGCTCAAACTTGTTAACCCTTCCTCCCTTGTGTTTTGGCTTGATAGGCCTTTGGCCTTCATCACTGTTGGTACTGATCTCTCCCTTAGACATGGTGTCTCGTCTAGAACAAAATAAATTTTAGCTTGGTGAGAGCCTTTAGGTCTAGGGGAGGAAAATGAGTGATGTGAGGACAATTTTTAGCAAATGAGGGCAAGATGAAGTAATCAAGGAGTGTTTTTAGAGTTTAGAAGTGGGCTTGCTGGCACTGAGTGTCTTTATACCTATGACAACTTTTCACTTGATATTTCCTTGCCCTAGAGGGTCAAAGGCTTGATTGGCATGAAGGTTAGGGTTTTAACCAATTTAGGTTTTTTTGAACATCTCCTTTGATTATGCATGCAAAAGAAAAACTTGGGAGGGTGGGAAGAGGGGCCACCAACCTTGTTTAACCCTTTGCAGGAGCTTGGAGGCAAAAAATATGATTTTGGCACGTTTTTTAGCAAATTTCACCAAAATTTGTCTGTGCGTAGTGCCACCCAGTAGGTTGTTCCTGTCGAGCCCTCCTGTGCATAGCGCCGAGTCGGGTCGGGCTGTTTGACCGGTCTCTATGCAGTGCCGAAGAGTTTTCGAGTGAATCGGGCCAAACCTGGGTCTATGCGCAGTGCCTTCACTGGTGCATAGCACCTGCCCTCCGGTGCGTAGCGCAGTGTATTTTAACACTGCAGCTGCCTCCTCTATGCGCAGTGCCGACGGCCCAGTGCGTAGCGCTCGAAAATTTTCAACCACAGCTGCAGAAACCATAAAAAACTTGCTTTCAATGACTCTCTCCTTTGCCTTCTTGACACAAATGAGTTGGGGGAGAGGTAGGAAAGGCCTCTATACCTCTTTTGAAAAATAATTTCATGCCAAAACCCACTTTTATAATGTTTATTTCTCTTCACCTTTTCATTGTCTTTTTGGCCCTTTTTGTCCTGTAGGTGGCAGGAATATAAGAAAAAATTGCTTTTTTCCTTTGCTTGTAGCATCTCGATGTTCTCCTTAAATTTACAAACTCTTCAAACAAGATCGAACTGTGATCTCAACCCACATGTGTAAACATGAGCCTTTTCTTCGAAAATCAAAGGTCATTTTGACAAATTTTTGATGAAAATAGGCAGACAGTGACATAAGTGTTCTTTGAAGGTCTTTCTTCACCTTTTCCTTTCCATGAAATTCAAAACCTATAAACAACAAGCTTGTGACCATTGTGGCATTTTCACCTTGGATTTTTCAATCACATATTATTTATTCCTTTAATTTTCTTGGTGGATAGACTAAAAGGATAATTTTGCCTCCTCCTCTAACTGCCATTATGTCATGTTTTTCACTGTGAAGAAGTGGAGACCTTTTTGGTGTAAAAAACCTAGTAGCAAGCATCAACAACCCCTTTAGTCTTCATGTGTGCCATCATTGTGAGAAAGATTAGGTTTGTTTGTCCTTACCAATTTTCCTGTAGGTAACCATTTGTGACAGTCCTACAGAACTGTCACTCATGGCTAATCTATCTCTTGCAAAATATACCTTTGATAAGGAAACCATTTTGGAGGCTTCCTTGCTTCTTAGACCAATCATATGTTTGTTCCTTGCACCAGTTTGACAATGATATATCTCTGGTGGGGGGAGGTGAGAAATTTAAACCATTTTGTATCTTCCCCTTGGCCACTTCTGTTTTTGCAGGTGCCTACACAACTTCTACCTTAGATCACCGTCTTTTTGGAGTTTAACACCTTTTTTCTTCAATAGTGAACCCTTGCTTATCATAATTACCTCTTTAGGAATTTTTACCTCATGCTTGCCTCCTTTGATCCTTCTTAAGAGGCCTTTGACTATATTTTGAAACTTTTGGCCTTTGTGTTGATACTCTTTGCCATATTCTTCCTTTGGTAAGGTGAAAACAATGCTTCTTTGTCAAACCCTAGAGGGAAGCTTGAAACTCTTTGAATTCCATATGCTATTATGAAGGAGGCTTCATCATCATTTCTTGACCAGTTTTGTCTATCTTCCCAAACTCCTAGGTTTTAGGGTTGTTTAGAAAAAAGTAAATAGTGTTGTCTTCTAAGTTCTCTAAAACCCTTCAAAACTCATTTATAATTTCTAAAGAATCTTCAATGTGCACTTGATGGTGTGGAGGTGCTCTTCTGTCCTTGTAGCCCTAATATTGATTCCTTGTTTGGCCAAAGTAGTCACAAACCATGATTCTCTTCAAGCATAGGGCTTGTTTCCTTCTTTTGTTGTGGATGGTCTTCTTGTGATGATTTCACCCTATTACCTTACCTCTTGCTAGGCCGATGGCCATCTTGATCATTTTGCAGAAATGTGAGCAAGGAGCAGTTTCCCCCCTGCAATATTTGTGCTTTAGGCCAAAAGGCCTTCCTTGAATAACCCTTTTGATGAGTTTTGGACAAAATCACTTGTCCTTTTCTTCTTTGAATGCAATTTCTTCATCTAGTAAAAAAAGAGTTTTTAGGATACCAAATCCACCCTATGACTTGTGAAACCCTAGGCGACCTAGTGGGAGGTTCCTTGGACTTGCATTTTGGACTGAAACTTAGAATTTGTGGTCATTAAGTGCAAGATAGAGTTTATGATAAACTGATGTATTAAAGATCCAAAATCCAATGTACTTGATTTATCTAAAGATCCTACAGAGATAGTTTGAGACCATCAATGGTTGGGGTATTTTGGGGAGACATAACAGAGCTATTTAATTGGTGGCCTTAGGTAACAGTGGGGGTTTAGGAAAAACAAAAAACAGAGGATTTGGGCCAAAGGTGAAAAAATATGGAAAAAAGGAGTGACATAAGCCCTTAATGAGTTTTCTAGGACTAGTAAGTAGAGCTTGACATGATGGAATGATGAAATAGTGAGAAATAATCTCAAGGATGATGAAGGCAGTGAGATTTCTATAACTCAAAATGTTTATGAACTTTGTTTCTAGAAATCTAGGGAAATCATTTAATCATCAACAAAGGCAAAAATTACTGATTACTAACACCTTCCACTGCTAAACTTGCGGAAATTTAAAACTCAATTGCAAACACATGTGAATAAATTCAATCGCACATAACATAGTTGTTTAACGGGAAAGCTTAAAGCTAAAAACACCAAATATAATGTATTATGTATATCAATGGAATCATGTAATAATCTCATACAAAGCTTAGTACATCAAGCTCTCAGTACAATGAACAATCATTACACATTGTCATGCAGAAATTTACATATCTATGCACCAATTTCTTGCCTCCTGACAGCCTGCCTCCACTGCGCAATTCTTGTTGAAGAAGAACCCTGAATGAATTCAAATTGGCCTTGACTTGACTGCACAATCCTCATTGGAAACTCCAATGTGTGTCATATTCATTGAATACATCACTATAGTCACAATAGATAGTCTATCTCACCCTTTCACCTATCTCTCCATTGGGTTTCCACTGGAACTGACATGCAAGTAGTTAACTGCTATATTTTTTTATTTGTTAGTGAGTTATTAGTTGTGAATTAATTAACTAATTAATTCACTAAACTCTCACTAGTGTATCTTTCAATTAGACTACATACAACTAACTCAACTAATTTTAACTCACTTAACTGAGTTAAATTGAATAACAACTCCCATAACTACTCTTCCAACTCTGTCATAACTTTTCCACTTCAGTTCTAACTGAGTCCTCCATGCATGAGCCACCAATAACCCTAGGAATTGTGTAATTCCTTCAGCCCACTGATTTTCCAAATCTGTTCACAGAAATAAAGTGCTCAAAGAGAATAAGTTGATATTTATCGTTAGATTATTATTAAGGGTTAATAATAATCGACATGCACCTATTTTTAGATCGATGATCTATAAATAGACTTCACCCAATATTATAAAAATATAATTTCATATATTTTCCACATTTTTCCAACCATCTACAAATAGCATCCTGCAACTTATAGAATATGCTCACCATGTCTAAAAATAGACATACACCTAAAAATAGCCTGCGGGCCCCACTTAGTGAAGGTGCTTACTTTTGACTAAGCTCATCACCTTGTTGAATCTCAACATAACTCTACAAACCAAGAGATCTTTGATATGTACCCCAATGTGACACCAGAGACTTTATATGTGCATAAACATATCAAGAATCAGAAACGTAAATATCCAGATATTTGGAGGTAAAAATAAAGAGGTGGTAATCAAGACTGAAATGAAAATATTTACAAAATACAGTAGTACAACAAAAATATAACATGAAAAAAACTTATTGGTTCTGATGCATGCAGAAATATTCTTTTCAGGTGCAACACTGCAAAGCTAGTAGCTGCTTCATTATACATTCTTTCTACGTCATTAGCAAGTTGCCCAGCAGGCATGCATACAAGAACAGGATACCCTGTTGCTTTGTGAAAATTTAAAAAATAGCTACATCCATAAGAAGTAGGTGTAGCCACACCTAAAAAGTCCACATTTGGCGAGCATACTTTGTCAAAATATAAAGGAATCTTGTCTTCATTTCCAAATCCCAAGTCTGATATTGCCACCTCTTTCCACTTTGGAAGTTGTGGCTCAAATTTAATGTATTTACTTTTAGAACACCAAGGGGAACTGGAATAATAGTTGCATCAACTAAAAAAACTCTCCCATCCTAAAAAGAACTCTTAATCCACCATGTCGCCAAGTAACTTTTGTAACATTGACAAAAAAAGAGAACTCATGGAAATAAAAAACGCTTACTCTACCATGTCACCAAGTAACTTTTGTAAAGCCGACCAGAAAAAAGGAAGTCTTGGCAAGCCTTCAACCTATCACTTTATAAACAAATTAAATTGCACCTTGCAATCAAACATAAATAAAATATTGCAATGGACACTAAGCACCTATTTACCTATGATTGAGGCATATTGCAAGCCCTTTCGCAAGAGATTCTATGATAGGATAATAACCTTGTACCATCAACCCATGCCCTCCTTGAAGAAGTTCTTCCTGTAACAACATTTTCTGCAATGTTGTAATGACAAATTGTATAATCTACACACGCAAAAAAACAAATGGGGCATAAAAAAGCCATATCTTACCTGATCCCAAGCAGACTCAACAGGGTTGGGATGATGCCAAGCATTTTGTCGATCGTGCCTATGTTTTTGTCTGCCGCAGTGTTTTCTCTGGCTTCCAAGTTGCTGCCCCTCCGCAACACTTCCACAATAGCATCTAGCGCTCCCCCCTAGCCTATAAAACCACATCATTCAATTAAACACCTTAAATCAAGAATCAATTGAGATATGGAATCTATACAATTTTTCATCAGATGGTGTAAAATTATTCAATCATCTAGCATTTCATCAGACGATTGCAAACCTGTACATAATAGCACTTAGAAGAATTTTTTTCAAAAAGTGACCCCTTACAATGTAATTATGAAAAATAGTAAACTTTATTTTGAGCATAAGAAAGTTACATATAAGAAGAAAATTATTTTATAAAATATATCAAAACTAAATCAATACCATTTGGATTTATTGAACTATGTTGAAACTTTCTAGGGAGGATTTGTTTTGATATGTGAAAATTTAAATTCACCAACCTAAAATAAAATTTATAATTCAAGGGTTATTATAATTGGAGAAATTTTTACCAAGGTTTACTAAAAGAAATTAAATCAACAAAATGATTATTTCATAAAGTGCGTAAATAATGTTTTAATAATTCTATCATTAGACATTCTAGGAAGACCTTAAAGAAACAAAGTAAGAACAATACGTTAATGGTAGTCTTTTTATTGATTATTAAAAAGATTAACTCTCATTTACTTTTACTTGATGCAGAAACTAAATTGCAAAACTAGTCAAAATTATTTCAATGGAGAATTGTATATGATATTACTTTAAGGATGAAACTGTTACAACAATTTAAAATCCAAGAGTGACATTTGGTCTTGATGCAGAAACTAAATTGCAAAACTAGTCAAAATTATTTCAATGGAGAATTGTATATGATATTACTTTAAGGATGAAACTGTTACAACAATTTAAAATCAAAGAGTGACATTTGGTGTTGCATCGATGGGGTAAAGTTTTATTTATGCATTTAGTTTGAGAGGAGGTGGATGGTTTTGGAGCATAAGAGATGTAATGCTCTGAATACACTTGTTCCACAAACAAAATCATAGTGTTATTGTAATTTTATGTTATGTAGTTATTATATATAACTTCTTCTTCTTTTTGTGTTTTCATGTTATGTTTAATTTTTTGTGTTTTCATGTGTTGATTTAAATTAGTGGTTTACTCAACTAACCTAATCAATTGTCTAAATTAATTTAATATAATTTGGTTTAATTTCATTTCTAATATAAATAGTATTATAGGAATACGAATTGAGATATTTATGTGACTCATGTGACTTACTGTTTAATTATATTTAAAATAATTGATGTTGATAATTTCATTGCATCATTTCACATAAATATAAATTAGCAATTGCACCACATGTTGCAAAGGAAACATCATAAGATTGTGGTGTAGGAAAGAAGAGGTAGTAGGAACTTTCTCGGCTCCAACTTATCCTCTATAATAAGGGGTGGAGAATTATGTTTACCAGACCTCAAATCAAAATATCCATATTGGGTAATTGATGTGGAACAACTTCTTTGTTATTAATTGCATGTAAGATGCGTTTTTCATAATGGATGAGACACTTTTGCCAAAGTACTCAAGACCTCTATATGACGAAATCTGCATATTTATTTATTTATTTATTTATTTTTATTTTTTCTGCATGAAGGATGCACTTGGTTTTTATGACCAAGTTGGGCATACTTCACCCTTCCACAAAATTATTTGCTTCTATCACATTCACAATGTTGAATTCCTCTAATACTACTCCTAGAACTCTGACTCTACTCTACAGCTAGAATTATTTAATGGAATAAAAATTTATCACTATGACATGTTGTACTTCATAAGAGACTACTAAGAAGCTTAAGTATGGTAAATCCACCTTCACCTGTCATTTGAACATAGAGCATAGAGTTATCTTAATTGTCAATTTTATGGATAAGAGAAATTTGGGCCCTTTTTAACCCTTGGGGATGATTAATTAATCTCAGTTCAGATAATTTATATTAATAAATTATTTACAATCATATTTCCATAATTCCCCTTTGAACGACCAATATTCCACTTCTTTGGAACTTTTCACCTCAGTCAGAATAACAAACATCATGAAGACCCAAAGTAAGAAGAAAAAATTAGCTCATAATCAAGGAATCTAGCGACTTATTTAAGGATCATAATTCAAGACTTTAGTGCCTTTTAAAGATCATTTATTTTCCCATCAAATAAAAAGCAACAATCAAATTTTGTATTGACAAGAATGGGAACAAATTTTAAATGTAATAGCTCCAAGTGTGACATTTGGTGTTGCATCGATGGGGTAAAGTTTTATTTATGCATTTAGTTTGAGAGGAGGTGGATGGTTTTGGAGGATAATAGACGTAATGCTCTGAATACACTTGTTGCACAAACAAAATCATAGCGTTATTTTAATTTTATGTTATGTAGTTAGTATATATAACTTTTTTTTTTGTGTTTTCATGTTATGTTTAATTTTTTGTGTTTTCATGTGTTGATTTAAATTAGTGGTTCACTCAACTAACCTGATCAATTGTCTAAATTAATTCAATATAGTTTGGTTTATTTCATCTCTGATATAAATATTATTATAGGAATACGAATTGAGATATTTATGTGACCTATTTTTAGTTATATTTAAAATAATTGATGTTGATAATTTCATTGCATCATATCATATAAATATAGACTAGCAATTGCACCACATGTTGCAAAGGAAACACCATAAGGTTGTGGTATAGGAAAGAATAGCATATAAGAAAGAAGAGGTAGTAGGAACTTTCTCGGCTCCAACTTATCCTCCATAATAAGGGGTGGAGAATTATGTTTACAGGACCTCAAATCAAAATATCCATATTGGGTAATTGATGTGGAACAACTTCTTTGTTATTAATTGCATGTAAGATGTGCTTTTTCATAATGGATGAGACATTTTGGCAAAAGTACTCAAGACCTCTATATGACAAAATATGCATGTTTATTTTTTTTATTTTTTTTCTGCATGAAGGATGCACTTGGTTTTTATGACCAATTTGGGCATACTTCACCCTTCCATGAAATTATTTGCTTCTATCACATTCGCAATGTTGAATTCCTCTGATACTACTCCTAGAACTCTGACTCTGCTCTACAGCTAGAATTATTTAATGGAATAAAAACTTATCACTATGACATGTTGTAATTCATAAGGGACTACTAAGAAGCTTAAGTATGGTAAATCCACCTTCACCTGTCATTTGAACATAGAGCATAGAGTTATATTAATTTTCAATTTTATGGATAAGAGACATTTTGATACAGGGGAATTAGGCACTAGCCAGCAATGTAGGAAGATTTTCCACATGTTGTGGCTAGGAGGGTTCAAAACCATTCTGAACTGTAACAGAAAGGTGTCAATACCTTAGCTGTTTGTTGCTTTTAGAACAATTAGAGCCAGTAGAAGTCAAATAGTTTTAGGATTAGTCCATCTGTCCTGTTTCGGTTATTCAAATAAATGTAACTAGGCCTTTTGGTTAGACTAGAAACGGTCCTCAGAGAGGAACCGAAGAGACATCATACAATGCATATAATGTAACCCCTGGATACTTTGAAAGGGGGGTATTTTCGTAGTAAATATGGAGTTGTTAAGCATTTTCTTCTTTGAATAAAAGTGATGTTTATTGATTATCTGTGTGGGATTGAATTGGTCTTTGTGTGTGAATTTGTTTGATTTCGAGGTGTTTGAACCCTTGTTCTGCGTATAATTGTTGAAGAGAAATATTGTGTAAATCTCTGCAAGTTTCTCTACCCATGTTGAGCATTGATTCCCCTTGAATTACTAGAAGGCGTTCTGTTGATATAACCCCGTAAGAGGCTCATTGGTCATTTGTTAGAATACGTTGTGCATCAGTGGATGTTTGTGTGAGTTCTTGTCAATCTCCTGGAGGAATTATCCTTTGATTACATGCCCTGTGTTTATTGAATACAACCTAATTCTATGAAGAAGCCTCACGTTTCCCCTTGACTGTCTTTTCGTGTTATAGTCTCCATGCTTGAGTTTGACTGTGGGTTATTTTCATAGGAGAGCAGCGCAACTCTGTCTCCAGCGGAACCTTTGTCATAGTTCATTTTCTCTTTGAACCAAGATCCTTGGTTAAGGTTAAACCCTGCTTATAAAAAAAGGCTTTTTTTATTGTTAATCGAATATCTCTATCCCGTGGTTTGAACCAGTTTCGAGGAACGAAGTGAATAGAAGAGTTGCGCTAACCCTGGTGAAACTCTGGTCGGGTACTGTTCAAAACCAAGAGCAGTTTCGAGAAACCGAAACCACTCTTTTTGTACCGCCTTTGTGCAAAAGTGAAACCACTAAAAAACAACGCGATTCAATGAAACGAAGCCATGTCACATGTCTTAAACCACCCTCAACGTGTTCATTGGAGGTGTTAAAGGCAAGCTGCAGAAATAACGTGATATCAACGGAGGACGTTCAATTTGAGGTTTGATAGATCGAATGAAATTCGTATCCAAAGCTGTGCGAAAGATAAACTAAGGTATGGGCGCTTGAATTTGGTAAAATTCGTCATCTGTATGTGTGGGCCCGAGGCCTAAAGTATGTTATAGACGTTCCATTGATAGGAAGGTCGGATTATTAATATAAGTCCAGAAGCATTAACCCTTGGTTATAATGTTGAATGGGTCAGGAGTATAGTTGAGTCCATTTATTATATTAAACCTTGGTGCGTGGGTTTGAAGGGGATTGGGCTTTGGAACTAAGATAGCTCATATTTTAATTAAATCACGGGTGATGTTATAACAAAAGAGCCAACCTTATAACTTAAAATATCTGTATTGTATATGATTTCTACGTGCGGGTTAAGGAAATTACAAAGAGGGCTATACATATATGTCGGGTTATAATTGCACTAAGTCATTTATTTTTCAATTTATTTGAAATTGATAAAGAAATTTGTAAAAGAATTGAGGAAGACTTCTAGTATTAAGGAGAAATTGTATTTATGCAAATAGAGACAGAGTTAATATAGAGGCCAGCTCTCCTTGGGGGCCTGGTTTTCAATTTGTTGTTGTCATTTGTGGTATCAGAGCTACTTTTGAGATATTTTGCAGGAATTAACATGACAATCCGAGTTGTTAGAGGTGCTGGCAGAAGGAGAGGTAGACCTGTTTCCAATGCAGAAGTGTTGGAGACCTTGCAGAGGGTCCAAGCCAGATTGGATGCCATGGAGCTAGGATAGCCCAGAGACCCTGAAGACATCAGTGAACCTGAAATAGAAGAAGTTGGAGAAAATGCTAAGATTCCTCCTGAGATGAGGCTCCTCATAACTGTTCTGGGGTCTGTAGTTAAGCCTAAACTCGAAGTGTCAAGTTTTGCAGGAGGACTGAATCCAGAAGAGCTGGTGGACTAGATTAATGAAATGAACAAGTTCTTTGAATATGAAGAAATGAGTGAAGATAGGAAAGTCAAGTTTGCAGTAACAAAGCTGAAAGGAAATGCTGCACATTGGTGGGATGGAGTGCAAGCAGAGAGAAGGAGAGCTGGTAAACAACCTATCAAGAGCTGGACCAGAATGATGGCTAAACTAAAAGGTGCCTAGTGATTATCAGCTGAAATTTTTTAGACAAATGCAGAACCTGAGACAGAGAATGCTGATAGTAAAGGAATAAGGAATAATTCTATAGAGTAAGTATAAGAGCTGGGAAATTTCAAGACACACCAGAAAATATTTCTAGATATGTGAATGGTCTCAAACTGGAGATCTAAGATGAGATTGGTATTTTTTCTCCTAAGATAGTGGAAGAGGCCTATCAGATGGCCTTGAAAGCAGAGGAGAAACTCCTGAGGAAGCAATCTGCCAAAGGGAGCGGCACTTTCCGAGGAAAGGGAAGTCAGGGTGGTAGAGGAAAGTCTACCACACCTAGAGATGGAGCTAGCAGCAGATCACCTCAGAATGCATCTACAGAGGGTGATGCAAGAGGCAAAAGGGGTTACTATAGAGGAAGAGGAGGTAGAGGTAGAGGTAGAGAATTGAGGTGCTATAGATTTCATCAAGTGGGACACAAGCACTATGAGTGCCTAGAGAATATGGGTGCTAGTCTAAGAAATGCTATTGTTGCCCAGGCTAGAGAAGAGGCAGCAATTGAAGAGAAAATTCTAGTAGATAAGGGATAATCCTTGGTGGTTAATAAGGTCCTGTTGAAACAAGCCAAAGAGGTCACTGAGCCTACACAAAGGAAGACTTTGTTTAGGAGCATATGCAAAGTCTAGGGGAAATGCTGCTAGCTAGTCATTGATAGTGGCAGCACAGACAATTTGGTTTCCACTGAGGTAATAGAGAAGTTGAAGCTGAAGACAAGGGAGAATCCAACTCCCTACAAGGTGTCCTGGCTGCATTAAGGACACCAGCTGATTGTAAAGGAACAGTGTGATATAGAGCTACAAATGGGAAACTACAAAGACAAAGTCCTGTGTGATGTGATGCCCATGGATGTGTGTCACATACTGCTGGGTAGACCTTGGCAGTATGACAGAGCAGCAATGCATTATGACAAGAAGAACACTTACAAGTTCTTCAAATATGGGGTACATCACACATTTATACCCATGGAGGAAGGAGAACCATCAAGCAGAATGGCTGATCCAAAGACCTTGTTGCTGAGCGGGAAGGAGTATCTACAATAGATTGAAGAAGAAGAGGTAAGTTTTTCTTTAGTTTGCAAACCTAAGGTAGTTCTTACTTCTACAAAGATTTCTAATTTTCCAATAGAAATACAAGAGATGTTAGACAGTTATTGTGACATCGATGTGGATGATTTACTTGATGAGATGCCACCTGTGAGAAAGATCAGCCATCAGATAGATTTTATCCTAGGTTCAAATCTGCCAAATAAGGCAGCCTACAAAATGACTCCCACAGAGAATGAGGAAATCAAGAAGCAAGTACAGGAATTAGTGGACAAGGGGCTGATCAGAGAAAGTTTGAGTCCATGTGCAGTACCAGCAGTATTGAGCCCAAAGAAAGATGGAGGCTGAAGAATGTGTATTGATTCCAGAGAAATCAATAAAATAAAAATCAGGTACAGATTCCCTTTTCCAAGAGTTGAGGATTTAATGGACTGTTTGAGTGGTGCCAAATATTTTTTAAAGTTAGATTTAAAAAGTGGATATCATCATATCAGAATAAAGGAGGGTGATGAGTGGAAAATTGCCTTTAAAACAAATGAAGGACTGTATGAATGGATGGTAATTCCTTTTGGGTTGTCAAATGCACCTAGCACTTTTATGAGACTTATGAATGAAGTGTTAAAAGAATTCATTGGTAAGTTTGTGATAGTGTATCTGGATGACATATTAGTTTTTAGCAAAACAAAAGAAGAGCATTTAAGGCATCTTAATTATGTCTTGAAGATGTTGCACCAAGAGAAGATGCTGATAAACTTAAAGAAATGCTCATTAATGAAGGAAGAGTTGGTGTATTTGGGTTTTGTTGTTTCTACAGAAGGATTGAAGATGGACCCAGAAAAGGTAAAGGCAATTGTAGAGTGGCCTTCACCCAGAAATGTTTTTGAGGTAAGAAGCTTCCATGGACTTGCTAGCTTTTACAGAAAATTTATAAGAAACTTCAGTAGATCAATGCACCCATCATTGAGACAATAAGGAAGACCAAAAAGCCATTTAAATGCACTGCTGAAGTGGAACAAAAATTTAATCTTTTAAAGCAAAAGATAACTGAAAAGCCTATTTTAATTCTTCCTGATTTTACTAAACCATTTCAAGTGAAGTGTGATGCTAGTGGGGAAGCCATTGGAGCTATGCTGAGTCAAGATGATAGGCCCGTAGCTTACTTTAGTGAAAATTTGAATGACACCAGAAGAAAGTATTCCTCTCATGAGAAGGAATTCTATGCAATTGTTCAGGCATTGAAAAAATGGAGGCATTACTTAATGTCTAAAGAATTTGTATTATACTTTGATAATCATGCTTTGTAGTACATTGTACAAAAGCCCAAGTTAAATCATAAGCATGCCAAGTGAGTTGAGTATCTCCAAATTTTTTTTTTTTTTTGAAGCATATAAGTGGCCAAGCAAATAAAGTAGCTAATGCTTTGAGTAGGAGACACATGCTTGTTCAAGAAACCAATTTTGAAGTTTTAGGATTTGATTTTTCTCAAAGAACTGTATAAAACATATTTAGATTTTAAGGAAGCATTTGAAGCATGTTGTAACCCTGTTCTAATAGATAAAAGCCAGTGGCTGGATTATTTCTTGCAGGAGGACTTATTATTTAGGAGAAACCAATTGTGTGTACCAAAATGTTCCATGAGAGAGAATTTGATCAAGGAGAAACATAGTGGTGGACTTGCTAGACACTTTGATACTGATAAAAATTATGAACAGCTAAGTCACTTCTATTATTGGCCCAAGATGAGAACAAAAGTGGAAAAGTTTGTGAATAATTGTAAAATCTGTCAATATGCCAAAGGAAGGAGCCAGAATGCAGGATTTTACACTCCCTTGCCTATTCCAGATAGGCCTTGGGACATGGTGAGTATGGATTTTGTTCTAGGATTTCCCAAGACTCAGAGGGGGAATGATGCAGTCTTTGTTTTAGTGGACATATTTTTCCAAGATGGCACATTTTATTCCATGTTATAAAACTAGTGATGCCACCCATGTAGCTAACTTGTTTTTCAAAGAAGTTGTTAGGCTACATGGGTTGCCCAAGAGTATTGTTTCAGATAGAGACACCAAATTTGTGGGCCATTTTTGGAGGACACTGTGGAAGAAACTTGGTACCAAACTGAGTTTCACCTCAACTTATCATCCTCAAACTGATGGACAAACTGAGGTAGTGAATAGAAGTATGGGAAATTTATTGAGAAGTCTTGCAGGAGAGCATCCCAAGCAGTGGGATCATTTTTTACCTCAGGTAGAATATGCATATAATGATTTACCAAACAGAAGCATGGGGCAGAGCCCATTCCATATTATTTATGTAATGCACCCCAGAGGAATATCAGAGTTAAGAAATTTGGGAAAGGCAGAGGTGAGGAGTGTTGATGGTGAGGAATTTGCTTCAGAGATCCAAGCCATACATGAACAAGTGAAACAACAGCTACAAGGAAACAACATCAAATAAAAAGGCAGAGTAGACTTGAGCAGAAGAGAAGTCCATTTTGAAGTTGGAGATTTGGTTTTGGCACACTTGAGAAAGGAGATATTCCCAAAGAAGCAATACAACAAACTGAAGTTTAAAAAGATTGGGCCATGCAAGATACTTAGAAAGTTTTCTGCTAATGCTTATGAGATTGAATTGCCTCCTGATGTTGGAATATCTCCCATTTTTAAAGTTTCATATTTTTACAAGTATGAAGATGATGGTGTAGAAGAAGGATCAGCAGATAAGGAACATATTGAATGGGAAAAGTAGCTACCTCCAGCACAACCACTACAACCAGACAAGATATTAGACAAAAGAGTGTTCAAGAAGACCAGAGGAAAAGAGTAATTTCAGTACTTAATCAAGTGGAAGGACCATCCAGAGGAAGATGCCACTTAGATGACTGAAGTGATGTTGCAGAAGATAGGCAGATCGGTGGAAGAGCTCATGGACAGGAGTCCATGAAGAAAATTTCCCTCAGGATTTTGATGCAGGGGCATTAGGCACTAGCCAGCAATGTAGGAAGATTGTCCACATGTTGTGGCTAGGACGGTTCGAAACCATTCTGAACTGTAACAGCAAGGTGTCAATACCTTAGCCGTATGTTTCTTTTAGAACAATTAGAGTCAGTCGAAGTCGAATAGTTTTAGGATTAATCCATCTATCCTATTTCAGTTATTTTAATAAATGTAACTAGGCATTTTGGTTAGACTAGAAACGGTCCTCAGAGAGGAACCGAAGAGACATCATACAATGCATATAATGTAACCCCTGGATACTTTGAAAGGGGGGGATTTTCACAGTAAAGATGGAGTTGTTAAGAATTTGCTTCATTGAATAAAAGTGATGTTTATTAATTATCTGTGTGGGATTGAATTGGTCTCTGTGTGTGAATTTGTTTGATTCCGAGGTGTTTGAACCCCTGTTTTGTGTATAATGGTTGAAGAGAAATACTGTGTAAATCTCCGCAAGTTTCTCTGTCCACATTGAGCATTGATTCCCCTTGAATTACCAGAAGGCGTTCTATTTTTATAACCTCGTAAGAGGCTCATTGGTCATCTGTTAGAATATGTTGTGCATTAGTGGATGTTTGTGTGAGTTCTTGTCAATCTCCTGGAGGAATTATCCTTCGATTACGAGCCTTGTTTTTATTGAATAAAACCCAATTCTGTGAAGAAGCCTCACGTTTCCCCTCGATTGTCTTTTCATGTTATAGTCTCCACGCTTGAGTTTGACTGTGGGTTATTTGTGTAGGAGAGTAGTGCAACTCTATCTTGAGCAAAAACTTTTACATAGTTTGTTTGCTCGTTGAACTGAGATCCTTGGTTAAGGTGAAACCCTGCTTATAAAAAGAGGCTTGTTTTATTGCTAATCCAATATCTCTGTCCCATGGTTTGAACCAGTCTTGAGGAACGAAGTGAATAGAAGAGTTGCATTAACCTTGGTGAAACCCTGGTTGGGTACTATTCAAAACCAAGAGCAGTTTCGAGAAACCGAAACCACCCTTTTCGCACTGCCTTTGTGTGAAAGTGAAACCACTCAAAACCAACGCGATTCAATGAAACGAAGCCACGTCACATGTGTTAAACCTCCCTCATCGCGTTCGTTGGAGGTGTTAAAGGTAGGCTACAGAAATAACGTGATATCAACGGAGGACGTTCGATCTGAGGTTTGATAGATTGAACGACATTCACATGCAAAGTTGCACAAAAGATAAACTAAGGTATGGGCGCTTGAATTTGGTGAAATCCATCGTTTGTATGTGTGGGCCCAGGGCCTAAAGTATGTTATAGACGTTCCATTGATAGTAAGGTCGGATTATTAATATAAGTCCAGAAGCGTTAACCCTTGGTTATAATGTTGAATGGGTCGGGAGTATAGTTGAGTCCATTTATTATATTAAACCTTGGTGTGTGGGTTTTAAGGGGATTTAGCTTTGGAACTAAGATAGCTCACATTTTAATTAAAGCGCGGGTGATGTTATAACAAAAGAGCCAACCTTATAACTTAAAACATATGTATTGTATATGATTTCTGAGCGTGGGTTAAGGAAATTACAAAGAGGGCTATACATATATGTCGGGTTATAATTGCACTAAGGCATTTATTTGTCAATTTCTTTGAAATTGATAAATAAATTTGTAAAAGAATTGAGGAAGACTTCTAGTATTGAGCAGAAATTGTATTTATGCAAATAGGGACAGAGTTAATATAGAGGCTAGCTATCCTTGGGGGCCCGGTTTTCAATTTATTGTTGTCACATTTGGGCCCTTTTTAACCCTTGGGGATGATTAATTAATCTCAGTTTAGATAATTTATATTAATAAATTATCTACAATCATATTTCCATAATTACTCTTTGAACGACCAATATTCTACTTCTTTGGAACTTTTCACCTCAGTGAGAATAACAAACATCATGAAGATCCAAAAGTAAGAAGAAAAAATCAGCTCATAATCAGGGGATCTAGCGACTTCTTTAAGGATCATAATTCAAGACTTTAGTGCCTTTTAAAGATCATTTATTTTCCCATCAAATAAAAAGCAACAATAAAATTTTGTACTGACAAGAATGGAAACAAATTTTAAATGTAATAACTCCTTTCCCTAGTGATAGTACATTTTTGTTTTGAAATGAAATTATTTTCCTAGTCTTTTAAATAATAGATTCCTCCACAAATGACCCTTTAGAGATACCTTTTATTTCAACTAATTGCAATAGGTAAGTGTCTTTTTTCTAGTATTTTATGAGTCCTACTTACAATTAGAATGCTTCTCTTCCCATAGCTCTATCTCGGGTTATAATTATATCTTTCTCTTGTTTATGAATAAATTGTCTCTATATCACTATTTTTGGATTCTTGGTCTCTTTTTGAGCGCTTGCTTGAATCAGTGAGATAAAGTGCTCATCAGGATTCCAAAATCCTTGAGTAACCCATTTTTTGAAGAGTCCTCTTCTATTTTTAATTATGCTATTTGGTCCTCCATAGCCTTGTCAACGTCGTTTTCTTCTAAAGAATCATACATTCTTGATAAGTATCCATTGTCCTACTTTTCTTCTTCCATATAATTCAGATCTAAATGAATGGGACATGAGATAAGCTTCATGACATTTTCCAAATTCCAAGATTTTTCATTGCACTTCTCATGTGTATCAAGGAAAATGGATTCCATACATTCAACGTTATGCCTTTTTAGGGCTTGTTGTAAGGTTGGAAGCTTCTCTTCACCATGTCTCCTTTCTTCTGTATCCTTGAATTTGATACAAACAATTGTTACAAACCCATTTAAAGGTAAATTTCTTGTTATTTAAGAAATGATAATTATGAACATTCATCATTAATGCTCAAGATAAATCATGTCCTCTAAATAATTTGGAAATTTAAAAAAGATTACATATTTTAAAAAATTTCATTATTAATTTAATTTTTATATATTAAGAAATAATACCCATGAACTATAAAACAATTGTAACATAAATAATATATAACAAAAAAAAACCATGTATTTTTGGAATAATAAAATAGTTGTAACAAAAATAATATAGAACATGAAAAACAATGTATATTTGGATGTATGAAAATTTAGATACATTTTATTAAGTAAAAATTTAAAAGAATAATGGTTATAAACATTTAAAAATAATTTTATTAAATAATTAGTTTAATTCCATAGTTAAGATTGATTTAGGCCAACTTAGTTCCCCCTATAATGAAACTAAATTCCACATGAATACCATTGGTCAATACCATGGGCTGTATTTATAGTTTATCGTTATTTTATTTTATTATTTTTATTTTTTATTGTATTTTGGCCTAGTTAAAATGTTCATTACATTATGTCAATATTTATATAGAATTTACTTTTATTTTTAATTTTGTGTAATTTGACATAGTCAAAATGTTAAACGTGATATTGCAACCTTTCTATCATATTTTGTTGGAGAGCATAGTAGCACAAAAATGTAATATTTAAATATATAAATAGTTATTTTCCTTTTTTTATATTGTTTTTTATCCATGTAATATAAATTAATTGGTTTTTGCGGAGTTTAATTTTATGATATAAATTGTATTATAAATAAAAAATTTATGCTTATATGCCCAAAAATTTAATGTTTATGTATTTTACATATTTTTTTTATCCATTAAACTAATTTATATAAATCTAGTTTTATTAAGTTATTAATTTAAATTTTATTAAAAAAATTGAGATTAAGATCTAACAAATTTTTAATAACAACATTTTAACTTAAAAGTCACCAAAACCTAAATTCAATTTAACTTATTAAAAAGAAAAAAAACTAACATTATAAAAAACATATATACAAATATTTTCTTGATCTAATGGCCTAAAACATTTCAATCGTCTAACATTTGATCCAATGGCTCAAACATGGAAACAGTGGTAGCTAGGGGAGTTGTTTTCTAATAACATTCATCATTATTGCTCAAGATAAATCATGTCCTCTGAAATAATTTGGAAATTTAAAAAAGATCACATATTTTAAAAAAATTCATTATAAATTTTATTATAAATAAAAATTTTATGCTTATATACCCAAAAATTTAATGTTTATGTATTTTACAAAAAAAATTTATGCATTAAACTAATTTATGTTAAATCTACTTTTATTAAGTTATTAATTTAAATTTTATTAAAAAAATTGAGGTTAAAATCTAACAATTTTTTAATAACAACATTTTAACTTAAAAGTCACCAAAACCTAAATTCAATCTAACTTATTAAAAAAAAAAACTAACATTATAAAAAACATATATAAAAATATTTCAATCGTCTAACATGATCCAATGGCTCAAACATGGACTGCTAGGAGAGTTGTTTTCAAATAAAGTTCATCATTATTTCTCAAGATAAATCATGTCCTCTGAAATAATTTGGAAATTTAAAAAAGATCACATATTTTAAAAAAATTCATTATTAATTTAATTTTTTATATATTAAGAAATAATACTCATGAATTATAAAACAATTGTAACTTAAATAATATATAATAAAAAAAGCCATGTATTTTTGGAATAATAAAATAGTTGTAACAAAAATAATACAGAACAAGAAAAGCTATGTATCTTTGGATGTAAGAAAATTTAGATACATTTTATTAAGTAAAATTTTAAAAGAATAATGGTTATGAACATTTAAAAATAATTTTATTAAATAATTAGTTTAGATCCAGAGTTAGGATTGATTTAGGCCATCTTAGTTCCCCCTATAAAGAAACTACATTCCACATGAATACCATGGGTGAATACCATGGGCAGTTTTTATAGTTTATCATTAATTTATTTTATTATTTTTATTTTTTTATTGTATTTTGACCTAGTTAAAATGTTCATTACATTATGTCAATATTTTTATTTAATTTTTAATTTTGTGTAATATGACATAGTCAAAATGTTAAACATGACATTACAACCTTTCTATCATCACCAAAACCTAAATTCAATCTAACTTATTAAAAAGAAGAAAACTAACCTTATAACTATATATATATATATATATATATATATATATATTTACTTAATCTAATGGCCTAAAACATTTCAATCATCTAACATTTAATTCAATGGCTCAAACATGAACATAGTGGAATCTAGGGGAGTTGTTTTCAAATAATGACACCTTACGACCAATTGCACCTAATGTTGCAAAGGAAACGTTGTAAGAAAGAAGTTAGAAAGAAAACAATTGTAATTAATTTGATGTGGCCTTATATTTATGTTTTAAAGTCATTGGATATATATATATATATATATATATAATTCCCTTGGGAGTGCACTATTATAATTTGTTACAGATAAAGAAGTAACTGATATATATATTTTTAGCGACTTAAAGATTGCAACTAATCAAGCTGACAGAGTTAGTAAGATAGGGAATTTAATTTTGAATCCCATTATGAGAAATAAAATCAGAGAAACACCCAATTTCAACTTATAAATAATGATGTATATCATGATGATATATTAAGTTGAATAAATTTTTTATAGAATATTCCTATCTTTTTGGAATAATGAAGTATATTTACTTCCTATTTACTTCCTATAAATAATGATGTATATTTCATGATGATATATGAATTTGAATAAAATTCCTATAGAATATTCCTATCTTCTTGGAATAATAATGTATATTTCATGATGATATATCAAGTTGAATGTTTCAGAACTTCCTATCTTCTTGGAATAATGATGTATATTACTTCTTTCTTGGAATTGATGTATATTTACTTGCTATCTTCTTGGAATAATGATTTATAGTTTCTACTCTGTTATGTGTTATGCATCATGAATTCATGATGGTATATCAAGTTGAATATTTCAACACAACTTCCTATCTTCTCCTATCTTCTTGGAATAATGATGTATAATGATGTATAGTTTCTACTATGTTATGCATCATGAATTCATGATGGTATATCAAGTTGGATATTTCAAACACAAATTCCTATCTTCTTAGAATAATGATGTATATTTACTCCCTATCTTCTTGGAATAATAGTGTATATTTTCTAGTCTGTTATGCATCATTTTGCATAATTTTTCATGACAAATATCAAGTAGAATATTTCAGACACAACTTTCTATCTTCTCGGGACAATTATGTTAATTATGTTACATCATTTTTCATGAAAAATATCAAGTGGAATATTTCAAAATCATTTTTCATGGGAATATTTCAGACAAAACTTCATGTCTTCTCATAATAATAATATTAATTATGTTGCATTATTTTCATGAAAAATATCAAGTGGAATATTTCAAATCATTTTTCATGGGAATATTTTAGACAAAACTTCTTATCTAATTATGTTTGTGGATTATAATTTATTGGAATAATGATGTTAATTATGTTAGTGAATTATTAAACTTCCTATCTTCTTAGAATAATGATGTTAATTATGTTAGTGGATTATTAAACTTCTTATCTTCTTGGAATGAGGAATGATGATGTGAATTATGTAAAAGCATATCTCCTTGAAATTATGACGTTAATTAATTCAAAAGCATCTCATCTTCACTTACATATATACAGAATAACCCATTCTTAAAATTTCTCTTTCCTCTCATAGATTTTCCATCCACAATTATGGTAATCCTCGGAGGATTAGATAATTTCCCACAAAAAGAAGTTGGTATTCTCCCACTTAATTGCACCTATATAAATTTTAGTTTCACATGAATTTAATAAACTTCCATTGATAATTTCAAGTCTTTTTGGATACAATTCAAGAACTCTTCCTTCACCAACACTCAAGAAAATGCATGTGCATATGCTATACATACATCAAACAAAAATGTATTTGGCGTTTATAAAAAAATAGGGCATTAGGATTGAATGGAATTGATATGGGTACATTTTTATTCTTTGACATATATCAATTTGGTGTTTGTGAGAGCTTGGGTTCAAATGCATATGCACATCCATAGTTGTTAAATGCCATGTAATTATGTAACATGGTTTGGGAGATGGGCATGGTTGATCCCACATAAAGAAAAAAAAATCAATATTTGTTCCAGAGACTCTGGTGCTTGGTGTATGCTTTTATTCGAGAATGCATGCCCTCATTGTAGAACTATGTGTCAGGCTGCAATTGCACAGCTATATCTTCCCTCATACAATGACTTAGGGTACATGGATTACTGCCAATCTAGAAGAGTCTACATCGTACGTTCCAATCTCAAGAGAGTCTACATCGTTTAAGTTTCAGAGTACGGAGCTCAGCTCAAGGAGTAATCTATGCTTGCTAGGCACCCACATCTTGAAAGGTCTACTCAGATGATTTCGCTGACTTACTCTTTATAATAAATAGTGTAAACCCTTCTGATGCTCGGTTTGTTAAGCATTTGGGGATTTAATAACACTAAAATGAAAACTCTTTGCAATTATATTACTACGGTTAATATGATGAATCTATACTACTGTATTTGATTTTAAACAGGCTTCGGCCTAGATTTTCCTTTTCATTTTATTTGAATTTTTTCTTTAACCAGAATTGACATGATGAATCTATTCTGTCTAAATATAAAATGACACTACATAAATCGATAAACAAAGATAAAATAAAAGAAATCCATACATCGTCCAAAGGTGGAAACTGTGAATTCCACAATCCTTTTGCAATCTTAAGGTTTGGTTAAACCAGCCGAGAAAACAACAACATTTTGTGCACCGTAAGCCTTTAATTCCTTGGCTACTTCCTCCAGTCGATTCCGTCACCTCGCCACCACCACCAGATTGTCACCTCTCTTCGCATACTCCCAAGCCATGCACTGCCAATATACACCACTTGAATATCAACTACTTTGTTTCCTCGTTATACTTCTAGAAGAAAAAATTCAAATATCAATGTAGTCATAAATTTCCTGGTCACACTCCAAAAAGATACTTCACAGATCAATGTAGTTATGAAATATGAAAAATGCATTACAGATATCATTTAAAAATTCCAGATACTTAAACGAAACCAAACCCATGAAAATCTAGATGCTTCTAAACGGACCTAAAACCATATATGATATGCACCTCACAGTTACAAAATTTCACCTGGCCATTTATTGTTCAGTCATCAGGATATGATACATTGTAATGCGTCTTTCTGGCCATTGGAGTCAATTTTTTTTTGTTTTTTTAGTATAAAAAACTATAATTTAGTTAGAACATGAAAGAAAACCATGGACGGAAAGATTCTAACCTATGTACGGTAATTTCGAATCTATATGGCCTAAAATATTTATATAAACCACTTTATAATGTAACTAAAAACTAAAATCCTCAAACAGATAATCTTTGCATAAAAGACTAAAATTAAGTTAAAGCCCGGGAAAACCATAGATAGCATGTTTCGAACCTACGGAGCTTAAAATATTTTTGGATGTCAGGTTTCAAATTTTCAATGCAACACAAAGGCTGTGTGATATTGGTGTCAATGGTCTCAGCCATGTGGATCAACACAGAGTCTTCAAACGCACGAAGTCTTCAACGCGGGGCTGATATGCATATGTGTCTTTAGCCATGTGGAGCAACACAGAGCCTTCAAACGCACGAAGTCTTCAACGCGGGGCTAATATGCATATGTGTCTTTCTGGCCAGACCATGAAATGATTCAAGTTACAGGATGCATTCAAGATGGAAGGTATCAATAATGCATTTAGTTAGTTAGGTTGAAGGATCCATTGGATCTAATGGTCTAAAACATTTCAATTGTCTAACATTTCATCCAATGGCCCAAACATGGACAGAGTGATACCTAGGAAAGTTGTTTTCAAATAATAATGCCTTATGGAATAATTATATTAACAATGTGTTTCATTATTAGTTTTATTTATTTACATGTTTATGTCATAACATCTACTAACAAGTTTATCATTGACCTGCTTAATATTGTCTTGTTGCAACCAATAATGAATTTATGTGTCATATTATATTCATATTACTAGGGGACTATAAGTTCATGATACTTATATTTTGCAAAGTAAATAAGATAAAAGTATACCTAATATTGTGATGTTCCTTTCCCCTTATTATGATAAGTAATATTTTATTAATGACAAATATTTTTTATTTTTTATTTGTTTTCTTCTTTTCTATTTATTTAATAATTTCGTTTGTGTTTCCTTTTTTGTGATGATGTTATTTATTTGAATTACATACTTAAAAATTATATTGGATTCATTGGTCAAGTATTTCCTTAAGTTTCTTTCACTTCACAGATTAGCCACACTTTTAAACAAAATACTCCCTTATGTATAATATGGCTACATCTATTCACTCTTAAAGAAAATATATTTAATAATATTAAATACAGGAAATACCCCTTGTGGATAGAGAAGGCTAGTCTTTCTCTTCGAGTGGGAGGATCACTAGATCCTCGGTGAATGTCTTTCTAGATTTTTCTTTTTTGTTAGGACAATTTGGGAACCAACACACTAGAACCACAATTATGCGAGCATATGAAAAAGGAGCGTAATCTTTGGGTTCTTATTGTGTGATTTGACTATATGATAAGTATGAAATAGTGAATGTGATCTCCATAATGCCAACGTGAAAATATAAATGTAGCAATGGAAAATTTTATGACATCAGTGGGTACCTTTGGTGAAAAATGATATAACTTGATGCATGGTTACAACAGTAACAATAGTAGCAATACAGTGAGCATAGTAACAATAATTTGGAGTAACTACATTTCTAGTAACAGGAATCGAGTATGGCAGCAACAAGTGTAATGAAAACCATAGCACCATAGTAACAACAATCAGGTATAATCCAGAACCACAATAGCAATGACTTCAATATCAACTACAAGTGTAACTATAACCATAGTAACAACAAAAAATGTAACCACAATTGGTGTAACAATGACTGTAGTGATAACAACTAATGTAGCAGCCATTGTAGTGAAAATAATAGGGGTAATGGAAATCGTAGTAAAAATAAA